>JPYR01000002.1:168543-263268 GCA_000775305.1 Belgica antarctica
ACTGAATTCCATATTAAACTGTTTGCTAATACTCGTCTCTACTGAATTAGACAAAAATATAATCAGATCGGCTTTATTACTTGAGTTCACATGCTGAATTGGACGTTCATTGACGTTACTTACCTTAGACAAAAAAAACTGTACGTAAAGAGACAACGGTAAATTAAGCTGGAATCGGAATTTAATTAAATTGCAAAATAAATTTGCATGGGAAAGCGGAAAGTTTATTAAAAAAGCTTGTTCTTGAACGTCCTGAAGCATGAATTTAACGGTTTACAATGAGCTGCGTCCGCTCAATTTCAATCCTGTCAGATTTTTAACTGGTTCACCAACATTGATATCACAATCGTTCACAGTTTTATTGATTTTTGAACTTTTCTCCTTTTTTCACTCCACTTACTGTTCGCCAATTTTCAATAACTCAATCAATCATTTAAACCTTTCACGTTGGCTTACTTTTTCGCCATTGAGTGTTCGTCTCGTTAAAAATTCAGTGTGCGCGGAGATGTGAATAAACCCATGAAAGACATTCCAAAGATGATCAAGTGCCATTGAAAACTGAGTGAACGCTAAGTACAGCTTCTCCGTCTAGCGTCTTTCCGTTCAAAGGGCTTTGTTTGTGAATAAAAGTTCTTTGTGATGGCCATCTTTTGTGCGACCGGATGTGCACCAGTCATTTACACGCCATTGAATCTTTGTGACCTAATTTTTTTAGCATCTAGTGAGCATCCAATTTTCTAAAATACAAAATCGCGAGCTTACAATTCTTTCCAACTTGCTGATGAATACGTTTTCCCTGTCAAAACTAAAACGCCCGAATCAGCTTGCAAAATAGACTGAGCACACACCAAGTCGGAACTTTGGCAACTCTAGCTTAAAGTGAATGACTTTACCGAAAGTTTTAATGCTGTTTATTTATCAAAAAAAATTTGTTTGCGATGTTTATGAATAAATTAAAAACTTTACATCCCCAAGTGCCTTGATGTGTTCTCATTATGCAAATGCTTTCTACTCCTCTAAAGGCTCGAGTGTTGTACAAGCAGTTTGAAGGCTTTCACAGCCGTAAAGTTGCCATAAAAAATTTCGACGAGAAAGAAACTAAAAAACAATTCATAGCTTGAAGCACTCAAACGAAAACTTAACAAATAAAATATTATTGGGGTTGGTGTCATCGTCATAAAAATGCATGAAAATTAGCAAAACATGTTTTGAGCACTTTGGCTCGCTTTCCAGCCAGCATAGAAGATGTTCAACAATTTCTCTGCTGAGGATTGATTTTCCCCAAGAACTTCCAAAACATTTTCCAGTCTCTCTGCGAGACTTTCCTGTGAACCTTCCACTCAACGTTCCTTCCACACGTTGTGAAAAAGGAAATTTCAGTGAAAATCGGTTTTTTGTCATATTTCACATCAGTATCACTACGACTTTAGAACCGATCAGACATTTTACGATGTCGGGATTAAAACTCGGTGAATAATTCAATTTCTGAAAAGCTGGAAAAGTTTTTGGCTGCAAAATTCGTGAAAAATGTTTGGCGAGAAATTTAGACGAAAATTGTGCCCGTGTTATTAAGCGAGTAACGAGAGTTCGGTTGCACAAAACATAACAGCCAGCATTAAAAGCACAACCGGAACTTTTAATTGAAACTCAGTGTCAATTTTCCAAACAGCAAAAAACAGCAGAATAGGAACTTTTTACTGCTTTTATAAGTTATCCTCATTTGTGATTGGAACGTCGCCAGAAAACTGGCCTAACGTATAAAAATAATTGATGATAAAGTTCAGACAATTCATGTTGTACAAGACACAAACAGGATTATGAGTCTCGAGATGCGAAAAAGAAGAAACATTTCCAGAACAACTCAGTCGTGGTTTTGGTGAACTTTCGTTCTATTATTGTGCAATTTTCGCTGCATCACAAGAAAGAAAAGTCGTGCTACATATTGCAGTTCCTGAAACTTCCCATATCGATCATACGTTTGTGTTATAAATGTGTATCTAATAATGTTTCCATTCCTTCAATAATCGACTCGAATGAATTATTAGTTTAAAGTTTGCGTGTGCACAGATAGAAGACAGTTTATGAAAGTTTAATATCTCACTTGCACAATTCTGTTTATAAATAAATTTGCATCCAGAACTCACACATTCTGCAGCAGAAAAGGTGAACTGAATCGATTGTGTAATACTCCGGGGAGTGCTTAAACGCCTTAGCACAT
This sequence comes from Belgica antarctica, assembly GCA_000775305.1. NCBI lineage: Eukaryota > Metazoa > Arthropoda > Insecta > Diptera > Chironomidae > Belgica > Belgica antarctica. The sequence goes on from JPYR01000002.1 coordinate 170,762, forward strand.
ATAATAACCAAGAATATCAAATGGAACGCGTCTTTATGCTTCAAATCCCTCGAATGTTTGTTAATGAAAATCACTGAAGGAACATTTTCAAACCCGACACAACGGAGATGATTATACAGAAGCACATCGCAATAAACAGATAATCTCTCTCGCATAATTTAATTTGATTGTGCAATAAAAATCTTTCTGCTACACAAAACGTAAACTGCTTTGATACAATCTCGAAAACGGGAAAAAAGCGAAGTTTTGAGGACGACACTACACAAAACGTAGCAGACTAACGCATACATATCATTCAGCCGTAAAAAGCAAAAACAAAAAGTTCGGGACACAAGACGAAAAAGGTAGAGTGTGCAATGAGAATCCTCATAAAGTGATATTGCGAATGAAAAATCTGTTCTTCGTTTCATAAACAAACGGGAAAAAATTTACTTTGCTTTGGTGCTTTGCGAAGCGAACATGAATAAACTGAATACGCAATTTTCAGAGAATTCACAAAAATCTCAGTTTACGCTTGAGTCACCGTGCAGTGTGAAATATGATTGTTGTTGGTGGCTGTTAGCAGTCAGCGCGTAGAAATTGTTATCGCAATATTCACTTGGAAGGAACCAAGAAAGGACCGAAAAGTGAAAGAAAGTGAGACAAGAATGATGAGTTCCGGAGAAATTGTGACAATTTGAATCTCAAGGATTTTCATTTTTCTTCCGCTCTATTCGTGCGGAGATCTTGCGGATGAAAAATTAAAGTGATAAAAACAGCGCGCGTAAGATGAATGAACGAATGAATGACTTTGGATAAAAGGCATCAAAATTGTGTGTGAAAATGTGTGCTTTCACATCTGAGCAAGACGAAAGCTATAAAAAGTCTTGAGAACGGCTGCGAACTAGAAAAATATATCGCAAAACAAGCTGTGACGGGAGAGATACAAAAGTTTGAGATGATCTACACTAAGCGATTAAAAGCGAAGAATTTAAACAGAAATCCCGTTTCGACAAAGGAAAAGTTTTGCTGCCAAATGGAGACGCGCGAGTGCGACAACGAGTGAAGTGAAGAAAAGAATATAAGAAGAAAAGTAATTTTTAATAAGCATAAAGTGAAAATTATGTGAGATAAGAGCAAATATCTTGCTGTTGGTGTTCATTTCCTGCTTTTATGATCCTAATACAAAGCGTCAGGGCAAGATAAAATGGAATAAACAAAGCAAATTTTCCCAAAACTTGTTTTCTTCGCGCAAAAAGTTGAAAGTAAAAACTCACCAGCTCGAAAAGTGGAGCACAGAAAGGCACACAACATTCGGTGTTGTGGAGCATATTACTCGTAATTTAAGGTGAAACTTAAGCCCGCTTGGATTATACAACGATTTAGGCAAAAATGATTTTTGGATATCATCTGAACATTGCAATACACAGAACACTGATATACCTAATTCTACTGCACAGCAAAATGAAAGGTAAGTTTGGAAGCTGTTTCGAAGCCAATATGTTTGTTCTTTTAAACTGGAAACGAAGAAGGGATTTATATTGCTGATCCATCGGTTTTAGAGCGTTCTCTTCGTTATTTTCCCAAAGCAAAGGCTTTTGAGACTAAAGAGACTTTTTCTGTTTGCAATATGATGCGTAAACGACAAGAAAGGCTCGAAAAACGATGCCAATTACTTCGGTGCTCTAAAGGCATGAAGTGGGCGGAAATTGTAGCTTGAGTTTGCTTTGAAGGCTTCGAAAAGATGATAATACTTGAAATACCGATTTGATGAGTTTTGTTGATGCCAAAAAGCAAATGACTGCTGGTAATGAGTTTGAGTGTGGAAATTTACAAATCAGCAGAGAAATTGAAAGCTTTTTATGAAACAACATTTCCACAAATTTTCAACCCTGCCAAAAGCCACCGCGTGTTGCATAGGATGCTTAAACTCAATTCTTTTCCTAGAAAATTTGATCTTTTCCACTTTGAAGGTTCGAAGCACAATCACCTTCCAGGCATAATGAAACAAATATTTCCTACGAATTTCGCAACTCAAAATTGTTTTTCTGAGATATTTTACCTGAAAAGTTGATACTTCGTGTTTTGGAAAAAAAAATTAAACAGATCTCGCACTCACGAGTAACATTAAAGCTTAAAATTCTGATGGATTTTACTGCCAATAACGAGTATACCGAGCGTCGTATATCTCCGGAAAAACAACATAAAGGAAAGTTGTTTCGGAGATAAACTTTTGCTTCTTGAAGGCAAAAACCCTTTCGGTTGTGACTTCAGCAGCCGAAACTTTGGTGAAAGTTTCCGCAATCAATAAATAGCTTTGAAGTTCCACAAACATTCGCACACACTTCTGTCGTCCCCGATGGAAACCGATGGAAACCGACATGAAAAATTGAATTAAACTTTTTTCTTCGTCGCTATTTGTTCGGCTTTTCTCATCCGCACCATCTTTCTTCCCTTTTCGCTGGTGTGTCATCGTAGTCCAATCTTCTTTATGGCCATCAGGGACATTTCACAAAAAATAATATGCGGAAAATTTTATTGCACAAGTTTCCTTTCTATCAATCGCCTCCCTCTGGATGATACCGTTTAACCAGCAAACTTTTTCATTATTGCATGTCGAGATGATGATAGAACACATTGGGCTTGAGGGTGTTTTAAAGTTTCTAAACAGTTCCTTTATCATTTTTTGTTCTTTTCCTTGGACGAGCCAGGATGCGAGCAATTTTCTTTTTTTTTCTTTGGGGAGTTCGAAAAGAGAAATTTGTCGGAAATTTGTTTTCATAACTTTTTTGTGGTGATGACGCATGGTGATGTGGAGTAACAAACGGCTTTGGCACGTTGTAAAACCACTTGAACAAATTTTCTGGGGTCGAATGCTTTGTTATTTGAATTTAAATTAAGAACAAAATGAATTTCTTCGAGTCGAAGTCTTAAAAGCTACAAGATAAATATTCCTTTGACATTGAAATCCATCACGAATTTGAAGATTCAAATAATTTCATATTTGCTTTCATAATTTCTCTGAAGCTTTCACTAAATTACAATTTCAGCCTGAAGTGCTTGGATCTTCAGCAAAAAGCATGAGAATTTTTAACGTCTTCCAAAACATGAAACAAAAAGCGAAAGTTAAACGCCAAACTGTGCGTCTGCAAAAATTGATTTTGATTTGCCAAAAAGCACGCAAGCACCTTTTTGTTTATCTCGATTCCTTTTCTTGAAAATGTCGGTAAACATTGATGTCTAATGCTTCTTTAATGTAACGAGAACGTCTCGACGCTAAATAAATTCCCAAAGATCAATAATCACAGACGCAAAAAGTTCGATTTGACTTCATCGTCGGATAATTTTAGCTTTTCAGATAATCTTCGGCTTTCTAATCGAGAGAAAATTGTTCTGAGTACCTAGAAATAAGAAGATTGGCAATCAACAGTCGCTAAAAAGGTTTGAAAAGTCAATTATTAAACACAATGGCTTGGAATGGAAGGCTTAGGAAGAATTGAAACGTTGCCAAGTTACTTAGAATTTCTTCAAGGATTCTGAAAATTGGTTCAGAAAGATGATTTGAAAAGCTTTCGGGGCACCTCAAAAGTGTTTGTTATTCTGAATCAAATCAAAAAGCTTTTGAAACATTTTGCACGTGCTGGAATTCAATTAAATTTTCAGAAACACAAGAAAACTTCCTATGTCCAAAATTTTCGTAATTTGAAAACTTTACTGCTGCAAAAATATTTTGTTTTAATTTCTGCAACTTGTGTTCAACTCAATCCAGATCATTATTGTTGGGTTCCTATTTGTTTTTACAATTTATTGGAAAAGTTTGCAAAGTTACAATCATTGATCTCGATTATTTTACTCCGACTCAACCTAATGCTGAAGCCTTGTTGACGTTTAGAAAAATCAATTATGATTCCATCTGCTGTAAGAAAAGCCAGAGAAATGTTTCAGAATTTAAAATTTCCAGGAACGCTTCGTATTTATTCAATCTTCATTTTCTCACAATTGCTTTCAATCAAGTAATTTTGTTTTTTTCTGCTTTCATTTCAGAATCGTCGAGCGTTTCATCAACCATCGAGCCAGCCTCTTCATATTTAATGCCGTATTTTGATTTTGATGTACAGAGAAACATAACCGTAACGATAGGACAAACTGCCTTTTTACATTGTAGAGTTGAAAGACTTGGTGATAAAGATGTAAGTTTTAAGAGCGGTTAACGTGGTTGTCTCTGATTATCAATTGGATCTCTCTCGAACGTCGCCACCAGCTTTGTAGATGAACAATCAAATTAGTATGCTAATCTGATGGAGACGTTTGGATGGTTTAATGGTGAATTTGATCTGGACCATTAGTTTTAATTAAGTTTTTGAGTTTAAAAACTGGATTTATGCTAATAGCTTTTATGTATTTGACTTTTTAACTTAAATTAAAATTTGTTTTGAGCAACCGAAGCTTTTTGAGTTTTCAAAGCTTTTTATACATGCTTTGAAGTTATGAATGCTTTAAGTCATTAATTAAACTAAGAAGTCGAAATCCAGGAACGTCTTCAGAAAGTTTTCACAAATTCAACAAATAAAATCAAAATCACCAATGAAACCATCCAAATCACCTTTGGAACAATTTTCAAAGCACTCAAAGCTCGTTTAAGCAAGCAATTCAATTAAAGTCCTTACCGGAACCACGGGATAATGTTTGCCTTCACAACCACAATCGTATTGAGGACGAACGCAAATATCTGAAACGAATACTGTGCAAATTAAACATTAAATGTAATCAATTGAGATTTCACGGACTCGCTTGCTGCTTTTTGCTTTAAGCTTCCCTGTAGATCTAGCAATGGAGAGATTTGAAAACTTTTACTTCCGACTCGCATTCTCTCCACTGGCTTTTCTTTGCCATTCGTAATACTTTGCGAAATTAAATAAACTTTGTCTTTCTAATCGCCGACTATGCAACTGGAATTATTGGAAACTTTTCCGAATGAATCACTTCTGTGAGTTTTAATCAAAAAATGTGCTTGAATCAGAGATAATGTGGACTTTATCTCATAAATTCACGTTTGACTACAGCCATATGTGCCTAGGATCAGAAGTTTAGCTTCAGCTTTATCTATGCCCGAGCTTAAAATTCAATTTTTCTATAGCCTCGTAGATTTCTAGCTAGGATTTTTCATTTCCTAGCTAGAAATCTACGAGGCTAGAAAAATTGAATTTTAAGAAACACACTTGCCATTTGCAAAAAGGAAATTAATCGTTGGAAGCGCGCGCGGAGTGTTTGTTGTTCTTTGTTTTGCCTTCGGGGGACATTCATAATAGACGTAACACAAAGGTGTCTGGATAGTGTCAACTATCTTCACCTTAATCTAGCTTGTTATGACTTCAGGTTTATTTTAAATCACTTTGGCATTAAGCAAAAATTTCACATGAATCTTAAGCTAAATAAAATCTTCCACCGTGACGTCACAATCAAACGTGTCTTTTTTACTGCTTGGCAAAACAAAATCCCATAATCTCTTTCAATTTTTATCCGTTTTCGCATTTCCAAACACCGGACCTGCCTTGAATACTATGAAATGTCCGCCTTTTCCGCTTGCCTGAGTCAAAGCACATTTCGGGGCTGTTTGGTATGTCAACAATCCATTGGCTTCGCACTGAAATGTCGTACGGTCAGAAAGCGAGCAAAAAGTAGCCAGCACTAAGCTTCGTCTCTCTTGCTGATTGTGTTGTAATTAAAATGTTCGTATCAGAATAGATTGCGAGCGCTTCTGTACTTACCACAATTCCCAAAAACACTCCGATGGACGTCTCGGTCCAATATCTCGAAACATGATTGTTGTGGATGCTGTGAAATGTTGTTAAGTAGTACATGCCAAACATTGAGATCGCCACCAGACCAAAAGTAATGATGGAGAGTAACATGCACAGGAGAATGTCCGACTGGCAAAATAAAATTAAGAACATGAATACGAGCGGAAAGTTTAGGACAACAGAATTTGCGTGTAGGAAGGAACTGCTGTAGACCATGCTAGAATTTAAGCTGGTTTTTGGAATAATGAAAAGCTCTTTGTGATTGTTTGGTGTGAAAAAAGATAACAAGGCAAGTGAAAAGCTTAGATTAATGCTAAGTAAGTGAGACTAGGACGAGATTTATGACAGGGGCGCTACAGATGCTGTGTGAAGATAAAAGGAAATGAAAACTCCGGACTGAACAAAAACTTGGAATTGCAAGAATTTACTTGAGCTCTAAATTTGACACATAGTGACAGCACTGTCTTGATTTATTGAAAACATTGACAAATCAGACAGTGCAGTTTTTCTATTCAATTGGTTCATAAAAATTTTGTCACTGTTTGGTGTCAATAGCAGCGCTAATGTTCAAAGCATTGTGCGCTTGCTAGTAGCGCTAGTAATACCATCATCAGGCAGGGGGTGGGAAGGTATCACCCTCCCACAAATGCGACTGAAGCAAGCAGCTCCGCTTCGCTAGTAATACCAATGTCAATACTCTTTGAAGGCTTATTTACTGAGCCTTTGAATCACGTCAAATCATCTCTCGCAAGCCCTGCACTCACGCTATTGAATTATTTTAGGAAATTGATTATTTGATGTTCATTAGGAAGTGGAAGCAATAAACCTACGATCATAAAACATCGGTTGAGTAAGGTCTAGGCACTCGTAAAGCAATTTTCCTTATGTAAGCCTCATTCACTCACTCCCAGTGGAAGGAAAGATGTACAAGCACAAAGTGAATGAAGTGGAGCATGAAATTTATATTCGATGTACACATGTGGAATGGCGGGCGAATGGGTGGGTTAAATCGACACCAAGCTTTTGCTATCTTTTCTCACACTCGAGGATTGCTTTTGTCTCTCTGTGCAATCCAAGCGAGAACAGGGTTGAAACAGAATAATTTAATTAAGTTTCATAAAATCTGTACTAGGTAGACTGTGTGTTAAGGGAAGTGAGACATGACTTTCTGCTTCGTCATAAATAATTTGCGTGTGTCGATTGCCTTCGAATCGAAAATCCACGCTTCAGATAAATAAATATTTTCGACCGATTCAAGCAATTTTCAATGATCAACTCGCTTACCTGGAGCAGCGCACGGTGGCTCGGATGACTGAACCATATTCGCATGGATTCCCACATGCCATATCTGTGATTTATCAGCCATAATAATCAGAATTATTACGAAATCGTTTGGAAGCGGCGGTGGGGATAAAGTTTTTGTTTGACGGGCGGGTGATTGCGATAAAAATGGACAAAAAATTAGAATTAATTTAAATCATAATGTTGTACGGGGGCTGAATGAGATTAAGTGCGGAGGCACAGGAAGGCAAAACTTTTGACATCGAAAATGATGGCAAAGCCGTTGGTCCGGAGTTCTCGGGATAAAACCGCTTGGCAATAATTTTTTTGCCCTCTGTCTTGCGGCCGAAGCGATATTTTACGGTCTGGTTTGCAGCATCACCGAGAAAAGGACAGTTTTTTGGGCTTTGGGACATTTTCCGCACATTAATATCAGCTCTGAACGATGAACAAGCAATTTTACCTCAAATGATACGCTGTCGGGAAGTGGAACAGGCACAGCTCGCAATGTGAGAGTCCAGAGCGGCTCAGCCAGTATTCCAGACACTGCTGATGAACAAATCCATGAGTTCCCTTGCACAGGCACGGTGAAAGCAGTCTGAAAATGTCGTAATTGGATGGATTATTGGTGTTTGATGGGAGAAGAAGATCTACGTGTGGTTTTTAGTGAATTCAAGCAATTATTTCTGGCATTGATGTGAACTCGACCGCTAATTTGAGCTCAAGAGATGTAAAAACTTTTGATGTTGACTTAAGTTTTATGAAAAAAATGAAACGTTTGGTTTCGAATGCTTGGTTGCGACTTAAGCTTGAAAGCTGATTTGTTACAAAAACGAGGCATTAATTGACAATTAGTGCGCCAAAATAAATCGGAAAGGTTAGAAATTGGCGGTTTTATAAATTAAAAAAGGTTTTTAATTGAAAACACATCAAACGATACAAATTTTTTACTAGCCAAACTGCAATTACATCAAATTTACGTAATTATTGACAAACCAGCATATTACCTCGCAACCTTTTTTGAGTGGACCGAAAGGTGCCAAACTCAACGTCGCATGGTAACTGACAAGTTAAATTTCATTTTGGTAGATTGGAACTTATTTACCTATCGAGTTCTTCGTTCGTGTGACAGATCCGACATATTATCGACGGTATTGTGAGAATTGAAGGCTTTGACGCATCTGATGACACTTTTTCGATCTCGTTAGCGACAGGAACTGCGACTGAAATGACGGGCAGAAATTGAATCGTAAATAAAGTGAATTTTAGTTTAATTTGAAATCAAAAAAAAAAATAAAGGAATTAATTATTCAAATGGCTTAAAAGGAAGCAGAACTTAATTAATTTTTTTAAAAAGCATTGGGGGACGTGCTACCAGCAGCCAAACTATCTCGTAAACTAATCTGCGAAATGTACTCACACTAAAAAACGACGAATTAAAATTCCATTTTTAGTGACTGCTTCGCTGAAGCTTTATGTAATTAAAAAAGGGTTTTGAGGGGCCATAAAAGAGCTTTTGAGACTTGTGAAATTGTAATTCACAACGACGACACAATTTCAAAAGCGTAAAATAAGTAATTTGACAAATTAAAACTATTTGAACATTATTGTTCGTCAACCCCTTCCTGTGTTAGTTCTCGCTTGTGGCTGTAGCAAGCTTCGTGGAGTGAAAAAATTGTGCTTTTTAATGACAAAAGTCATAATGTCTCATTCACAAGGAGATTACAGCTTTATGATGATGTAAACCGGAGGGAGCGATGTCGGAAGAAAGGAACAGAGAATTTAATATTGCATGGGAGAAGAAACTCTCTTCGAGAAAAGGCTTAGGCAAAAATCCGCAATCATTTTTCTACGGTGACGAGATGGAACTGTCAAAACAGGGTCGGGGCTGATAAATTAATTTTGCTATTTTGATTTTTTATGACAAATTATTGAATAAATTTCCAGATTATTGGTGGCTCTGACGATTACTTGATTTTAAATCAACAGAAATTTTGTCTAAACTTAATGGACTTCTGGGATTGCTGAGGTCTCAGCTTACTTAAGCTATCTTTTAACTATGTGTTTTGCTGTCTACCGTCAATTAGGTCAAAATAAAAGTTCTCTTAAGTCAAGTCAAAGCTTCACTTAAGCCAAGTAAAAGTTCCAGTGGAAGCAAGAAATAAACAAAAACAATAAATAATCTCTCAGCAACCTTCAATTATGACACTTTGCAAAGTTTTAATACAATGTCACCTTGAACACGCTTCCCTTAACCCTTCCACTCAACTCTCATGCGCCCTGCTGTTGAGATGAGAAACGCAAAAAGCGAACTGAGACAATAAGTACCCGGGAAATGACAATGGGAACTCAAATGGAAATCCGACAATTCATTGTTGTTAAGTAGTGAGCCTTGGAGTGGATTTTTAACGAACTTGAAGCAGCGATGCTAGAAAATTCCACTCACCGTCACCAACAATAGTCTCATCCACAGCAATCGTCGTCGTCAATGCCGTCTCGGTGTTATCATCGTTCAATACTTGAGCGTTTGTTGACACGATATTTTCATCCATGTTCGCTTCTCGACTCATTAGCAACGTTCGGAAAAGGCAATGAAGAGGAAATTCTTCGTAAACGAAAACAATTTAGCTTCGCAACGACACACAACTTTGAATTTTGCAGCACACGAGCACTTTGGAAATTATTCCGAAACGAGAGACGAAAAGGAAGTCAAGAAAATTTGACGTTTATAATTTTTCACTCGAAACTCTTCACGTTTTTTGCTGTTTACGAAAAACAATTTTTCATTCCTTAGGTTTCTTGGATAAGAAAGCGTGACTTACATATTTTAACGACGGGATCTTCGTCATACACAAGTGACCAGCGGTTTCAGGTAGGTCGATTGATTGGCAGGTTGTATTTATGGCGCTGCCAGGTCTGCTGCGCCTTCCTTCATCCTTTAATTGGATTTATGAAGGATTTATGACTGTTGACTTCCTCGCCATCGTTCTAACCGCAATCATCTTTCGCAGGTGATACGATCGCATGACTTGGGTAATTGGACGCTACAGATAAAATACCCACACTTAAGAGATAATGGAGGTAACGACGAGAGTTGCCATGATAAAGATTAGACAAGTAACAAATTTTATTGTCTTTCTCGGTGCAGTGTACGAGTGTCAGATAAACACCGAACCGAAAATGTCGTTATCGTATGTGCTGAATGTCGTAGGTAAGTTGTCGACCGCGCTGTGATAATTGATGTGACAATCGCTTTTACTCGCAACTTCTCATGTTGAACGAATGAACTTTCAACACAGTGCAGATTGAATGTCAACGGAACGAAGCACTGCATTACAATGCAGAAGCAATTTGCCCGGAAAGACAAAGAAGAAAAACTATTAAAACAGCAATAATTGTAAAAACAGTAAAGAAATTTCTCCCATAAATTTATTATCAGTTGAATATTTGCAGTCGTTATCGTCGCAATTTAATTCATCCCGCTTAAGAAATCCGAAATCGATTTGTGCAATGGAAGAACACGACGAAAAAGTTGTCGTTTAAAGCGTTCTTCATGAAATAAAAATTAGTTTCCCCTAAATTGGATTTCGCTATGCTTACGAAGTTGGTCAATTGGTAGTTATGTGATTGGATTAAAACCTAATTTTTTTTTTAAAAATTAGAATTTAAATCTCCACAATCAAAATCAACGATTAAGCCTTAAGGCCGATTAAGGTTAATGCGTTTATTAAATTTCTTAAGAAATTAGAAAAAAATGCATTGACATAACCTGCAAATTCACCCCTGATTTAACGACGTTTACGATAAGTGAACATTCTTCTTCGCCGCTTGCTCCCAATTTAATTTCATGAGTTGTACATTTCTGCGCTGAAAAACCGTCAGTTTTCCTAGCAAGCAGAAGCTTTGCGTTTAAAATTCTAATCAGCGTTGTGGTATTGTTACGTGATGCCATGAACAATTGTGTATGTTCTGTTGATTTCCCAAAACAAACGATCAAACGTTTAGTTTTTTTTTTCATTTTATTTTTATGCTTTTTGTCGTCGTGTTGAAGCCACAGACGGAATGTAAAAGGCACGAAGAGCTTATAAGCAGACAAGAATGAGCGGTCACATTTGATCGGCCTAATTTAATCTGGTAATTTCTTAATATCGACATAAATGAGCCATGAAAACCCATCGAAGAGACAATTTTCTATCTTCGTTCCGTGCTATAAAAAGAGAGGAAACTAGAAGACAAGACTTTTATTGGAGGATTATCTCGAGAGCATAGCAAAAAATATGTTTTTTGGTATTGTGGAACATCTTGTGCTTGTTCCAGCAGAGTTTGATTGAGGTTTAAATTAAAGTTTAGGGCCGAACATCTATGTTTAACAAAACTTGCTTGTTTTTAAAAGCTTCCAGCGTGCTTTCATAAACACCGATTGTTTTTTTTAAGTTTTGAACTAAACTAGCTGGAAGACTTATTAAAATAACAAAGGCCAACCAGTAACAAAAACATTTTGATACACGGCCTGTGATTTTCATAAAAGTTTCAAAAATATGTTGTAATGCTGATTAACTACTCGGTGGACGATGATAAACTTGGGATAAACCTATTCATTGTACACATTATGTTTAATCAAAAGGTTTCGAGCAAACTTTGTGCCAATGTCAATTTCCCATTGATCTCGGGAATCAATCCCTAGACTTTAGCTCTCTTTAGCTCTAAAACCTCATCACGAAGAATGTATCTGAAAATGAAAGCGCAAGAAGAAAAAAAAATATCCATGGCATTGCATGTTCCATGTAATTTTAGGATAAACAAGAGAGATTCTCTGCCACAACGTTGACAAAAGCACAGAAATCGATTTCCATGAGAAATTTTGTGTTGGCATCAAAAACCAGACGAGAAAGACTCACTCTGGGATTTTATGATGTAATGTTTGTGCATTCGTAGCGACAAAGAAGATATTTCGGAAAGTTTTCTATTTTATCGCTTAGTTCTTTAGTCAGTTAAGAGGTCAGAATGGGCTTTATATTTCTTCCCTCATCGTAAACATCGTCGAGATTATGGAAAATGCTTGCAAAAGCTGCCTTAGATGATAAAGAAATATTTTTTTTATTTTTATTCCTCAAACATAAACCAAAGTTTGTAAAAATATAAAGAAAAATGCTGCTTGAAGAATTTGGGACGAAGAAGAAAAACATTTTTAAAGCTCTGGCACCGGCAGTCGTCCTTTTACGAACGTTTTCTTTATTCTTGAAGTATTCTTCATTCATAGGCTCATCATTATCGTCATTACACTTCAACATAAATTATTGAAAAAAGAGACGGAGCCGTGCCAAAGAAGACTCTAAACGACGAAAGAAACGCAAGATTAATGTGTGAGAAAATTCTTCACATTGAAATTTTCCGTTTCCTCGCTTTTGCGCCACTTATTTTGTTGTTGTCATTCCCTAAACGATGGCATTTTACACTTTACAGTTCTCTTACTTGGCGCAAACGTCTTTGAGACAGTGAAAAAACTTTCTCGATTTCGTCGAAGGGAGAAAAAATGTTTAAAAAGCGAAAAATAGTGAAATGAAGAAGATAAAACAGCAGAAAAAAGTGGACGACAAAATGTCGTGCTTTATTTTAATCAAGAATGCATTTAACCTGAGCCACTGAACCAGAAAGATCATTCAATAATCAGCAACTTTTGCCCCTTTTACCGCTTCTCGCTTTTTTTCGCTTCCGAACTTTATTTCCATGATGTTCACGAAACTTTTCTCTTCAACCTCTGCAGAATTGAAAGCACGAGTGCTCGGACCATCAGACCTGTATGTCAAGTCGGGCAGTGAGATCACGTTGATATGCAAGCTGCAACAAGGACCACACGACCTGGGAACGATATATTGGTACAAGGGTAAGTCGTGTCAAGTGCAGCATATGACGACAAAGCTAATTCATTTATCAAACTTAAATTTACATAATCGCACGCTCGCATTGAAAAATGCGAACTGACAACAGGCAGCGACATTATACAAACTAGGTTACATGAGAATGATATAAATTCTGACGATATGAACCGAATCAGCGTCGACACTGATTCATCAGATGGATTAACGTCGAGGTAAAATATTGCTTTTTATTTACATCAAATTTCTCCTTTGCTGCAAATAATCAATAACCCGAACGTGATTTTTATCGTTTCATCTTTGTTCCTGTCACCTCACAAAAATTCTGCAAACTCAACGTCTTGCGACAGATTACGAATTCAACGTGCAGCGCAATCAGATAGCGGAAATTATACATGTAATGATGCTCCACGTTTTTTTTACTTCGTTTCTTATGCAACCGAGATTTCTTTTTTCTCATCAAAACATTTTCAGGTGTGCCGACAATAGCAAAATCAGCGAGTGTTTTCGTCAACGTCATAAGCGGTAAGAAATAAAATTTTCTCACGTTAACTCTTAATGAGTTCTTAACTAAATTATTATTTTTCGCGCTTCGTGAAAAATTTCTTGCTTTGAAATTGAATTTTCCGGGGACAGTACGGGTTAAGAGTCGAACATTTTTAAATGTGTAAAAAGTTTCAACTGCTAATGTGAACAGAAGTGAAGACTCGCATTTGCAAGTTCTCAGCAAAGTTGTTTCTTGGTTTGAATTTAAAGATCAGCCTTAAATGTTTCCTTGGTAATGATTTCGATTTCCAACCTTGTAAACATTGCCCACGTTTACCTATAATTTATTCTTGGAAGAACTTGATGATTACTCATTAAAATTCAAGGTCCCGGAATTCCAGCAGTCTCATTTGTCAATCCTTAATTTTTATAATTGGATTGCGCCCGCCACACAGAAAACGAGAAGAGATTAATTAAATATTCTGAAGGACGTAAATCTGATGGCGAACAAAATTATTTCAGCTTCATTTCTCATTTTAAATATTAGTTGTAAGACCTACTTAGCTCAACCTCAATATTTATCGTTGTTTCTTTCATTCCAGGTGAACATCCTGCAGCGATGCAGCACAACTCTGCGCATTGTTTCGTGCCCATGAGTCCGGTTTCCTTATTTATTTTAGTTTTTCTATGTCTCGCAACGGCTTCACAGTTCACTCTCTACAATGCTGAAGTATTTAATTTAATTAGGTGAAATTAAAGAGGCTGGCTTATTAAGAGTTTTAATTTCAAATTTTAATATTATAGAGGAGAACTTTGTTTAAATTACTTATTTTATGAATTTTAAATTACGTTAAAGCATAATAACACACAAAATAGAACCGATGCAATCACAGTTGAAGTAAACTTTTTAATTAACTCTGTTAATTGGCAGTTTGCAACAAATTTTTTTCCCTGGTTAAATAGTTGATTATGCATCAAAGTGAGTAAAATTCATTGCAGCTTTGCAGCTTAAACGATTTTTTAAACGAAATTTTCGGGATAAAATGTTTCGAGCCTAAATTTTGCGGGAACTGAGAAGAAAGAAGGAAGAACAAAGCACTTATCAATTAATTGGGAAAATCTTCACATTGTAAATAAGCCATTAGTGTACAAAAGTTTCCGTAGCTTGCTAAGGATTTATGTTTCTATTCAATAAGGATCCAAGCAGACACGAAAGCAAAAAAGAGGAAGAAAGTCGGTAAACAATAAATTAAAATATCGTTTCCAGTGTAGGTTAAAAGAAATTAAACGAAAAGACAAAGAAGAGAGTTTAATAGCTCATAAAGCATGTTCAAACCACATATTAAGAGTATTTATCTTCATTCCGTCACCCCGCCCACACCCCGCGCCCGAAATACAAATCTTATCACAAGAAAGAAACAATTTTGATAAATTATTCAGAAATTTTCTTAGACTCAGAAAGACAACTCAATCAACATATGCAGATTGAAAAAGAATTTGATTTGATTTTATTGTAAAACACACATTCAATAATTGAACTTTAAATAAAAGATTTGAAAACAAACACACCGACACTGAATTATATGAAACCTGAAAATATCATAAACAAATTGTAGACAAAGAGACAAATTTGATTTTTCATGCAAAATTAAATAATTTTATGAGGTGATAAAAAAAAAATTCGTGGCAGAAATTTGATTTTTATTGATGACAAATGCTTTTGACAAATAGAGCAATGACAAAAAAGCCAAACAACTTTTCCTAACTATATGTTTACAGTCGAACGACTCTTTCACTCTCATTGGCTTAAAGAAAATCGTTGTTTATCCCCTTCGATGTATATAAATGAGAAAAATTTGCCGTTATAGGAAAAATTATGTAAGAAAAAACTTTGTTCTTTTTTGAGAATGCCATAATTGATTTAAATAAAATAGATTTGAAATAAACGTAACATTGCCAATATTTTATTTCATTGAATTTGAATCGATCAAGGTAAGAAGCTTATGCAGATTTAATGAAAGTCATAAGATTTGAATTTTATTGACAGATTATCGTTGAAATCAAAATCTTTATTCATCACTGGGTCTTGCACAGCTGAATTATGTTGTTTTATTACCGAATATTATTTATACTTATACAAGCAGCAAACTTCAATGTCACAAAGTTTCAACTTGAAAGTCGAAGAGACAACTTCACTCATATATTTTTCAAACAAATACAAATTTCAAATCTCTGTTACAAGACACTTTCCAAAGCTCTGAAGTGCACTCCACCATAGCAGTTAAAGGTCTTGACATATCTCCTAAAAGAAAATATGATTGTTAACACTTGGATTCATTCTCAAAAGCTCTTCAATCCCAAAGCAGTCTGTTTTTACCAGCAGATGCATCACTAATACGTAAAATCTGCCATAAATAAAAGTAATGCTGCTGAATCTCCGACGCCTTAATCCATTCATACATGTTGAGAAGTTCGCTTCTTCTCACTTTGCTTGTGAAGTCCATAAATAATGAATGTATATTGTGCTAAATTATCATTTTTATGGCCATGGTTGTTTATGAAAAATGTTGCTAGCTTTTTAGTAAATACTTATTACACCATTTCCAGCAGAAACACAGCTGAGTAGGAAAGAAGGAAATAAAAACATACACAACTATAACATTTTTATGTGAGATGGCTTGATGTTTGAACTTGGCACACAGGTTTCGGGGATGAAAAAGTTTGATATTTCTCTCTTTGAGTTTCATATTCAGTTTTATGAACAACCAACGATAAAGTTTTTGAGGTTTTTGATGCGGACTTACTAGCGCTAGGAAGCTTGAAGAGAACTTTAGAGTTTACAACCTTGTTTGTCGAAGAAATATCTGATTCCTTGTGTTCTTCTTCGAACTCTTAGAAAGCTCCGTTGGAGTCTGGCAAAGTTTTCTAAGCATTTTTTTAAAGTCTTGAATTTTAATCAAGAAGTTTTTGCTTGGCTAAAGTTTCTGATAAGCCACAGATATTGACGTCAAGAAAAGAGTTAAATACAAAAAAGACTTTCGTCAAGAAACTTTAAGTCCAGAAATCGTAGATTCCAGACTAGGCTGCGGTATTCAACAGTCGGTTAAGCCACGAAATGAAAGTTTTGCCCATCGTCTCAAATCGTTTCTCTTGCAACCGCAGTGGAATGCAAAAGAAGTAAAGACATTAAACCGCAACACAAAAATGCACTCGAGAGTTTTCCCTTCACGCTTGCCGCTTTCTTTCGTTGCTGCAAAATGGATAAAGAATTATCTTTTCAGATGTCTGAAAATGTTCATGTTTAAGCGTCAGACACAATGTGAACCGGGAGAGCTGAAACAATATCATTTTCAAAGCATAAAGCTCAAGTCAAAGCAAAATATTGTGTTATTCTCGCTCGAGAAACGCTTTTAAGAGGTTCCGCAGTGTTTGGTAAGAATATATTTGCGGATGCCTTAAAACGATGATACTTTCTTCCGGATTCAGACTGAAAACTTGAGAAGAAAGACCAGAATGAGATCAAAATAGTCTCAACGCAAATATTTGCGCAACAGATTAGCATTGTTTCAAGCGTGTATATAATTTCGCCGCTGTGTTTTATTTCTTCCCTTTTCTGTGGCAACTTAAAATCCAGCGATGGAAAGAGAGAAAAGCTTTTTTGTGTAGAATCGCGTTTTCAGACTATGATAATTGCTTTTATCAACACTCTGTGACAATTTCGGGCTTCTTCAAACTCGAAACTTTGCCTCCCACGCATATTTAATACACTACACCGTGGCCATTAAAAATGGAATTCTTGTGTAAATGTTGATTTTATTTATTGTTTTGGCGCATGCACTAGCACTTCTCCTGACTTCTTTTTCTCCTGGTATGCGATAAACGTGTTTTACGTAAATTATATGACATCAAAGAAATGTTTATGGCTCACAAAAATCGTTTCAAATTCATCGATATTTTGGCTTTTTCTCCCACTCGGTGTTCTGGTCTGGAATGTGATTCAGTGTGTGAGTATAAATAATTCATTTGATTGCTGTTACGTGTTCAGTGTCGTGCTTTCTTGTCGGTTCATCTATCAATGTTCAACCTCAATCAGCCCTCCACCTCCTGCCAAAGTATCAATGGGGACTTTTATTTTATTTTTAGTGGACTTTGGAATCAATCTTAAAATTTTTAATTGAAAAAATTAGACAAGAGAAATTGCTGCGTCAAACTCGACCCATTTAACGTTGTTCCCAAAGTCATGGGTTGGAAATTGAATCGTCTTGAAAATCCTCGAGTAAGCGTCTGTTTACTAAACGCAAAGACGAGAAAATGCTTTTTAATCTTTCTGTAAATTTGAAAATTTTCTTGTCACGAGCAAAAGGATTTTCGCATCGCAATTCTCTTAAATTCCGCTTCCCATCAAATTTGAGTTCTCTCCTAACAAATGTGCCTGGGCGTTTTTCCGAAAACTTCGATGGAAAAGTCCATAGTGGAAAACTTATGCGAAAGAAAAGTCCACGAGCAAGTTTTGTATGTCGGTTTAGAGAATTTTCTAGTTCATCATAAATATTTGTGAAACTTCTCAGCTTTTCTAAGTTTGCTTCGATATTTTTATAAAACATTTTAACATATTGTTAGTTTTGTTATTGAACGAACTTTCAAAGCTCATGTTTGTCAACTTTCGAAGCGTGTGAATCAAAAAATTAAAAACAAAACTTTTTTCAATACTTAGTTTAGTTTGAATGGATTTTTTTGCTTCTGTGCTTTCTACGGAAAGTTTTCATTTCACCGATGTGATTTTAATCTTGATTTAGCTGGTTCAGTTGTGATAAAAGAAAAGCAGTTTGACGTCGAGAAAATTGCCAGGAAAAGCTTCTCTAAGATGATTCCACGCCACTTCTTGTAGAGTTCAAAGTTTCGGCAACGGTACATAAATCTTGCGGTGCAGTTGCTAGAACCGACATATATTAAAGTGTTAAACACATTAGGAACATGAATTAAATGTGCTGCTTTGTTGGGAAAAAGGCGAGCTGACAACCTTGGAAGATAAAGAAGCAAATGAGAAAATATTATCTTCACCTACGTCTTAAACTCTTTCTCACTTGCCATTCACGGCTGTGTTGTTGTGCTTTGCCTGGAAAATGTTTCAAGAATTTATGCAAATTTAATTAGTTTTCTTCTTTGAGCTGAACAAAGATAAAGTTCCCGTTTGTTTACAGTGGAGTGGAAGCAGCAAAACAAAAGAAGAAGAAGGAATTTACATTAATTTCGTTTAATTCTTCTTAATATACATGTAGAGCGAATGTTTATTTCACTTCGAAAGCCATTTATAATTCATGAACAAAATGAGACAGAAAATGGATTAAAAGCTATTGTATGTTAATCCAAAAACACGGACTCCGCAGTGGGAGTGAGACAGACAAATTATTCTGATTGAAATCTTTTTTTGGCACTTGTACATAATTAATGTAATTTGAGTATTTGATTCTGTTGTTTTCGTGCCAGCAGCAGGTTGAAGGGTTATTGTTACGACGAAAACGTTGTTTTGAATGGAATCTCAAATGTGATTAGAAGCTAAGCAGATTAACACTATCAGGATTGTTGTAATCAAAACTTCGGATTGGTTGTCATTTGAAGATTGTTGTCATTTGAAGCATGTCATTTGAATCAAAGGAAAATAAGAAGCTGAAGAAGCAGTTAAGGTGCTTCTCGGCACTTAAAGATTATTGTAATTGAAGCTTTGTGATTTATCATAAATTGTTTTTCCCGCGGGGAAACTGAATGCTTAATTAAAAAAGCTTCAAAAGTTTCAAAAGCTTTCAATAAATAGCTTTGTTTCGAAGCAACGATGAGAAATTTTAATTAAATGTTTTCAGCATTGATTTCCGCCTGTTTTAAGATTTTAATAAAGCTTGAAATTCAATTCACGCATTCTGTCAATAAACAGGCGAGTATCAGTTACTTCCATGTCACGTTTCAGGACACAGAAGCCACAAAATTGTTTGCGAATGCATCTAATCCGCAGCCATCCAACACCCCACCCTCTCAGAATGGCATTGAAATGATTGTGATTCATGATATGATCCTTGAATTGGTTTTGCCGTAGCGAGAAAATTGAGATAACCAATTTGTAAACAATTACGATTATTGTGAAATAAATGTTTATGGATGTGTAACAGAAATTGTGTGCACAATATTTGAAATACCGCAGGCGAATGATGCGAGAGAGAAATGTGTTTGTTCAACGAAGATAATTTATGAATTTATAGCCACTCATTATAACCCATATTTTGAAACAATGCCATAAATCAAACGCATAAACTTCAAAAACAATGCTCGCAAAATTGCTGCTAAATGCTTCTGACATCCATTTGGGAATTCTTTGGTCGGCAAAATATGATTCTATGTGAGAACCGGGCAGCCTGATGTGACGTTGGACCGAAAAACAATTTCATATCATTTTCCACATAGTTAAACAATTCACTCGGCCTGATTTATATCAAAACTATTACCAAAAGTGCAGTTTGCGAGAACATTGTCATCACGAATGTTACACTCAAAACGACCGCCTTGCATAACTGAAATCGGTGGCGAAAACCAAATGTGCAAGTGGAGTTTGAATAGCTTTGGCTCTAATCAATTTTCAAATCTAATTATATCATGAACTTTTTGATTTACGGCGTTAATAATCCGGTAACTGTTTTGGCTATTTATTGTGCGGTGCAATCGAAGAAATCCGAAACATTTGCGAAGCATCTCACTTCACCAACATGTTCAAAGTTGGCTTCAATTTGTGCAGTTTGCTGTTAATCGCAATATCCTGTGTCGGTTTAGCAAACTGTGGTGGTTACCAGGGTAATATCACTGCGGAGTTTTTGATTGAAATGTTCGATTTATTTTCAGGAGAATTTTCAGACAATGAAGACACCGAAGACGAGTTCCCGGAACATGATCGAGACCCCGACTTCACCTTGATTGACGACATGATTCTATCCCCTAAACAATACGACGTCTTGTTCCACAGTATTTCGGGTCGGGTTGGAAGAAGTCAAGCCGTCAAGATCTGGCCCAATGCGGTTGTTCCTTACGTTCTCGATAACAACTTTAGTAAATTGAGTCACGCAGTCGATAACAGGCTTCTCTAACAAAAATCTTTTGTTCAATAGCTGCAGCCGAAAAGAGTCTAATAAGAACTGCTCAGAACATCATACAAAAACAAAGCTGCGTTAAATTCGAGAGAATTTACAACAACGACAAGTACAAAGACTACGTGTACATCAAGTCTGGGCATGGATGTGCATCGACCGTCGGTTTCTGGGGCGGAAAGCAAGTTCTTTATCTCCAAAAAGCGGTAGAACACTTAAAAATTAGTGAGACTTGTTCATTCCTTCATTAAAATTGATTGCTTACCAGGGATGTATGGATTTGGGTCGGATGCTTCATGAGTTCATCCATGTTCTCGGTTTCTTCCACATGCACGCTTCAGTCGAGCGAGATAAATTTGTGAGTGATTTTCAAGTTTTTATTATCTTGAGGTTCTGATTTAAAACAAAAAAATTCCAAATTCCA
Source organism: Belgica antarctica (assembly GCA_000775305.1). Taxonomy (NCBI): domain Eukaryota; kingdom Metazoa; phylum Arthropoda; class Insecta; order Diptera; family Chironomidae; genus Belgica; species Belgica antarctica. The sequence goes on from JPYR01000002.1 coordinate 191,736, forward strand.
TTACCATCCAGATCGACATTCAATGGGCAAACATTGCGCCAACTGCGTAAGGATGTTCTTGTATATTCACGAGCTTTCAAAATGTTTAATGCAATTATTTAATAATTATCAAACAGAATTGAGTACTTCGTAAGCTACGAGACCGACGTGTCTCTGCACGGAACACCTTATGACTACGAATCAATCACACACTATCCGGCAAACGCATTCTCGAAGAATGGTAGTGCCACCATTGTATCGAAAGAACCCGGTGGTGACCATATCATGGGCCAGCGAGATCATTTGAGCCCTGGCGATGTCAAGCGTCTAAACATGATGTACAACTGCGCCTGATTTGTTTTTGCATTAAAATGAATTCGTTCAACAACCGAAAAGCTTTTGAAATCAATTTTATTGAAGTGGAATCAAAGTTTTATTTTTGTTTAGCCCTGCAATTTACTGGCTTTATGAAATAAATTCAATCACTAGGAGAATGGATTAAATTTTGGTGCTTTTAAGTAACGATAATGACACAAAATAGTTCCAAAGAATTTTGAATGCTTTTTTAGAGGCATTGCTTCATTGTGTTTTCCAAAATTTGTAAAATGTTTGATAAAAATATTTCATGTTCATTGCAAAAGTTTCACATTTTGTTTGATAAATAAAAACAGCACTTTTATTACGCTTTTAACAATTGTACAACAAATTTAACCGAATGACGTCGCCTTCACTCAGGTGCGTCCGTTGTCCCTGATCAAATCAGATTATTTTTAAATTATTGATGAAATTTAACTCTTTGGGGATTTTCAATGATGTCACTGCGTGCTTACGATTATATTTTTAGCCAATTTTTTTGCCAATTTGATCTAGTTTTATGATTGAAGCAGACAAAAAAAGTTCACAATTGTTGTCTTGATAACTGACCCAGTGACATCACTTACTAAAAACCCTCGACTGCTTACCATCAACCGTTGAGTACTCTTGTTCTTCGAAATAATTGTTTCCTGTCCATTTTTCGAAAACGCGTCTGCCGCGTAGTGAGTGACTGAGTCGTAATCGTACGCTGTTCAGAAAAAAAATAATTTAAAATTTCTGACAACAAACAAAAGCTGCTTACGTGTTCCCATCATCGTAAGTCCATCGTTATAAGGATCAAAGTTGACGAAACTTGAAATACAAATCTTCAGTCTTCTCAAATCTTTCGATGTCTAACTTACTAATCCGAGTCGATGTTATCCCAGAGAATTGTAACGAACTCGTCTCTGTTGGGACCAGTATGCATGTGATAAAAGCCTAAGCAGTGGAGAAACTCGTGGAGTATCCTTCCGTCATCGAGACAACCCTTAAAGGTACCGGATCATGGCCATGCATTTATAATACCTTTTTGGCTTACCTTCGCATTCAAACTCATGTGAACTTCGCCGTCTCTGTAACCGACGTGAGATGAGCATCCCGATCCCGATGTCACGTTAGCGTAACTGAGATCGGTGAAGTTTGGGGCGAGTATTTTGAACTCGATACAACTTTTACTCGAAATCAGTTGCAATACAGACAAAATCAACCTTTTCTGTGCTTGATCTGTAAATATTCTTATAACGTTGGCAACTATCAACCCCAAACATTCTTTCTTTCACTCACTGAAGTCGCTGCTAATCCACACGGGCACAGTTTTGTTGGGCCAAAGAAGGGACAAATCTTTGACTCCATTTTTCCGTTTGATGGTTTGTTGCATGAACAACTGGTCCATTTGAACCTTTGTTAGTATCATGTCGTCCAGAAGATATTCGCGGTTAACATCAACAAACTCTTGCTGCGAATCCTTGAATTGATCCCATTGATCCATTGTCATTAACATGTCGTCCACCATTATTTGTTCATTGTAGTCTTGCATATCGATTGTCTCATCATTCGAATTGTCTTCGTGCATCAGGCTGTCTGACCCTGTCGGTGTTGATCTGAAGAGTTCATCCAGGTGTTTCCTCGACAAAATCTTGTCGTCAATTTTAAATTCAAGCTTGTTGTCTATAAGTTTATCTGCTAATTGTGATCCAGCTGCTTGCAATTCATCGTCTGTAATTAGTCGAATGGAATTGGAATGTTACACAGAATGAATAATTAAATGAATTGTTACCGCTTTCAAGCTTCAAAGTTTTCAATTGTCGAATGAACAGGAGAACAAATGAAATTCTGAATATCCAAATGCAAAATGAGTGGCACATTGTGTTGAGTGTAAATTGAACTTCCAATTGAACACCTTTGCGATTCCAAACGTTGTGAAATATTAATTAACGCCCTGATAGCCGCAGCTGATTAAAATAATCAATTTTAAGCTTTTCACGTGTTAACCAAGTTGTGTTTCATATAAAAGTATTGTTTTTCAATACGCAAACCTATTGGCGATATTATGCCACCAACATTATGCAGGAAAGCAAAAAAATATTATTCAAATCACTTCCACGAATAAATTGACACAAAACTGTTAAAATGTATCATATTATTCCCCATTATTTAAAGGATTTTTTTTTTTATTTTCCACACTGTTTTATTAATGTTTGTTCAGTGGAAAAGCATGATACTCATAATGTACAACATTATGTGTCGTTTAAACACATGTTTCATGGCTTGATAAAATGTCTGTCGAATGAAATTCTCTCAATTTTTTCGTTTTCCAGGGCGGACAATCACAGTTTGCACTTTTCAATCACGACACTTTTTACACTTTTTGTCATGGTATCAATATCATCGATTGCAATATTTGAATCACTTTCACAATACTTCAAGTGTTGCGAATTTGAATCCTTAGTTATCAAGCAATGAATGTAACGTGAATTGACAGTATAAAGTAAAACATAAAAGTTTCATAGAATCTAGTTGAAATAAATTGCTAAACAATTTTTCATTGATTGTTTTCTCCTGAAACGTCTGATAAAATTTCAAAAGACTTTCTTTTTACTTCCAGTTCCTATAACATCATCAACCACCCTAAGTGGCTACCGAAAACTTCAAAACGAAACATTTTCGTATGTAAGCAGCTTGAGTTTAAAGCTACAACAACATAAATCAGAATAAAGTTATAAAAAATGCCATTTTGAAGGGCTGAATGAATGTTTATTTGCAACTTTGTGCTCGCTGGGTCGTAAAAAGTTGTGTAAAATGGCATTCTCCCCATGTTTTTAATATCATTCGTTTTTTACTCGTTTTTGTCTGCTTCCCGGCATTAAAAAACATCATATCATGCATATACGAAATAATGTGAACGAGTAATATTTTTCGCCTTAAGTATGCCATCGGAAAATACAGACGCTCGCATCATGCCAGGAAGAGTCTAATAAGCGTCATGAGAGCTTCACGCCGCTGTGCCTAGGCAAACACTTAAGCAGGCGGGGAAATTTGCATGCTGACTGCAACAACAATTTGTTGTGCGCTGTATTATCTGAATATTAAAAATAAAATCACATTCAATTACGCAACAATTCTGTTCGCTTACATGTTTCCGTTTAAAAAATGTTTTCTGGGTTTAATCGCGGTGTCAGTGCCGTGGAATGGTAAAAATTATGTGTGAAAGTTTTCAATCTGAGTTTAATCAGATAAATTAAGTTTGCATTTTTAATTTAATGTTTACAGCCACAGTCCTTTCATTCATTCCATACAAAGTGTCCATTTCGTGGTTAATTATTATTCAGCGCTAATTGCAAAATAGAATGGGATGCCGCATTCGTTTTAATCACAATTAATTTTAAATCTGGTCGAGATTTAATAGAATCCACACTCGATTCGAATGCAAATTTCGTTAATAACGTCTTTTTGCTCGGAAAAATTAGTTTCCAAACCGGAGCGAGCACACATTCACGCCATTCTCATGTAAATGTCCACGAACAAATGTGAAAAAAGCTTTTCACGTTTAATGTAACTATGTGAAAAAAGGGAAATTGCGATATATCCGGACTTTAATGAAGCTGCTGTTTATTAATAACACATTTCTGTATTCCGGCTTACGCTTGTGTGATCGCCGCAGCTATTTATACACAACACAAACTTGGAAACACTAGCATATGAAAAGATTTAAGCGGCGAACTGCGTAAACAGTTCAAGAATGAACTTCTATGAAAGTGTGCGTCAAGTGTCTTATCACAAATTATTTAATTCTGTTCTCTCGCACACGAAGTTTTAGAGTTTCTCGCTTCAGTATACGAGCGTGTTGTTGGGTGAACAGACTTGAACGGTTTTTGGCTAGCGACTGTGACCTTGGAGTAATTTTAAATCAGTTTTTGATCAAAAATCCAGAGAAATGGCATTCAGACTAACGAAAGTGACTCCGCAATTCGCGAGAATGATGTCGACAAACGCGACAACTGTCGGATTCATCGGTCTCGGGCAGATGGGCAACCGAATGGCCACCAATCTCATCAACAAGGTACATAATGGCTGATAACAAGTTTGTCCGCGTGACGTGCCCACATTTTCTCGTTCACGTTCGCACGTCCGACTTGATTTATTCGAGTTCTTTTTTCTTCGACTTTGTGAATCGCTTCGACAAAACTCTACAAATCTTTATCTCTTAAGATTTTTATCATTTATTCTTCCCTCCACCCGTTTTTAATCTCGCATGGCGTGTCACTTACCGTGCCAACACGAAATCTCGATTCATTATCTCCACCTTTTTATTATGTAGGCGCGATAATGATCCACAAATGAGATTTACCTGTCGTTCGCTTATCATTATCCGTGTTCATCGTAGCGCAAAGATTTTTATCACGAAAATCTTCGCTTCTATGCTTTTGCCTACACAAACTTCATGTTGCTCCTTCTCTAAATCGATTTTCTATGTGTTTTTAGGGTCACAAATTGAATGTTTACGATGTCTCGTCCGATGCAGCCAATGCCATGAAGGTCAAAGGCGCCCAGGTCTTTACCAGCACACGAGAGTTGGCAAAGGCTTCAGAGTTTGTAGTCACCATGCTTCCCAACAACGACATCGTCACTCAAACCTACGAAGACATGGTCAAGGATGGCGTCAACAAGAACACACTCTTCGTCGACTCGTCAACTGTTGATCCAAATGTCTCGAAGCACGTGCAGAAAATTGTAAGCGCGGCTGGTGCCAGCTTCGTCGACGCACCCGTCTCTGGCGGTGTTATGGGCGCACAGAATGCTACATTGACTTTCATGGTTGGTGGAACGACTGATGAGTACAACCGTGTCAAAGGTTTCTTAGAAGGTACTCGTCGAAAATAGAATATATTTAAAGGCAAACAAGAATAATTCACTGAGTGATTTTAGGAATGGGAAAGCGAATCACTCACTGTGGAACCTACGGAATGGGCGAGGCCGCCAAAATTTGCAACAACATGATGTTAGCTATCAGCATGGTCGGCACTGCCGAAACGATGAACTTGGCAGTTAGACTCGGCTTGGACCCAAAGGTCTTCAACGAAATTATCAACTCGTCAACCGGTAGGTCGTGGGCGTCTGAAATCAACAACCCGGTCCCCGGACTGAACCCAACAGCTCCACCAAGCGACAACTATGACGGAGGCTTCTCCACTGCCTTGATCACTAAAGATTTGGGCCTCGCATCAAGTGTCGGTAAGTTTATCGCCCTGGGAGTGTTTTGACGCAGGGTAATTTCATTAAATTCTTCTTTGCTCTCGACAGCCACCATGTCGAACTCTCCCATTCCACTGGGCGCCCTTTCCCATCACATCTACCGCTTGATGCTTTCAAAGGGATTAGGCAACAAGGACTTTTCTGTCATCTATGACTTCATCAAGAACGATTCGAGCAAATAAACGCCGCTTCATTAGGACTCCGCCAGTTTTCATCCTTTTTCCACCCGCGGAAGCTTCGCCGAGTTGAAGCAAACAAAATGTGCATTTATTATGAAAGATTCTAAAGAATTTGTTAATGTGAAAAATGAAAATAAACCGTTTTAATGTTTGCTGCTTTGCTTTTGGATCATAAAACAAGAGTTTCGGACGCCGCGGATTTGGATACTTTGTGATGAAACGGTGTGAGGTTCGCGTGCAAAGTGAAATGGAGTGGCAGAGATCCATCAAACCCGAAAAACCCCGGCATCAACATCAATTAAAATTCAATTTACATCGATTTAATGAGAGAGGCAAATAAAACGCGAAAGCATTTTTACAACCGAAGAATGAAAAATTAATTATAACGGTCCATTTTGTGCCTGTCTTTACGGCTTCCAGCCCACACGCTGCCTCATTTTACGGACCTTTCTTGCTGGCAAAGCCAAGGCGAAGGCGCTATTTGGCATTCAATTGGAGATTAATTTTTTATTTTATCGCCATTTCGTCTCCATTGAATAAAACAATAAAACAAGCGTTTCTTCGGGGGTGGAATGAGACTCTCGGGCGAGATGAAGCAACATCATAAAAATTGTTTCCAACTTTACGCTTCTGCTGTTCGTCCGAGAAGGAAGCAAATCATTTGATTTCATGGTGATGTACGTTTGCAAACGTGTCGCTCTCTGCAGAGTAGCTTAATTGTGTTTGATATAAAAAGGTGAAATTGAAAAGAGTGAGCACGTTTGGCACTATAAAACACTTCTAACTCATCCCAATGAGAAAACTTCATTCAATTTGAACTTCAGGTCACAGCGCTTTGATCCTTCGCAGGAACTTTATCGTTTTCAGTCCGAAAAATAGCTTTTTGTTGAAAATAATTTCTCGGTAAGATCACTGAACGACTGAAACAGGCAAATAATTGTTTCTCGGAAGAGGCAGACTCAACGAATTTTTTAAGCTCAGTCAACCGCACACTTACAACTGTCATACACGGACCTGAGTCCAATTTGTCGATTCTGCATTGTCTCTCATATAACACTAGTGTCAGGAACGACAGAAAAACGTCAAAACAAATGCGGGCTTTGAAATGTTTTTCGGCCAACAGTTGCAAAAAATGCCACACAGTGTGGGCCCGGTTGGACAGTATAATTTGAACGACAAGAAATAAATGAGACATGGAACGTATCTTTCGAACAGCGTGCATCGCTTTTTGTTTTGTACTTAAAATTATGACAAAATTCACTTCAAATTCCTTTTTGAGTTTTCTCGGAAGCTTTTACTGAAAACTTCAGCGGGTTGCATAAGTTGGGCTGAGAAACTATACTGGAACATTGAATCTTGGAACTTTTTATAGTGATTTAAGACCAGTTACACATCCTTCAAACACACCCGAATATAATACATGAAGACACGAACGACACATTAAAACAACTGAGAATCTATTTACTGTGTCAAATGACTGTGAATGAAAACATGTTCCACATGTTAGCAGAGAACAAATTTGAACAATTTTTGAGTATTTTTCTTGTGAATAGAAACGACATTTTTCAAAACAAAATTTCATTAAATCTAGACCCACGCCGCAACTTGATTGATTCACTTCACGCATCAGAAACTTTGTCGGTTTGTAAGTCAAACTCAAGTTGACAAAACAAAAAGCTGACTAGCAATTGTCAAAAGTTTGGTACTCGGTTAAGCCACACAAACCATGAATCTGATTGCGAATGTTGATGATGGCGACAAAGAGATTTCCATTTGAGATTTACAGAACTTGTGACAAAAAAAAGCACAGCAAAGCTTCGAGATTGTTGATAGCTGTTCGTTCTCCGCTTGAACCTTTAACAATTTGCAATAAAACATTCGCAGTTTGGCTGTCATAATTTCTTTCGCTTTCTTGCTTGCATTTCCGCCAGCTCAAAACCAAAAACGTTCCAGATTTTTTATTAGGTCTTTTTCTCATTGTCGTGGCTTTGGTGGTTGAACCATTAATAGAAGCGATCTTGATTGTTGATTGCGAGCCATAAACGAGCAAAGAGAACGCTTCATGCTCTGCGCTTCAAAGGAAGGGAGAGTTGAACAGAAAATATTAATTTTGGCCGTCTCAGAATTTACGATCCAATTTTTTCTGTGACATTTTTATTGCAAGCCCGTGAAACATTTTTCTGTGTGGATTTTAACGACCATGCTTTCGTTTTGTGTGTTCGTGGAGGGTGGAAACTACCGTTGATACTGTCATTTTAGCTTTTGTTTGATGAATGACAAACGAATTGGACCGAAACTCTCAAGAAATTTAATTTTAGCCTTCGAGTCTTTTTCTGGGCTGTCGTAAAATTGTGCGTGCTGCAAAAAATGGTAATTGAAAATGGGTCGTTGACTTTTATTGAATCATCAAACAAGACGAACCAAACGGAGCGAACACTGTCCGGAGAATTGTTCTCCAATTAAATACGGATGCGATTGACTTTATCAAATTTTATTTTCTCTCCTTCATTAATCTCCTTGTTGAAGGTTCGTTCCATCGATCCAGAACCGACTGACATGTAATTAGATTACAAAAAGCTTTCGGACAATTTTTATTTGAGCTTTAAGTTAAATTGCTGAGAAAATGTTCGTGAATTTTTAATAAATTAATCCATTGAAGAATGATCAATAGGACTTACCGTCTGATGGAGTTTCTGATAACAACGAAGTACATATATTGAATGAACCGTGAAAAAAGAAGAATTAAAAATTGAAAATCACGATTTGAAACGAAATTGATTTTAAATTGAAAGAACTTGTCTGCTTGTAGTTCATGGTTCAATTGGTTGTTGAACTCACAATGACTTTTTCTTGGATTTGTCAATTGAAAGAAGTACTTGAACGGAATGCAAATTGCTTCCCTTGATTTGCACCTACTTTCAGTGTACTCCGTAATTCCTTCAATTCAAAAATCAATTTGGTTCGAAAAATTCTTTGAATTTTACTGAAAGAAATTCTTTAATCTTGTACATTCTTTTATAAACTTCAAGCTTTTCATAAATTTTCTTTGAACGCTTGACATATGAAACAAGCTTTTAATCAAAAGTTTTATTAAAAGACTAATTTGGAATCATTATAATAGTTTGCTTTCAAAATTTCTCTTTAAAATCCCCAAAGAAGTCCAAAACTCCAATTAAACAATTCCGTCTCGCGTTGAGTTAATTAATTAAACTCAAAGTTCATCCAATTAATTAGGAAACAAATTGTTTGCTCGTTTTAATTTCCCTTCTCACTTGAATGCTTCAGAAAGCAGAATTGCTGCAAATCCCAGCATTATGACGACTTGTTTAGCTTATTGAGTGCAACATTCTTTTAATTAAAAAAGATTTTCTTCTTCGCCACGTTTTTTTGCTTCGCTTCTCGTTTTCATCACCACAAAATTTTCACGTTCCCTTAATTTTTCTTTTTTATTGAATGTGAGCAGCATTTTCTAGAACTTCAATTGAATATTCATGACGCAGAAAGCACAAAGCACTGTTAAATCTTTTTTAACGATCGAAAGAGCAAAATCAACTGCGAAACTTCAGCGATAAAAAATCTTTGGAAAGCAAAATAAGCAAACATAAATCGCTGTGCGAGAATGCAATTTTCTGTTAGCATAATTGCCTCATTTTATATGAGAACAGCGCGTTTAATGCCACAGGCAGACATATTCTCTTTTCCAAAATGACACAAAATAACTAGACAGCGACTGATTCAAGGCGAACACGAAAAGCCAAGCAAACGATATTTCTTCTGTGTAATCTGATTATATTAATTGATGCTTCATTAATTTATATTTCTTTTCCTTTGAGCCTGACAATAGCTCGTGATGGCAATTTGTGACATTGAATTCAATAGATCGTGAATAAGAAAGAAATTATGCTGCAAAAAAAGTTCTGAAGGATAACAAGCTTAATTTTTAGAAAAATAGAAATTTAATTTTCTGAACAAACGTCTTTTTATAAAGGTTGCTATGGACGGGAGAATTGTTGATAGGTTCAGTTTGAAATCAGTTTTTGTGCTAGTTAAGTCTATTTTGCAAAAATGCTTTGAAGTTTTTGTGAAATAATAAACAAAAAGTCGAAAGCTTCTTTTGTATGACTTCAAACCCAAACAAAAATGCCAGCATTTAAAAGTTTTAAAGAATATTTTTCTGGAATTTTGAAAGCGGGGCTTGTAAGATCAAAGTTAATTGAAGGAATTTTTAGGAACTTTGAACCACTCCTGAACCGTTGAATTAGACGTTGAAAGTAAACGCAGCTAATCAACTGAGCCATGATAAAAGCTTCTGTTTCTTCCTGTGCAGCTTTTATTCAATTATTCAATTATTAACATGTAACAACTTTTCAAGCAAAACATTGAAAATATAAAAACTTTTAAATTTAGACAGTTGTAACAAGTGAAAAGAAGGTTTTTAACAAGCTTTTCCGTGTTGAGAAGAATTTCTAAAAATAAAAGCATTGACATTTGATGGCTGCTTGGAAACAAAATATCTGCTTGAACCTAGCATTCTTCCGTGATATCTTAGGAAACTTAAAACAAACGTTTTCTTGCGAGCTCGTTTCCTAAGCGTAATTGAAGTTGATCGACACGTCACCAAAAAGTATAGAAAAAGTAGCGACGGGAAGAGAAGGTTTGTGTCTCAAGATTGTTGTGGCAGGAAGCATTCATGTAATTATTATGTTGTGTTTTGTCTCGCTTTTTCCGTATCCCGTTCTAGTTACGAGAAGAAAAAGGAAAGAAACGTCGAGGACAGAATGATGTGACAATTGATGGTGAAATTGGAAAAAGACGAAAATGTGATGTGATAATGAAAGGCCCGAAATCTCTCGAAGATTAAAGTTTCTGTATTTCCGCAGAATTACTGACGCTTATTTCTCCCAATGAATGGCTTCAATAGCATCATCGGAAGTCGCAAACTTGTCATACCCCAATACTTTTCCAACTGTGCCTTCTTTTTCTCGGTCTCTCCCTTGGAGCGCCTTGTTGTCTTTAGTATCAATTTCCCAACATTCATGTCACAGATTATGTACATGCCTCCAACTCCACTTTCCTTCGTGTGTTGCTTTTCGTATTTTTCTTTCCACATTCAATAAAACTTTTTTCTGGTTAGAGAAGACGAAGGCGCAATCTTTGACTCTGTAATAACATCGTCGTCGTCGCCTTCTCTGAACTTTGTTTTTGAATTTGAATTGAAAATTTGTTTTTGTGTTGTTTTCGTCATCGTTCCGCTTTAAACAACACAAATCCCAGTCAAAATGTAGGCTGCAGCAAATTCGAAGGTGTTTTTCCGATTTAACATCGAAATTATAACCATTAGAATCCTATTAGTGCGCCAATTAGTACGAATCTGTTTCAAATATTATCCATCACGCCACCGCTGCGAGCACTTCAGCCGAAATCTCGCTTAAGCCTAATTAATTTTGTGTCAGAATGTTGACATTCCCATTGTTTTACGCCGTTGTGTGGATGGTGATATGATGTAAACACATTCTTGTGAACCTCATCTGTTCCGTAATTTGTGTTCTCCTGCAGACACTGCTGTCGAGAGAATTCCCTCGAATATTTAATTCTAAAACCAAAACACTCGACTGATATATATTTCTGATTGATATCTCTGAGATGCTACGCGATAACAACGAGATTTCCAGAATGTTCCCCGCCACGCTGCACACTCCAACTAACGGAAGCTTCGTCGTCGCTTTTTATTTTCATCCGTTGCGAGACTAAAGAATTAATAGCGCGGAATTATTTGATTGTGGAAGATATTTTATCTTTATGTCTTTCTTCTCTGTCAGAGCGAGAATTGCGTGCGAGCTGTAAACATTCTTGTGATATGTGAGAAATGGAATTAAGACTTAATTAAAAACTTTCTTGTCTTGCCGTTGATGTGACAGTAAGAAATAAAACCGTTATTACATCACCGTCAGGCAAGGACGAGGGCTTAACATGAGTATTGTAGCAATATGAGTACTGTAGCAACATGTAAAGTGTTGACAAGTGTGAACGACATCATTTGAATGTTCGCTTGGGATTCGTTGCCATTAAAACTATTGTTTACAGGCGACTCTTTAACTCACTTGAAAGGAAAAGGCGAAAGAAACTGGTAAAAAGAAGACGAAAGTAGCACGGTGAAGAAGGAAAAATAGAAACATAAAAGCAGACAAAATATCTGAGGCTATAAACAAAACAGGAGACTTTTTTGCTGTGCTGTTTGTAATTTTTTTTATGTTCACCGCTTTTATGTTACGTAATCTCGCCTTCTTCTGGCTTGTATTCAAAGCTCGTCTTCCAAAGTTGACGAACGATAAAGGAGCGCTTAGAAAAGGCAAATCATAAAGAAGAGATTCGTTATCAGCGTTGACTTACATTTTTCTCATCAATCTAGTCGCATGAAAACATTTATCCGTCATATGAATAAATATGAATTGATATTTGCAAGCTTTCTATGCATAAGCTAGGCGAAGCTTCTCTTAATGATGGTCGGTCCTTATTTCCATAACTGGATTTGAGTGATAAGAAATCTTTCTCATTCATGTTTTGCGTTGTCGTACATGACCTTTTCAGAAAGAAATTTTTATCATTATTCATGCGTGTTTGTGTGCGAAAGGATGAAAAGGTTGGACCAAGGACAGTCGAATAAACATATCTCAACTAATAAGACTTCCACGCATCATCGAACATCAAAGGATCGATGTTGGCCTTTTTATCTTCTTGTTGAACATGCTGCCGTCCGGGTTCGAGAAAAACACTTTCCAAGTTTGTTTCTTGATCCAGTCGATTCTCGATGCTGGATTTTCTGCGAACAAAGTCGAGAGCCAAACTGGATTTCTTTGTTTGTCTTTACGAAGCTCAAACAATCGTATCTTAATAATTTTAACATTCTCGGTTTTCCGTGTTCAACGAAAGGGAAAAGACAAACATCGAGATTGCTGGAAGCATCTTCGGGGAAGGAAACTTTGTGGGAATGACGTCAGCCATTCATGTAAATTAAGAGTTTTCTAGGAAGAAGCTTTTAACCTCAAAATGTATTTTTGTTTTTGTTGTTTTAAGCAATGTTATCATTAAACTAATGCTTATTTGACATATCCTGAAAAATTAACTTAAAAATAAATGATGTTGAAGGTTAGTTACTTTTAAAATCAAAGTAACTTTTTAAAGCATTTACTAGTTTCAGTTGCAGATTAACAAATAGTTTTACAAAATGTCTGTTTTTGAAAACTTAGAAAGCTTTTTGAAAAGCTTTGTCAAAAGCTTGCAATTCACTGCTTTTAGATTTTTCTACGCTTTTTTCAAAACCATTGACCAACAAACTCTGCTTAAACATTCACTTAAGATTCTCTTTTTGATTCATTTTTGTATTTTTGTCAAAGTTGGAAAATCTCCGATATAATCATTGTAGATTTTTGCTTTCTTTTATGTGTTTTTGTCCTTCAATAAACAAAAATCAAGATTTTCTTGAAAGCTTTGTCGTAAAGGTTTGTTTACTTTTATCGAAGGCTCTGAAGTGAAAGAAATTAAATTTAAAAAATGCCAAAAGATTCGGACATCAAAAACCGTAGTTTAAAGATTTTGGGTGGAGAAAAGAATAAAACGCCTTTGTTGATTTTTTTTTCTCTAATGACTTTTTATTGAGTTGAAAAGAAATTTTCAACCAAATATTTGTCGACGATATATTTGTTGTTGTAATTGGAGTAATCCGTTGAAGTTACAAATTAAGCTTATTTTTGCAGCCATTCGTAAAAATGCTCCACTTTGTGGGTGAGAGAACAATTGACTGTGTCAAAGTCGAGTAAATCCATTTTAGCGAATGCAAATGATGCTGTAAGCATTTAATGAGCATAATTATTAGCAATTTGTCGTTTCTCGAGAGTTTTACCAATGGAGCTTTTTTGACTCGCCCTTTTGGAAAGCATTTTAAAATGTAATTTCAGTTTTGTGCATTTAAAGGGTCATTAAAGAAAAATTCTGGTTGAAGCCACTTTAATAGCTCTAAAAATTTCTTTAGTCGTGTGAAAAGCACAGAAACAATAAAATGTGAAATTTTATGGACATGCGAGCGAAAAAAATCATCCGGAAGTAAAGGTGGAAGATTTGACGGTCCCGGGGTAAGAACTTAAACATTAAAATTGAGGTTTTCCTCTCGTCATCTCTTTTGGTAAAGTTTATGGATAAACTGGGCAGTAAAATTTTTACGGTTCATGTTTTCCTCTTCCTGGTTTAGTCGTGAAACGGCGGTTAATGTTTATAGAAGCTTCGGCTTATATTTGGGGCATTCTCGTCATTAAAAAAATTCCAATACTCCAACGAGAACTGGAAATGTGAAAAATCAGCAAAACAATAAAAAATGTTTTAGTGCAGAATTTCTTCTTTCATCACGAAAGCAGAGAACATAAAAGTTTCAAAGAGAAATTTAATCTTGAACTCACAAAAGCCTTATGCAAACTAATTTCAAGCTTGAAATTTAAAGCAAGAAAATTAATTTTTGAGCAAAAACTGGCAGAATTCCCAAATGTTATGTCTTTATTTCTTTCCAAACTGTTCAACATATGACACTGCTGTGAATGGCTTGGAAACCCTTTTAGTTTTGGACAAGGCTTTGACGGTACCAGAATTGAAAACTCTTTTTAATAAAATTTATTGTAAAACAAGCAGGTGTCCAAGTTGAACACAACAATGTCACCAAGAGATTTTAAAGCTGTTTGTTAAGGTTAATTTGTTATTTTGCCTAAGCTTTATTACCTTTCACATACTTCTATTAATGAAAATCCTGGATTATGCTTTATAAAGCAATATGAATGATATGACAATTTAAAATAAAAAGCAATAAGAAATTTGCCAAATTAATTTCCTGCTTTAAGCTTCTCAGTTCTAATAATTCAAAAACCTTTGTCGTCCTGTATATTCACGCAATTCTAAGGCTTTAAATCGTTGAAAAGTTCACGAACTCAAGAATCGCAGACGTCAGACTACCTGCAGAGACAACTTAACCTGTATTAAACGTTCCACCTGCTTTCATTGTGAAATTGCCAATTTAACAAAGCTTTGCAAACACACACACACACTTCACTTGGAAGAGAAAATGTTTCGCCAGAATTCACCAGAACCGCCACCAAGCGAGAACTTACGACTCATTATATTTATGTGGAAGAAAATAATGAAAGAAAAACGTCGCCGCATTCATTCCACCTCCTGAATAATATTTTATTTTAATTTAATAAAGCCATGTATGGCTTCTCTCGAACACTTGAATGCGATCCCGGTCGGTGGCACAAAGAGCGAATCTCCGTTTATTTTATTACCAGCGAGGAAAGATGAAGAAGAAAATAAAGCAACGTGAACAGAGAAAGAAAAATCGTATAAATATTACACAATGAACGTAATGGCAATAAAAGCAAAACAATACACACAAAATCGTAAGCTGAAGCTGTTATTCGGTGAAGAAAATTTATTTTGTCATGAATTACTACCTCCAACATACTCCATTCTCGATACCAGCTTTTACCCTGTTTATGATTTTTATTTTTTTTCTTCTTGCTTCAAAGTTTCCAGATTTAGGTCGTGTGTGTTTTTGGCTTTACTACCAATCGTTGTGAATGGTTATGGCTGTTCTATATTGTTTCTTATTACTTTGACGCTTTCAGAAAAGCTTTTTAAAATGCTTAAAGTTTTTAACGAGGCTTGTGGCTTTGATTGAATTTTGTTTGAAATTTCAGGGCAGTTTTTAAGAAGCTTTATTAAGATCATATTGGACATGTTGTACTAAGACAATATGTGTTTTAACAAGTTGTCACCATTTTGACGAAGATTTTAAAGCTTGCAAAGTCTATAAACGTATGAAAATTTTTAAAAATAATCTGAAGCATAGTTTCCCAACTTTTAAATTCTGATTTAAAGCTAGAACTTCCAAGTTTTCGAAAAATATTATGAACAAACTTTGACTTCACTTCACCAAAAAGAAAATAAGAACCTGCCAAAGCTTCTAATGCCGAGTTTGAGGCGAAAATGTATGAAAGATATTAATAATTTTTCTTGTGTCTAGGCCTTTTTCTCCGTATTCGAGAAGCACTTTTTATCATTCTTTTCTGCTTTAGACCATAATTCAATTTTCCCTCGTTTTTATGAACATAAAATAGAGAAGGAAATTCTTATTCTCTGCTGTGTGGCTATGAAAAAAACAAGGGCCTTAGACGCGAGAAATTATGACGACTGTTATTAACAAACATTTCTGGTGTCGGCTTCTCTTTTGCTTTATTTCCACTACTGCTATGTTTGCTGCTGTCGAGACAGATGGATTGTTTTTATGTTCTTTCTCATCGAGGTTTGTTTCAGCCTCGGCGAAAAATATGAGGGTGTTCTGTAAATATTCGGATGCTGCGGCTTTTTCCTTGCTTTGAAGCGGCGTTTTTCTCTTCTCTCGGTTCGGCTTTTATTGCAGACGGGTCAAAGAAACCCAAATTCAGACATTATGTGATGCAAACTGGGAAGTCTAATTACTCAAGGATCATGAAAATCACCCCATTCAAACACCAGGAACCAGAGGCTGTGCCATGAGATCTGATTAAACTGTTTCGATGTTAATTAAGTTGGAGTAAATTTAGATTTCAGACTCGACACTTGAGTCGTAAATTAAAAATCTCTTGAAAACTTTTTCCTTTTCCCGCTTTGAAGAACGAATAGGAAAGCACGAAGTAAATCAACTCTCAAAGGAAGAGAAACAAAGTTAATGCTCCATTGGGATATCGAAAATTCATTGTTAGAGATGAAGGAAGCATGTACAAGTAGCTAGTGAAACGGAACATGAAAAGCTATTAAATAAAATAATTTTTCTCACCAGAAAACCATTTGGAAAAAATAACCTTTTGGGAGGGTGCTTCTAGGGCTGGTTGCCTGCCAAACTAGCAGCCGAAAAAGACATTAAAATAAGCATCATGAGCGAGAGAGTGAACAGAAAAACAATTTGAAAATGATTAATTTAGTTATCCAATCGCACCAGAAATTCATGTCGAACCTGAAAAATTTAATTTACGAGTTTAAATTATTTTTTCTTTCACCCTATCCACCGTTTCTCCGGTGGTTTAGCTGTTTCCGCACAGTGAATAAAATCGATAGACGGAACGTTCCTGTTTGTAATTTTTGCCATGAAATTCAATCCATCGTTGATATAATTTTTCGCTAAAGGTTATTAATTCACGGCTCGATTTTGGCATTTGATTAAACACTCCACGGTGTAATTACCAGCACTCTTATTGATTTTAATTTGATGAAATTAAATTAAAGTTAATTGGATCAGAATCGATATAAGAAATTCGTTAAAAATAAATAGCTTTGCGGTTACAACAGCTGGTAACTCGATAAAAGTGTATGAATTTCCTTCGTTGAGATCAGCAGTTAATAATTTTTTAATAAATTTGATGGCGGTGCTACAGAAAATCAATAAATTCTAAAAAAAAATCTTGATACAATGCAAGTTTTTATCGAGTGCTGCTTATTTTGTCATCTAAAATGTTTGTTTCACTGCTTACATAGTTTCTGTTGAGGTGTCTAAGGATTCTACGATAAAACAGAAGCTGTTGTGAAACTTGAAAGTGGATGCAAATTTTTGTCAACACAAGAAGAATTGACATGTATGCCTAAAATTTTTTTTAAGATTTTCATAAACATGAATTTTGCTAGCGGGTTGTTTTGGTTGTCAATAACAAGATTTTTCTCTGAAATTCTCTGCCATGCTTTAAACACAAAATTTGTTCTGTCAACTTATTGCAGTTTCCAGTAATTCATTTGAAATTAAATCCGATAATCACAAAAATGCAGTCAGTGCTGCAACTACTTTTTAAACGCTTTTCTCCACAGCAAAAAGTGATTATCGTCTGGAATTTTCTCCGCCTTCTTGTGAAAATTTCCAGGCCAGAAAGCTGAAGAAACGGGAAGAATTTTGTAAGAATTTTGGGAAGAAAAGAAGAAAAATAATTATTCATCAGTAAAATTAAACGTCTGTAAAATCTAACATAAGACTGTTTACACCAGTGTTGGGAAACAAATATGGGGCAAATTTGCAAGGCAAATTTGGACAAATATTTGACATTTGCCACACCATATTTGGCCTTGAGGCCACCACATTTCTGGCAAATATGGGAACAAACACCATTTCCCATATTGGCCAGAAATGTGGTCGCCTCAAGACCAAATATGGTGTGGATCCAAATGAAAAATATGCCCACATTTCATATTTGCCAACACTGGTTTACACTGATAAAATTATCAAAAAAGTAACGCTAAATTAGTAGTATTTTGTAAATTTTTTTTTGTAAATGAACAAATATTTTTTATGAAAATGTCCCATTTATTTATTTTTTTGCAGTTCAACTACCAGTAAAAACTGGCATATACGACTTAATTCAAATGATGTTGTCTGTTTTTTTTTTGCTTTTGACTGATCAAATGGACAAAACAATGAACAAGATTGAAATTATTCACTGGAAAAATTATAGAATAAAGACTAAATCAATAAAAAAACTTGTTGGTTTTTGTTCAGAAAATTATAAGAAAATAATGTCATATTTTAGTACCCAGAGGGTTTATCTTGAATGTCTTATATTTGCCTTACAAGTTTTTGACAAGATGGGACTGACAACGCTTTTACAAGTGAAGATGTCACATCAAATGAGCATTGCATTCAATTTTGGTTCAGACGTCACTGGGGCACTTGTCCCATGCAATTCATTTGTTCTAAAAGTTGCGTCTTATCACGATCAACAATAAATTATAAACATATATTGATTTTGAACTGATTTTTAAAATGAATTAAACCATACTTATTTATGCATAAATATAAATTTAGATATTCCCTGAATCGTCACGACGGCAGGGAAAAAAATTGGGAAGAAATTCGGGAAGAAAATAAAAATGTTGTGTAGAAAAGAACATTTTTAGGAACAAAGAAGAATTTTGAGAAGAAAAATCTGAAGCTTCCTTGCCTGGGAAATTTTAGTTCGTAGGTCAATTACTTTCCAATTTGAGGATGATTATCTTAGTAGTCGTTCCACCACAAAGGAACATAGTTTTCAACCGAGACAAGTTAAAGTTCTATAACTTAGCATTGCTGATAAATTTTCTAAGTAGAAGAGCGCTTGAATCTCTCGTTTTTTATCATTTATTGGAGGTTTTCCAGCGCTCGTATCATTTATCACCCAGAAAAGGGGAAATAATTGCATATTTTGCCATGAAAGCGACATGACCAGCTAAGAATTGTCCACAACAAAACCATAAATTTATCAATTCCCCCTTCTTTTGTGCTTTTGCCCTTCGTATTTTCTCGGCAAACCCGGTTTCAGCAGTCGCATTAGCAAACAAAACACAAAAACATAAATTGGTAGAATTTGAACAAAAATAAATGTTTCATATTATTCAGTTTCCAATTGCTTTTGTTGTTGCTCGCTCTCACTCCTTTTCTATTCGCATTGTGTATTTTTCATTGCTCAATTGGTGTATTTGCTGCCATTTTTAGCTTCGGCCAAGGATAACTGGTCACTAGATTAATAGATAAATAATCGTTTTTGAACTAATTTTCACTTGAAAAAGCTAAAAATCTTTTGGATTCACCAAAAATCATCTAAAACTGATGTTTAACTTTTTCTTAAAATCAAAAAACTTCGTCTAGGACAAAAGTATCCCTGTTTGCAAATAAAACCTGAAATCCAGCCTTACGTTTGATGAATAAAGCATAACATTGTCTAACATGGCAGTAGTTACGCAAACTTTGGACGCTTTTATACGACCATGAAAAATGCTTCGCCATAAATTTTTATTACGTTTCGATTGGATTTTCGGTGGCGAACACTGGAAGTCCTTTTCTTTACTCACTTCTCGATACTTTACGATCGTATCGTTGGATTTTACATCTCGAGTTTTATTTCTTTTATTGTTTATTTTCTGCTTTTTTCCTGCAAAATTCATTACACGTTTAGTTATAACAGGAAGTATGAAACACGGACTCGATGAACTTTTTTTTTTATGGTGAAAGCAAACTCAGTACATCAACTTCCCTGAGAAAAACTGATTGCGATATGTTAAGTTTATCACGTTGACGTGACACTGGCTCGGCATTGTGAAGCTTCACAGAAAACTTTGCAAGATCAGTTTGAAATTAATTTTTATTATGAAGTTTGCACGAGAAATAAATACAGGATTTTTACAGGTTCCTCGAATGCTTTCAGGCAAACAGATTGAATATCCGCTAATAAGAACTTAGATTTAATGAACTTTCATAGCCAATTCACGTAAAAAATCAACGTTAGTGTTTGCATCAGCTATTTAGTTCTTTGTTAATTTTGTAAAATACTTCAAAGAATTTTCAAAGAATTTTTCAGAAATGTTTTCACAACTTGGCAGCAAGAACAATTTTTTTCTTTTAGTTGCCCATTCTCAAAATAAACGCACACCGAAACCAATTTTGCTGACGCGGCTTCCTTTAAAAGGCAACTAGAGTTTGTTTAACATCACTAATGCGTTTTTAATGATAATGATCCGATTGGATCTATTGCGTAATTGATTTTTTTGCCGTTTCCTCGCTTCGTAACTGCAAAATCGATTTTCTAAGTGAGCTCGTTGAAACCAATAAGGCATAAAAACTAATAATGATTTGATATTAATTAGTGCCATCAAGATTGGTTGAGGTTCTTCCATAAAGAAGGAAGTGTTTTTGCGTAAGGCTGTTGATGAATGAATGAATGTTTGTTATAAAGTGACACTAATAATTATGCTGGATTGGTGTTGCCTTCAAATTGACTGGTAAAGATAATTGAAATTGTTTCCATTTAATTTCAGATAACACACCTTTAGTAATGTACAAAGCAGAGCTTTTTTGAACCAAGCTACATAAAAAATCTGCAATTCAAAGCTTTGAGTTGTTTGTTGAACATTGTCACTCCTCAATTTACAAAGCCTTTGCACGCTTGTCTTAGCTGCTTTACAATAACAACCTCAATATGTCGGCAGTGTAACACTTCAAAGACTGGACCACGGTGTGAAACTCAAATCCATCTTCAAAGGAAGTTCTATCAAACATGAGTAATTGAAATTGTATGACGTTTTACTCGAGGTGATTCGAAGAAAATGAATCTGCAGATATCAATTTCACAGTTCACTGGAAGTTCTAATTATCGTTTCAAATATTACAACCTGAAGCAATTGTGTTCGACTCCATTGGCAATCATCACGGCTTCAAGTTGAAAGTTTTAAAATTAAATTCTCAACATTAATGTGCAAATCGTTTCAAATTTATTGTGCTGGGTGTTTTCTTTAAAATACCTGCAAGCCGAGGAAATTACAATTCCGCAATTAAACGTAATCTGCACTTAATGAAGATTTCCAAACAACTTGAAATTGTTTTGAGTAACTATTTGTGAATAGACTTTCCAGTTAAAACATCAAATTAAAGTTTTCTTTTTACTTTTTGTCAGTCCTGAAGTCATTTTCATGGGATAATTAGCGTAGATATGACAGAAATATTTCAAAAGAAATAAAGAAAAGTTAAAACTTTTGAAGAACAAACACGAAAAAGCTTCTTGAAAAGTTTTTTTTTATGAAGAATTAATTTTTGATGTCAAGAGTTTACTGAAGATTACGGAAGACGATTTCTCAAGTTATGGTTCATCGCTGGGCCGTTGTCTCGGCTTCACTCAATTTTTTCTTTCAATGTCTAAAATTAAATTTTCCGAAAAGCTTTTAAACAATTTTCAGAAGATTCCCAAATCCCAATTAACGTTGGCATTAATGATTTATAAAACAATTTTCTGTTCCGAAAACTTCAATTCAAGATTATCGCTAATTTTTTTTTATGTATAAATTTTTATTGATATTTGACCTTTTGTTGTTTTTTAGCAAAAAGAACTGAAACTGATAAGAAGATTTGGCTGGGAACGTTAGTCAGTCTGCTGTTGTTGTCACTTAAGCATGTCTGGAAAGAAACTTTTAACGAATTCAGCGATAGTTTTTATTCTTCTTGATTCCGTTTCTCGTGAATTTGTAGAAACTGAGTACGGACAAGTCAATGGCAGTATCAGACAGATAGAAACGGGACACTTAATCCACAGCTTTTTGGAATTCATTATGCTCGGCCACCGGTTTGGTCTTTGAGATCTCGTGTAAGTCAAAGTTTTTTTTGATTAAATAAACGCGAATTAATGTTTTCAAGTGGGACGCCGTCCCACCGGTTTTTCGCTCAGCAACCACTAAATTGTGCAGTTCAATTGTGCTAAATTGTGCGGTGGTTGGCAGAGTGGATCAGCCTCCCCTGAAACATACGGACCTGACTATTTCGTTGGAATTTGGAATGTCACACTTGTAACAATTCAATAAAGACTTGGGGCTTTCGGGTTTCTTAGTCTAGACGACCCGAATTTGTCAATCCCCGGAAATAAAGCTTTCAAGGACCAAAGGATGGAGTTGAAATAGGTTCAGGTAAATAATTCTCTTTAAATAATTTTGAACGAGATAAGAATCTCCTGAAGAGATCTTGAAACGAGCTTATAAAATGTTTTCTTTTGATTTAAGAAAAACATCGCAAATTTCAGTGGTAACCCAAATCTCGTGACTCAGTATGGCCACTCGTCGGGCGTCGGCTCTGTTCACTACCACATGATTTCTGAAAGATCTCGAGGGTTTTTTCAACGGGCCATTTTGATGGCTGGTACTACTTTGCACAACGGATATTGACAAATTTGAATTGGATCGCCAAGCTCTCAGCTGCAATGGGACTGACTTTGACAAACGAAATCGACATTTTAAATTTTCTCGAAAACGATGACCCGAAAAACACCGTTAAACCTCATTCGGTCTTGTTTCTGTCAAATAAATGGTTTCTGAAGGAATTTTGATTGCTTTCGGGCCAACAATCGAACCTTTTCGGACAAATGATGTCTTCCTGGAAGACGACGTTGTCAATCTCGTTTCCATTGCTTGAGGAAACAGCCATCCTGCGTTGCTAGACGCAACGTCTTTCGAAGACAATGGAGACAATGGAGATGTTTCCTGACATTCGTGATCCAGAACTGTTCGAAACTTTCAGTAATTTCGAGAATTTCCTTCCCAGAGAACTGAACGTGACAAAAAGTTTCAAAAAATCTCTGAAGTACAAAGAAATGTTGCAACGGAGTTATTATGGAATGCAAGATCCATCCATCACGAACTCGACGGGATCATAAAAGCTTTTGGCGATCTCAGCTTGTGGCACCCAGCACATCGCACCATCTGCTACCGTGAAGCCAGCGCCATTGCCCACACTTTCGTTTATCGCTTCGACGCTGCTTCTGTAAACAACGTTTTCAGCAATTCTCTGAAAACTTAAGCCCGGAACTGTCCATTTACCGACAGCCAACGCACGGTGATGACTTTGCACACGTTTTTCATCACAAACCGTTGAATGAAATGAATCGAGTTTCGTGAAACCTAATTCAGAAAATGTACCGAATGTTCACGACCTTTGCCCACCACGGAACCGTCGAAGGCGGAAAATCTGTTGCTTCGGTCCGGCTTGCAAAAGGTGGAAATGATTTTCTCTTGGGAAAAAACATACAAGAAAACGGCACGACCGAAACTGTGTTCGCAGAAACGGCACGTGTCGCTGTTTTTGATGAGATTTTTGAGTTGCACAGCAACGAATCTTGAAGTCTTATTTAAAATATCTAGTTTGTGAAAAGTAGAACAAAATAAATTGTGTCAGTTTTCATCGCCGCTTCAGAGAGACTTTCACCCGCTTTTTTATCGATTCATAAAGCGGATCTCGAAGCTTGATAATCGTTTCAGAAGAATGTTCTCTTTATGATCTTCTTATTCATGCATGAGAACTGCAAAGGAGCGTCAGAGTCAATTTCAATTTTTATTCTGCGAGCTTTCCTGAAAATGATTTTTTTAACATATTTTCATGCATGCATTCTCTGTTGTACTCAGCTCGCATAGCAGTGAAGCTGATTTTTGATTTATAAGCCAACAAACACAACACAACAGCACATTTTTGGCTTCCACTTTCGAGAGCTATAAGCAAATGTGAAGTAGGGAAAATGTTGGATGTTTATTTTATGTTTTCTTTCTACAAATTTTCATGGATTCAATTGTTTTGATGGCGTTTAACTACTGGTGTGGATTTGTGTGGCAGTGAGTGTCACTAGTTGCAGCTTTAAAACTCTTTAAACTTCAGGCTCTCGCGAACGGTCATGCAATCCATATCAATTTTAAGGGAGTTTATTTTCAAATTAATTTCTTCTTCTTGCAGCATTTGAGTGTTCAGCAAGTAGCGCAGAGTTGTTTTCGACTGTAAAATTAAAAGCAATAAATTAGAAAGTTCTTTCAAAAGTTTTCCAATTAAAACCACAAGAATAACCTGATCGATCATGTGGGAGAGCTTCTGGTATGTGTCCTTCAGGGCCATCAGTTCCCGCATCAAAGTTTCCTGAGCTTTGTCTTTGCACAACTCGATTCCAACGCGCTGTGCACGATTTCCCAGTCGCATTTGCGACAATGCGACGTAGCGCTCCTTCTCGGCCAGTTCCTTCTCCAACTTCGTAATGTTGCGGGTCAAATCATTAACCTTGTGGGCGAAGAAAGGAAAAGTTTTCTAAGAAAATGTGTGGATTGGGGGTGGTTTAGAGGTGATGTCACGACAGAGTTTTAGGATTTAGACTTTTGGAAGTTAAGAAAATTTCATTCGTTAACTTGCAACTAACTTGCAATTTTAAATCTTATCACAAGTGAAACAAAAACTTTTAACCCAATAAAAAGCAAATTGTAAAAAAGTATGTGCAAACACCACCCAACGACAATATTTGCGAAAGTTCTTCATGTCAGCTAGAGACAACGTTCGTTAACATTCAAAGCCAGACTGTTGAAATGTACACGAAACATGTTCAGCTGAAAACAAACTTTGCTAGCAGTTGAAAGCAATATTCTTGACGTCACTTCCTCGAACATTTAAATACCTGATTTGCAGTTCCACAGTGTAGCCCCTCGAGCTTTATTTTCATGTACCGCATTTCCTCCATTCGATTGCGGAACTGTTCGTTCGTACGATTGAAGTGATTCGAGATGTCTTCGACGACCTGCTTGAGATTAATTTCGACAAACGAGCGCAATGACATGGCGCACTTGATTTCTTGCTTGCAGACAGCAATGTTTTTATTTGTCTCGTTGGTCCATTGTGTGACTGTCGAGTTGCTGAAAAGGAATCAATCACCGAGATGGCACTCGTGGGAAGTCAAAGCACTCACTAAGGATCCAAATCCATCCTGCCTTCGTAAATCTTCATGTCAATTTGGTTTTCACGCAACACCAAGTTCTGTTGATCGATTTGCAATGACGACTCCTTATTGACAAGGTCGCGATCGAGCAGATAAATTGACGCGCGGAGCTTTCGAATCTGTTCCGTGGTTTCAACGTGAATCCGCTCGAGAACCGACATGGCGTTGAGAATATTTCCGCGCTCTTTACGCAAATGCTTTTCGACATCATCGTCGACGTTGTCTACAAATGAACGATAAAATCGCAAATTTTCAGCAGCTGTGAAGCAGATACGTACCGATGCCAGTTCGATTTTCACGCAGAATGATGCATTTCTCGCAAATGACTAGGGCGTCGCTTTTTATGGACTCGATGGCACATTGGATGCGATTCTTGGTGTCCTGGAACAAAAAGCAAATCGATACATCAACAACTGTGCTGACAACGGACACAAAAAACTCATAAAGAATGAAAAACCTTTAAAATTTCCTGCTCTCGTTCGCCGAACTTTTTCTGCTCTCGCAATTCTTCAACAGTGAAGGCGATGTGCGCTACACGCTCTTCCAAGCGATAATCGGTTTCTTTCTTGAAATTTGACGTCGTTTCCTTCGTCTCATCGATAACCCTCGACGCTTCACAAATAACTCGGTCAGCAAGCTTTTGCTGGTCACATGACATCCGAGACTTCAGCTGGTTGTTGTACGACCAGTCCTTGTGGCTGAACTTCGGATTCTGTCCCATCGAATCCTGGTAGAATTCCCGTTTTGTTGACTGATGCGACATTTTGCTGCTGCAGGCAATGAACACTCTGGGAAACTTTGTGAAACTTTTTCCACTTTGTTTGATCGATGAGAAAAGTTTTGAAAAATTCAAGAGGTCGCTGCTTCGGAAACCTGTGGATATTTAGTCATGTGCATGGCAACATGGGTGGAAGCAAGGTTAGGGAAAAGTGGTTGTGTCAGTTTTGAATGAAAATTATATTAGAAATTACAAAATTCTATGAGAATTCTCATTTCTACAAAAATCATAAAGAATTCACCAGAAAAAGTATTTTTGTTTGACATTTCCGTTCAAGCGAAGAATTGCTGGAAAAAAAACTTTTAAACCGACTGAGCCCTTTATGCTAACAAGCTTCAACTCATTAAGGCAATTGAAGCTTTTACTAGCCGTGGGCGGTTCATGACAAAGATCTTTAATCTGAACTTATTTTCTTTGTATTTCTTCGTTGTTCA
The DNA here is from genome assembly GCA_000775305.1 of Belgica antarctica. Classification (NCBI taxonomy): domain Eukaryota; kingdom Metazoa; phylum Arthropoda; class Insecta; order Diptera; family Chironomidae; genus Belgica; species Belgica antarctica. The sequence goes on from JPYR01000002.1 coordinate 218,026, forward strand.
CATCCATAACAATAATTCCAATCGATGTCGTCGGATCAATTCTTCGATTGAATGTTGTTGAAAGAAACTTCAACTTATGTCGCAAGCTTAAATTCGATTCTTTTCTATCAGACTTAGTAATAAGAGTCACAACTGATGCCACTCGACGAACACGAAATGAGAATTCAAGATATTGAAGTTTGTGTCTGGAGATGAGAACGGAAAAGTTTAATGCGAAAAAGCAGAACAAGACGACATAAAAATCTCGTTTGTCTGTTGAAGGAAAACATCGCTTCAGAGTGGCATCAGCGGAAATTGGAGCTTAGGAGAGGATAAAAGTTCAACAAGGACGGGAGATAAAATCGAAGGAAAAACAAAAAGCAGTTATTGAATAATAAAGGAAGGGATAATTCATTAAAGATAAAGCAATGGATGTGAAAGCAGGAAGGTTGAGTGGGAGAGAAGAAAGCAAAAACATGATCAACATTTTTATTATTCGAGAAGCAAGATTCGGAGCGATAAACAAAACAATGGGTGGATGTAGACATAACTAAAAGTTTTGTTGTTTGAGCAGCGCAAGGAGCCGCATTTTAATCAACAAACAGCCATTCCTTCTGGGCGGCAAATGCCAGCGACGAGCTCTTAACCTTTTAACGACGCTATAAAAGTGAAATTTCTGTTTGCGACGGCACTGCTTCGGAGCGAGTTCAAGTTAACTAACAGCTAAGTTCAATACAATGCGAGATTATAATCTTGTTTAATGATTAGAGAAGAAGTGAAAGTAGAGGAAAGCATGTTCTGTAAACTTCTGCTTCGACCATTTAAACGTCTTCGGTGTAATTGCTAAGCAGAGAGAGAAACATTAATGGAATTTCCGTTTGCCGATAAAAGTTTCCTGGTAACTATCGAGAGAAATCATCGTAATTAAGAGTGTACACAAAATAATTCTAGTGGAAGCAGTGACAAGTCAATATTTATTTGACGACTTGAAATAAGCAGAAAACTTTTTGGAACTTACAATTTTTAAGTTGTCAATCTAAAATTTGGTTTTAAGTTGACAGATTCTATACTTTTTTGCTTAAACTTTTAAACTTCTTTTTAAAATTTGCTTATTTTACTTCCATCAATTAAAAGTTCAGAATCAGTTTAGACAATTTCATCCTAAACCATTTTAATTATATTAAACACAATTAAAAATTATTAAACCCAATCGTTTTTTTACAAAGCTATTAAGTTAATGGTTCAAATCCCATCAGAAATTGTAACCTTGCTCCCGTTTCATCTGCAAACCTCGTTGAATTTTAAAACAACTTAAGCAGATTACTTTCAGCAACATTTATTCCCCTGCTTGGCATAGACGTATCCACCTTCACTCCACTATTAAAATCAATAGTTAACACAATTCCAATTCCTTCGGACAAGCTTTAAAGGGCTAGAATCGAGTGTTCACTGGATTGCTATGCAATTACACACTAAAAAGGGTTCAAAAGCACTATCAACGAACATTTTGATAGAGTTTTACGCTAGTGGAATAACAAACTGCAAATGATTATCGTAAAACACACACTTAAAATAATAATAAAAAGACGGGAAAATAGGGCGAAATATCCCGAGAAAAATGTTCATAAACAAAATCCATCACGTAAAACATGAAAAGCGCTTATCAGCACAGTCGTCGATATCAAAACAGAGATAGGAAGACAAGCAAAATGGGTTTATTGATTTCTAAATGATGATACTGTCATACACACAGCTTCCTCATATTTTATGAGCAAAATTTTTCATCTCCGAGTGTTCTGATCACTCAGAAAGGCAGCGTTGATTGCAAGGCATGTGTGAGTAGTATAATAAAAGTTCAGTCGGAGGGCTTCGCACTCGATGAAATATTTATACGCAGAATCAAAATTAAAACATAGATGCCAACGGTAGGAACCGCCAGCGGCGTCCAGTTCAGCATATTTTATTCAAACAGCAACCGGAAATTGAATCAAACCTATAAAAAAAGGTTCCGTTGTCCCTTCGAGATCGGTGGGGAAGAACATTCTTAAACACTGCTGCTATTTTTATTTATTTTAGATTAGGACGGTAAACATTCCCAAATAGTTAGCCAATTTAGACCGATAAAATGGAATAAAGAATTCATGAGATTTCCGTTTATTGATAAAATAGGCAAAATGTGTTTTTATAATGCTTGAAACAAGTATGCAGGCGAGTTTAAAAAGGGAAATATTTATTTTTGTTCTTTTTTAAAAAATTTCAAGCTTTGGAATGTTTCAGAAAAATTCTTTAAAAGCATTCAATAACTTTTCGATCTTTGTTAAATTTGAATTAGCAAACAAATAGAAGTGGTGAAAGTTGATTGATAGCCTTAAGCTTTCAAACTATTTTTAAATAAAATTGCTAGACTGAATTTTTACAATAAACAAATGCAGCATTGCAAAGTTCAGGTAATTTCAAATCATTAAATCAAACTGTTACCTGAAATGCTTGCCAATGTTAGAGACAAAAAACAATAAATTTTTAGATGTCACTTTGAATGGTGAAAGCTTTGACAACTGACACGTTAGCTTTGGAAAACAAATAAGCTCAATAAAAGCTTAAAGCTTAAAGCTATTGGAATCGATGTTCATGTTTAAACTGAAAAGATTTTGGATCTTCCTGTGCAATATTTAATAAAAAACCAAGTTTCAATCTTTTTCTCGAAAGTTTGAATTTCATTCCCGAATAATCTAAGTACATGTCTGAGCTTGCATTTAGTATTTATGACTGTATAAGAAAAAATGTGTAGCATTTCTAAAAAGCACGTTGTTCATCTTGAGTTTTAAATGAAATATATTCTTCGACTTCGCATTTTTAATTGAGTAAAAAATTATTCAAGATCAACATAAAACTGATTTTTCTATGCAAAAGAAAGATATGTCAAGTTAGAAACTCAAGTAATTCGTAGAGCTCCGGTATGAACACCCAAGGTACAAAAATTTAAAAGTTAAGAAAATTCTAGAAACATGGAATACTGGCGACTACATTTCTGAGATGAAACTCAGTTAGCTTCTTAATTCTCAACATCTATCTCTAATTCGTTTGCAAATAAATCTTCTCCATTCTTTATAACGAGTTCATTCAATCTATTAGCAAGAAAAGGCTTCTAAGATGTCTTCCAACTGAACTCGAACAACTTTTCATTGCCTTGCAATATTTTCTTTATTAAAAATTGCAAAAGCCCTCAATTTTTCTACGATAAAGACGACCGTAAAGTAGCAAAAGCACTGACAGCATCATTCTTACTTCCTTCTCCGCGCATTATTTATTTTACATTATTCGTTCACGGTTGGTTTTTTTCTGCTGCTTCTTCCATTCCGACTTTCGTCTTTATGGTTTTTTGTCGAAAAAAGGGGAAAGCATTGGAGATATTACATGAACATTTTTATAATACGATATTGAAATGATGGAAATGATGTAAGCGGTAGCTGGAAGCATAAAAACATTAAAGTCTCTCCACAAAAAAGCATCCTTAAAGAAACTGGCAAAAAAGCACAACCGATTGAGTCCTTTTACAGTCTGTGCTGATGTGGTTTTTCGACGAAAAGCCGCAATCCTTTAAGTGACTCTCCTAAAAAATCCGGTTATGATACATGTTGAGTGGATTTGCGCTTCGAAATATAGGAAAGGCATTCGCCTGTTCATAAATAGTTTAGCACGGGATTCAACCACAGCATTTGAAGTGGTTTTATGCCTTCTTGACGCTGCTTACGAAGACCGCTCATCATAAATATACCTCTCGAAAAGCTAAAGCTAATGTTCTTATCGAGCTTGATGTCGTCTTGCGTCTAGTTATGTCAGCAGAAAACTGTCACTGGAGTGGAAGCATTAAGAAAAATTATGAATTTTCAATGAAGCAATTTCGTTGCTGCTTCATGGAATTCCTTTGACTGTTATTCAAGTGCCGCTACATTCATGTGAAAATATTTTCCCATCTCTTTCAACGCCCCCCCACATTGCCTTCTCAATAATTCAATGATTTGTCTGAGCGCGCGGAGGGACGGGATTTTGGGTTACTGGTTTACGGTCTCGATTTCAGATCAATAACTTTTTTTCTGCTGTTTCCATTCGATCGTAAAGATTTTTTTGCGTCATGACATCAAACAGTCGGCAACACGATTTTGAAGCTTTTTTTATTTGCTTCCACTTCCTTGTATCACTTGATGCTAAACAAATCCTTGTGTATACTTTAAGGGCGATGCGATTCCACCTTAAATGTTTGGTTAAGTAAAAGCTTTCTTATCTTTACTTCTTTTCTGAATAACATTTGCAAACATCACCCTCCGTCTTCGCTTTTTCGACGTCGACGAAATGAGGATGATGGAAAGACATTTCAGAGTGACACAACAGAGTCAAACATAAATTCCTTCTTATTTCTATTTGCCTTTCACCTTTGATAGGATTCAGTCATTCAAAAAGCCCAAAAAACATTCTCGTGGCATTTAAATAACTCAGAGTTCAAGGAAACACCATTGAAGGTTCAAGGCTAGCAGCGTCGGCATGCTTCTTATCACAATTTGAAACAACAAAAAAAAACAATTAAGACATAAAAGTTATTTGTCGTCGGAAGGCTGCCAACGCCGAACAAGGGTCAAGCGACAATGACACTGTAGACTAGGAGTTTTGCTAGACATCTTGTATCTCTACATTTAATGGGTGAAAAATAAAGTTCCGTATCACAGCAACAACGAATCTTTCCCCTAAGACACCCCAGGCAAGGCATGAGACACAGGTAAACAACCCTAAAAATATTTCTCCATACACGAGTGAAAAATGAAGCAGAAAAAGTTGAAAACGAAAAGTTTTTTCTTCATTTTCAATAAAATTAATCATGCAGAATTGTGCAACTCAAGTTTTTCCGTATGGAAAGTTAGGCAAAGAAGCGTTTAAAATTGCTGCTTTGGCTTCGAACTCAAACAAAATATGAAAACATTATGCACGACGTAGAACTTGAAGAATTTTTTCAGTTTCTGGTGAACTTAACTTGACTGTATGCATGCATGCAAAGCATTTAAAGTTTTAATCAAAACTGTTCATTCGTCAAGAAAGTTTTCAATTTTCTGAGTTTTGTTCGAGCTTTCTTTGGCGAGAAAGTAAAGTAGTTTTCAAAAGCTTTTAAACTTTCACTAGAGCGTGAAGGAATTCCACTCTTCTTTACTTGACGGAAGATTTCCTAACGTCGTTACATGTTTGTCGAGCATATTTACATGTCACAAAACGTTCGAATCAAATATTCAACAAGGAAACGAAATGAATCTCGAGAAATAGGATAAAAAGTTTGTTCTTCATCTTGGTTTTGTTTACGAAATAAATTTCTTCGTCTTCTGCTATCATCGTCGCCGGATTGCAAAGGATCTGAACTTTTGACATTGTTAATCATATTTTTATTTTCTCGTCTGTTTTCTGTTTACGTCATAATTACATAATTAGTACCATTTACTCAACTAATTTATGTTCACCCCGTTTTTATTTCATCGTATACTTGATTCACAAAGCACATTTTCATCGCTTTCATGCCGAAGGCGACTGTAATGTCTTCAAAACACATTAATTTAAATACTGGAATGGCTTTCATGCTAAAATGTATTTTTACTTAATTAATTTACAGCTGATTGTAATCTTATTCAATTTGCATCTTTTAGAAGATCCCCAAAAATTATTATCATTTTACGTATACGTTTTATAGTTTCATGCTTATTGCAGCAATAAAGATTTACATCTAATTGAACTTTTGCATAAATTTCATCACTTCAGGAATTCAGTTTGATAGTCAAGCTTGAAGATAATGGGACTCAACATCATTGCTAATGCAACTTGATCTGGTGTGCATAGAACTTGAAGCTTTGATTGGTTTAACAAAAAATTCTATGAAATTCGTAAAGTTTGAAGTGATTTGGAATTTGCGGAAGAAAATCCGACTAATCAAAAGTTTAGTTTTGATAGGCCACAAGCTTCTAAAATCGCATTAAATTCAGAAAAATTTGTTTGGCTACATCATACAAATTCGAGGCAACGAAATCAAATTTAACTTTTTTTAATTCAATACAGTTGAACTTTGACATTTTCAAAAACAGATTATCTTTCCCGAGAAAGTCTTCCGTGATACCTTTCTTCATGAATTGATGAAATTTACGGTCAGTTCTTTGGACTGAACTTCAGATCTTGTGCTTCATACACTTCAATCACTGTAGAAAGATTTTCGGAATTCGATTCGCAGCCAATTTGGAGATAGCTTTCAAATCCTATTACAACTTTTCACTTCAATGGAATTCCGAGAATAATTCTAACACGTTGGATCGTGTTGGCAAATTCGATTTACGACCGACACCTTTCAAAACCGTGATGTGAAAGAAGCGTCCGAAAGCACTTTGATATGGTTCTTCAAATTTTCTTCTTCATTGGGACGAATGCTTGCTTGCACCTCAAGGTTGGCGTGGGAAACATAAGAAAATAAATTTTGTGTCCGGAGCTTAACATTTCTGAACGTATCCACTCGGGCAGCTAAAATTACTTCGCACGGACGCCTTTTTGCTGCCGCAAGAGTGTCTGTTGACAATTTTCTATGAAATAGTTGTTTGATTGAGCTATAAATTAAGAGCTACAAACAAGTTAAACACAAAAGTAAACAAGGACGAAAGTCACAATCGCATTTTACGAGGGAACGGAGAAGTCTTCTCGGGCAGGAGAGAAGACAAATTTTGTTTCATGAGCAAATACAACATGCAGCAAAACTGAATTCAATTTTCTAACAGTATCAATGAAACTTAAGTTGGTCGGAGCAAATATCGCCAGCGGATCCGTTATGAAAAAAATTATTCCGCAAATTTTATTGAAAGTGTTAACAGCAGATTTATTCCAGCTTAAAATGGCAATTCTTTGATTGCATTGGACGCTACAGGCAATCAAGATCGAATTTATCATAAAATAAAGCTGCATTTAATCATTTTCTTCTCCACTGCCTTCGTCTACCTTCTTCACAGAAATTTTCTACCAATAATTAAGTGTCAAAATTACGTTCTACGGTAAAAATCGTATACAATTATTACAGGCCATCGAATTAAAATACTTTAAGCTTATTAAAATTGTTTTTTTTTCCTTGGATCATTCCACCTTTTCATCTCGAGTCTGTACAAACATATTCATTTTCTGATATTCTTTTCAATTTGCTTCTTCGTCTTGTTTTCCGCCGCGTTCAATGCAAAAACATGAAAGTGCGGAAAGGTGAAAGGAAATGAAGCGAAAGGAAAACAGTAATTTTGCAATGTACACACTTAAATGTTTCTCTTTTCTTGACGGCGACTGAACACGTGTATTTACATTTTGCGTATCCTAGCTATTGAGATGTTTAATAACGCGATGGTAAGACTCGACTCGGCAGAAGTAATTTTACTCAACCTTCCGGATAATGTTCCATAGAAAACGTAATTTTATGGATTAAATGCAGGAACTGCTGATGGCAAAGATGTTCAAGCTTGATTCGCAAGGCAAGATTTAATTTGATTTTACAGAAGTTTGAATTCTTTTTGCAGAACTTTGAATTATTCAAAACTAAAACTTGAATCAACTTCAACTTTGCTTCAAATCTCACCAATCTTGAAACATTTCTTAGCAGCAAGAAGTTTCTGAACCACATTACATTCTTCGCTTGAACTTTTATAAAGTTCAAGAAATAGTTTTCCCCCTTTTTCACTTTATTCAAGTTCTCGGATTTTTCAGTCTCTTCTCTTGGAAAGAATTTCTTCGATAACATAATTTGAGACATGGTAGCATTCCGGCTTCTTTCTTTTCTGTTCTGTTAGATCATCCGTTCTTGAAGAAGTCGCAAGAGATGAGAGTTTGCATAAGAATTGAAAAGGAAAAGTGAGATTTCTAGTGTTCATATCATCCGGAGTATCGGCGAACGTCGCTTTGAATTTCATAGCTAGCGCCATCTTTTTGATGTTAATAGACGTGGTGTTCATAGTTGTGTGTGTGTAAGTAAGATGGAATCGTAGAGTTTAGTTCCGATGCTCGCCGACGCAGCGCAGCTATGCTAAAAACGAAAAGGGTGATTTAGTTTTTCTGATGTTGCAATTGTTTGATAAAGTTAAGCTAAAGCAATTTAAATCTTTTTAAATTTTTCAACGCATTCAGTTCACATGGAAAGTTTTTCATTTTAAAACTTGTTTGATAATTTGTTTTTCAACAATTTTAATAGCAAAGTTGTTCAACTTCAGCAAATATTGCTGTTGAAAAGTCATTGACAACTTTTAATTTGAATGTTCTAGTTTGAAACTGTCACGTCACAATTAAATTGACTTCAATTCCTGCAATCATTACTAACCTGGTGTGATGTCCCCGCCAAATATCTTCCCCCTGTGAAAAAATAACGATTTGTATCGAAAATGCAGACTAAAATCAAATTTGCGTTATTTTACCTCGTTTCCAGTTTCTATGTTTTGACTATTCACGAATTGCTGCTGGTTTGTGTTCTGAAATGCCAAATATCAATGCAATTAGTCTTCCACTGACCGAAAATCCATTAACTTTACCATTTCGTCGTTGAATTTTCCATTTCCGTCACTTTGAGTCGTTTGACCACTCGACAGCGGCGGTGTCGTGGACGAACATGCATTGATGTTTGGTGGGGTGGAGTTTGGCGATGAGCCCGTACCAGCACCTGAGCAATTTCCGTTTGTGTTCGCCGAATTGTGATACATCATCGAATCACCTTGAAATGAAAAAGGAATTTGTAAACTTCGATTTGACTTTGTCTTCTAGCGCTAGCGCCCACGACAGCAAATTAATTATCAACGTCATGTCAAGCGTGCAGCCAAAAGCTTTAACTACTTGTGTCAACAGCAAATAAATTTTTATTTTTGTTTTAAACTGTGCGACAAAAAGTTTGTAGTTGTCATTATTCTGATCGTAAAATGAACAAACAGCGATAAAAGTTACAAACAAAACGTAAGACAAAAACTAATTAGGATAAAAGTTTGGGCCAATCCATGCGGCTCGTGCTGATGGCTTGATTTCGTGTTGAAGCAATTTAACGGAATCGGGCAGCACATGCTGGAGACTGTTTGCGCTTCCAATCAAATTTCCACTTCGGCAGAAATGTCGTCTCAAAACAACACGAAAATCTTCAAGCACATCCATTAAAGCGGAAAAAATTTACGAAAAACATGTTAATTAACATGAAAAGTCACGGGCAGAACGACCACTAATTAAAAACAAAGATTTGATGCGCCGAACGACGCAACACAAAAAATTTGTTTCTTCTTATCTCTACGCTACCTAAAGCATTAAGTCCATAGTGTTGATATGTTCCCGAGCTCATGGCCGAAGACATGTTAATGCCAGAGTTTAAAGCTCCATTCAAAGATTGTGTTAAGGAGGATGATTGATTAAGTTGACCAAAGCCTTTGAGAGTTGATTTTGAGATTAGTTTTCGGGAAAGTTTAATATCATGAATAAATTTAAATGAAGAAATAGGAAATGGAGTTGAATAAACTGAGTTGTGGCTAGAATTAGGTTTGTTTTATATGCAATACTTCTTAATTGCAAAGTTGTAGTCTAAATATGACTGAAAACAAGCAGATTTAGCGAGTTTTCATTTGAACATCGATGCAACAGAGATCAAACACTATTCAAAACAATTTACTAAAAATTTTGTAAGAAACGAACTATTTTGTAACTCATTCTAACAAAATGCATGACGACATATGACAGTGAATGTGCTAATTGGCACACCATATTCAAGACCTGACAGTCTCAAAAAATAGCTTCAAAGTTTGACCCAATTTCCCTGAAAATCTAATCAACCGTCTCCATTTCCGTTTTCCAAGAACCATCAAAGCTACATAAGAGAAACTTTTGCAATTTACCTGCAGTCATGGGATTCACACCTACGCCCCACCTGTCAGTGCCAAACATTGATGAACCACATAAACTTTCGCTCATCGCAATATTAGTTATATTGGCTCCGAAAGGAGGCAGACCGTGCGATGGTAACAGAGAACCTGAAATAGCAGTTTCATTAAAAAGTTTTTCCCACTCCAATTTCACCCTTTTTGATTCTCACCTGGCGTTCTAAACACATTTGTGGTCTTCTTTCGTTTCTTCCACTTAGCTCGTCTGTTCTAAAAATAGGAACGCAAAAAGTTTGTTTGTAGGAAGTGCCTCAATTATGCAAATGTAAAGGTCACGAAGATGGATTTCCGGATTTCTGAACTAACCTGGAACCAAACCTGAAAAGGAAAACGAGAAAAATCTTTAGTCCAAAATTGTCAAATCACGGTGACATTGAAATTATTTTGAGTTCTCATAAATTTATAACGACTTTTACGGCTCTGCTGACTTCATGCATAATTAAAGATGCAATTTTTGCCATTTTTGTCTCTTTCTTGCTGCCATTTCTACCCTCGACATTTTTTCTACATTTGCATACTAAATTAAGCATCGCGTCGTGCTCTAGATCTGCTTTTCTTTTGTCAGATTGCTTTCCAAAATGAAAACAGGTGTTTAATAATGTGCTGTGCCATTGTTGGGTAATGCACAATTAATGTTCATCATTTGCGGTGTCTCTGGAGGGATATAAAACCAGATTTCTCTCTCTTCTGACTGCTTCTTCTTCTATGACCCAATATATAGCATAGAAAGTCATTTTCTCCCTACCACGTGAGTGTGAAGCGGCAAACACCGCACAAAGCGAAGGGGAAGTGACTCAACCGACGACAGCGGGTTAGGAAAAAGGAAAACAAACGTTTAACCAGCAAATTCCATTAAATAAATTTTCTGATTTATGCTTTTTTTTTCAGTCGCATTTGTACGAAGCATCGGAAAATGCAATTTTCTTGTTTTGCTTTTTTACCATCGCTGGCAGTGGCGATGAAAAGTTTATTTTTTAAAATTTCATTAGCTGGTATGACAGCACAATTTGCATAATAAATAATCAAAGCATCACCCCTTTTCATGCCTTCTCTGCTCTGAAAGGACATGATTCCATAAAAATGCTTCATGCCAATCAATCTTCCGAGTATTTCATGATTTATACATTTATTAAAAAGCATTTTAATGCACGGTCGATGCTCGGTTTACTGGCGAGAGTCAATTTTAAAGGATTTTGAAGTCAGAAAAACTTCACCGTCATCATTCAGAGATAAAAGTCATCAGAACATCGCGAAAAATGGAAGAAAATACATTTTGTATTTGTGATTTACGTATTTAACGTCATCGTTTATTTATAACACGACTATTTGATGACGAGTTACAAGTCAGTGAATGATGAATGTTTTATTCACCAATTAAACAGATTGAACCACGCCTAAGTTTACTGGCGTTCAAGGAATGGAAGATGCAATGCTGAGTCGAATGGTAGTCAAACTTAAGCTAAACGAAACAAGAAGTTTAAAAAAATACTTGCAATCTAGTCAGCTGTTAATTTTATTCAAAAGTTACAAAAAATTGTAACATCCTAAGTTTTTCTCAACATTCACGCAATCGCTCAAAATACCTCAAGGGTTGAAAACTGTTCATGACGAATCATATTTCTACCTATGTAAAGCCCACGTTCATGCAAGCAAAATAATAAAAAGAAATTCAAACTAGCCGACAACGCATTTTATGGCCACAAATATTAGACCACCAGGTAGCTCTTAAGCGTCTCGATTTTAAAGTCAAATTTAGTTTAAACAATTCTTTCCGGCATTTTACAACCTTTTTCGGCTAGACAGAGAAGAAACTTGTGTAATTATTTAGTGTCATAAATATTTTATTGCTGTTTTCGTGATTCATAAGAAAAATCTTTAATGAAACTTTCCGAAACTTTTCACGCTTTGCCAAATCGCTTTAAGATGCTTTGAATAAGTAAAAGTCGAAGCTGATCTTTATCGAGATTATTTATTCATTTTATGTTGTTTGCGTTCCGCCAAGCAAACAGACAATGTTTAAGGGAACACAAAGCGATATTTTGAAAACGGTAAGGAGGGCTGTGCATTCGAGAATGTTTCATCAGCGCAAGAAATTTCACACTGACCTGTCAAAAAAGATCTCAAAACATCGTAAAATTCCACTCTGAACGTCGATGTGGCACATCTCTCGAGTCTAGAGACTGAAACGTCGTTTCATTTTTGTCTCGAGAAAACAATTCTGACGAAGATAAAATGTAACATTTATTTACTGAATCGGGAAAGTTTTTCTTCTTTTTTCTCGCCGTCTTAAATATTTGGTACGAAACTTTTTTCATTCTCGGTGAAGAAGCGAAAGAGATGAAATTGATTTTTCAAATTTGCTGTAAATGTTTTCGTGTGCTTTGGGTGATCTGGGATCAGTTACAAACTGTCATGCAATCCTCGAGAGATTTGCACATTCAAGTTTATGTCGTAAGAGATGAAAAATCGATAAAAGTATCAGCTTGGTTGCCCCGGCTCGCAAATAAACGTTAGAGTTCTGTTGAAATGAACTTGAAATTGTGTTTGAATTTTAGTTTTTGATCCAAAGCGTAGCTAAAAGTTTGAGTTGCTTGAAACTTTAAAGTTTGAAAGCGACCAAGAAAAAAGAAAAGACATTCGAGAATGTTTCATCAGCGCAAGAAATTTCACACTTTTAATTCAAACTAAATTAAATAAAAAAGATCTATAACTTATCAAAATGAAAAATTCTTTTACAAAAATTTTATACGCAAAACCAAAAACCGTTCAAGTGCCTCCAAAGCTTATTCAAGCGAAGGTTCGTTCAAAATAAAAAATACTGAAATCTTTCTTATTGTTCGTATCAAGCGCTTGTGGTGGTATCAAAGCATTATTGCTATGACAACGTTTTTATTTCGAATCCACCATGGCAACATCATTTCCCCCACCGGTGCGCGACGTTTCTCTTTCATTTTCTACGGTTTTCCCAACAGTCATCGTCGTCACATTTTGAATTTTAATCTCGCACTATTTATTCTCTTTGGATCCATTTTTTGCTTCTGGCTTCCCATTTCAAGCAGTGAACTGTGTGGAGAACGGGCAGAGAAGAAAGAGACGGATAAAAATCATGCGCGCCATTATCCTGCCCCGAAATTGTTACGGTTATTGTGCTTTATGGGAAATGCCATTACTTTTATTCAGTTCTCGTAAAAATCTATTTCTTTTCCTTTTCCCCTTTTAAGCCTTAGAACGACGCTAATAAGAAATCAACGTTCCTGGTACAAGTTGCACTTGGATTTTTCCGTCTCATTTTGTAAGAAAAAACTTTTCCGATCGTCTCGAATTTCAATTAAACACAAAAACTTTGTCAACGTCTGTAGAATTAGTGAATCTCTGTGATTCCATCTTCCTAATGAAAATGTATTAATCAAACAATTAATCTCGTTTATCGATCGATAAGAATCTTCTTCGTAACAAGAAACCATGAATCACTTGGTGTCGTTGCTGTCGTCAGATGGAAACAGAGAAAATTGCACTTTATTAGCCTCTAAAAACTAATTTAGAAAGGATTTGCACAACATGATAAATAGTGTCGGAACATTGGGTGAAGATGTGTCTATTAACTTCTTCGACCCCAGAGTAAAAAAGAAATTTCTTTTCCATTAGTTTCATAACCAGAAATGTCTTAAGACATGTTAAAAGGGGTTAATCTTAAAGTATTGTCGGAGTTTTAAAGTTTTTACTAGTTTTTAGAAATTTTGAAAATGCTAAAAACTGATTTTTGAATTAAAAACTGTCTCATCACTGACGAAGTCATCTCCAATATGTTATCCACAACACAAAAGTCAACTTTAAACCCTGAATGATAATTTGGTCGGAATCATTCACCCTCGCTTTATCTGATTATAATTTACTTTTCATTTCTGGTCTATAAAGCAACCGAGAATATCACGTTGGGAAATTTATTTGTTAAATATTGGGAAGGGAGAGAAACATTGTGCAAATCCCCTGGAATGAAAAGTGTGAAATCAAACAAAACAGTGATCCGGGGGTGAAAACTAATAAAAACGATGCTAATACCAATAATATGCTTTATATTAAAATGAAATTATCATACAGATTTGTTTTCGGCCGTGGCAGGGGTGGGAAGACGAGATTTATTGGTCACAGCGAAATTCGGATTAAATTCCGAGGTGAATCTTGAAGTGACACGCGAAGGACAACTTTGCAAATGTAAATTGAATTGTCACAAACGTTTGCATGTCGATCAGCGCCTTGCCTGCTAACGCAATTGGAAAACTCCAACTGTGAATGAAGACACAAAGTTTTCTCGCAATTGACACATTTTCCATTAATCCAACTGTGCTGATGTCTTTTTATTTGTCACTTGGTAAATTTATTTGCGTCGATCGATTGTTGAATAAAATTTAATTTCATGTTCGTAATCTATGTTGAACACGATGCACAACATGCCCTGGAATTTTTTCAACTCGACGCATTTGTAAAATTGTTTAACTTGAATGTTTATTAGTGTAAACGGGCTGCAAATTGAATCTAATAGACATGGCAACCGAATCAGGCACGTGTCAGATGTACACGTTTTTGGAATCACCGAGTCCTCAAGCAGCAAATGGCACATGTTGCTTCAATTACATGCTAAGACGACCGGAAAATTAATGAAAACATGAATCGGAACAATCTTTTTTAATCGTAATCGAAATTGAATCTTGTTGAGTTCATGAATGAAAAGGTTTTTAATAAATTTTTATTACTTAAAACATCAAACGTTGAATGAATGACGACACGTGCGTTGTTGTTAGGTGTGTTTATTGCTTTTTCCACTTTTTCTGACGTGATCGTTTTTATGAAACCTTCTTTAACAAGATTTGACATTTTGATAATGTTTTTGAAAGTGCAAGAACTTCAGCATCGTAGTCATGATGCCAAAGTAGTCAAAGTTTCTTCTTTGCGATAAAGTATTTCGAATCAAACAGCATTAGTTCATGACTAAAAACATCGCCTAAGCTTATATAAGGTGGTTTTGTCTGTCATAATATTGTAAACAACATTCATTGAACAATCACGAACCTACAAGTATGACTTTTGTTAGTTAACCAAATGTTCTAGGAATTCAGTCGACGATTCTACATCCAACGAATCTCATTTAATACAAAAAGATTCACAAAAGTCCCCGTGACGCATTTAAGCCAACAAACGACAGGAGAGAAATATTACAAGCAATTTCATAAATTATTTATAGCGTCATAATCATAAAAAATAATTTTATTAACCTTGCATGTAGCGTTTTGAATTTTGCAAAAGCCAAGCTTCTGGGGTTTAAGCATTGTGTGTTTAAACCTGGCCATTCCGTTTTCCCTTGGCAAATGGAAAAACTTTTTCAGTGTCATGGATAAGAAAATGGATTTGCTTGCAAGTTCGAAGGATTTTCCTCAAGGAAATTACTTTTTAAAATTTTAATAACGTAATCTCCATAAAAAATAATGCCTCAAGATGCGTGATAAGGGAAGAACGAAATACATTTCGAAGGCACCCCCAGAACCATTAATGTTCGACAATACGTTCTCATCAAATGATTCAGTTCCCCCAAATTTGCATTTGAAGCTTCCATCATCGAGAGTACTATGTAAAAAAGGAGCTAAAGGAAGGCCTTTCAGAGACCCTAATTAATGTTTCATGTTATCTGCGAAGCCGAAAACAATCAATCAAACACCCGTCAATGACTTCCACTGAAATTTTACAGTGATTAATGAATGGTGAATGCTTCGATTTGTTTCAAAGTTGTAATTGTGGAGTTTTAATTCAACTTTCGAGGCGCATTTTGAAAGTGACGTTGTTGTAAATTTAATAAATCTTGACTAAGCTTAAATCAAAACAATGTTAGAAGAATTAATAACCTATAATTTTACAAAATTTCACTTAAAGGTTTGCCATGAAAGTCATTCTTGACATCACTAAGGAACACCCCTGTCATCCATTTGCAACTTTTCTCTCATTTTTACTTTTTAAGAATTTTTTGTTATTGAGAAAAAGTTTTTCTCGGAATGAAGCAAAAAAAAATGATTCATTGGCTGTTTGATCATATCATTAGCGACGAAGGCATCTCCAAAATTTATGAGTTACAAGAATTTTCCATTTAGTCGAACAGTGAAAATCGCTTGGTGTATAAATCAATAAGCCGAGAAAAATGTTTTTCGCACTGAATAAGAAATTGAAACGAAGATCACAAGTCTCAAGGTAGAAATTGCCGAAAGGAAATTAACTTTAGCATCTTCCATGGAATTAATCTCACAAGGATTACCCCAGATTAAGAGCTTTCTGGTTGTTCTGTGCTTGCTTGCGAGACGATTCAACCTCATTGCACAAACAATTTTCGTTACTGCATAGACGTGAACGTTCAACTTTGGGGCTGGGGAGAATAATTGCTATCCAAAATCTTCATTTGAAAGTATAATTAAATTCCGTAAGACATCAGAGAAGAAGCTTCACAGGCTCAACTTCCATGTTGCAATGACATGAACTGGCTTGCTTTTTGAATTGCAAATTCCATGTAAATTAACAAAAGTACTTTTTAATTAAATTTAAATTAAACCTAAGCAGAGATTTATCAGAAGACTAAATTGTTTTTCCTTCTTCGAAAGCAGCAATCTCGGTTTGCGACAATAAGAATTTGAAAATTTTCGTTTTTAGAAGACAGAAAAGTTTTTGAACATGTGAAGCACGTTTGAACAAGTGATTGACATCATTGTCGGAGATTTTGCTAGCAGTTTCAAGCATAAAACCTTTTGCATAATTTTCAATAATCCAATCATGTGTGCAAGTGGAAGTTTATGATAGGATCAAAGGGTTTTGAGACCTGCTACGATGCATCGAAAATTTATCAAAGAAAATTCACAGAAAAATGTTTAACAAAATTTTTCTTTAATATAAAATTCTAAAGTTTTAAAAAGAACTTCTTTAAAGCGTAATAAAAGTCATAATAAAATCTTATGAAATAAAAAACACGACAATAAATATTTTCCGATGATCTTAAAATCTCACATCTCCGTTTCAAATCCCTTTACAGCCATTCCTGCACCCTTTAACTCCCTTCAACATTAAAGCAACAAAAAATAAACCAAAATAAAGCTTATTCATTCGTTTTGCAACAAAGTCAGCGACACCGTCGGCACGCACAAGCATAAACATCTGCAGACAGCAGGAATTAAAGTTAATTGGAAAATCAATAGATGAATGATTTATGTTTGCTGTTTGACGTCGACAGCCCATGGCACAATTCCGCCCGACAGCCCTCTTTAAGCCAAACACCTTTTTATCTAATTAAAATAACAACTTGCAATTATTTCAGTCACTGAAAATTTTCTTTCTCGCTCGTTCGAGGTCAATTACGCAAGAAATAATTTCTGATTCTCTTCCTGTTCACTTCCATTTTCCTTCCACCTTCAAGACACACCTTTAAAATTATAATCAATAAAAATTTATACGCAACGTCATTGCATGTATTTATGTACGAGGCCCCGTCGTCGTTCTTTTTATGTAGTTTTTTGTAGGTGGCAGACACATAAAACATTAAATTGGCTTTCTTGTTCCGAAGTCAGCTGTTTACAATGTTTCTTTACCAAGAAATCAGAGCATAAGTCAGTGGCACAAATGTGCCGACCCTCGAGGTTTCGATCAATTTTTAATGTGCGTGAATCTTCTACACCATATCGTAGCAACTTTTCACTCAAGTTTTATTAAGTTATAATTTGTTTTATTAATACTCACTTGTACTCTAGATTCCGTAAGCCCAATTCTCATCGCGATCTCTTCCCGCATGAAGATATCTGCGGAAAAATGAACTTTAGATTAAGTTTTGGTAAAAGTCAGATGTTTTTAACCTTCAAAGCCACGTACTTTCAAACTTGAATTATAAATATCCGTTACATTTGAAAGCCACATGTTGAATAACTGTTTCGAGGTTAACTCACCTGGGTAGTGCGTTTTGCTGAAGCATCTTTCTAGCTCGTTCAACTGTGCTGGCGTGAAGCGCGTTCGATGGCGTTTCTGTTTGTTTTTGTCATTGTTCTGAAATGTTGACGACACATGTACACTTTTGAAAGACAAACTTAAAGTTATTGGAACCATGGAATAATTACTTGATCCTGGTGCATGTTGTGGGAGTCACATAAGCCGCTTGACACATGTAATCTCGTGTTGCTGTTGTTGCTGTTATTGTTGATGTTCGCAGACGGGTTTTCGTTGACGTTCGTGTTTTGACTTTGCAGTTGACCAAATGTGTTTGATCCATGCAAGACGGTTGCTTTAGGTAAATCACAATCTTTCTGGCTTCCTGAAATGCCATTAAAAAACAAGTCTGAAATTACAGCCGCCAAGAACAGGGCAAACACATAAAAAAGGGAAGAATGGGGAGAGAGACACACAGGTTAGTATCGTCATTAAACATTTCCATTGATCAAGCAATTTATGTTTAAGCGCATCTCTAAAGTGCAGTGCAACAATGAGTCCATTTAATCCAATTTGGCCAATTTCTAAATTATGCTTTAATGGCCTGTGCATTAATTCTGCTCTATTTTCTGACTCTCGGCAACGACAATATCGACACGAAATTAGGTTTATGCGAGTTGCTAAGCCACGGACGGCATCGAAGTCTCTTGAATGCAAAAACCATAAAAGTTTACCTTTTTACAACATTTTCATGGCTTTGGACAGCAATTCGACCAAGCTTTTCGCAAATATCTGCGCATTAAATTTTATTCTGGGTTTTATTTCCGTTCACCACGAACAGTCGGCAAATAAAAAATTATTGTTTTGAATTTGACTGCTTGCCCACCGATGCCAGCCAAGCTTTCTTATGCGGGGAAAATTGGATTAAAAAAGTTTTTGTATTTTTGGAGTGGTTTTGTGGATGGGGTAGATCTGCAGGGGATGAAAAGATTTGCAGTTTTGTAGGCTGGAGTTGTTGGTTGGAAATGGTGAAAGCATTTTCTTAAAAACTAAGAAATTAAAATGGTTGGCAGTCTGTTCAAGCTTTTTTATGACTGCGTTTGCTAGACAACTAACTCGTTTCAATTGTAATGTTTTTCGTTTCAAGTGATCAATACCTAATGAATATTTTAAAGAATTAAAACTTAAAGCAAAAAGCTAGCTAGTCAACGTAAAAAACTTGCCGCAAACTCCAAAGAATAAATCGCGTTTTTTTTTATACATTCAACCGCCAGAATTTGAAAGATTTACAGAATTTTTCCAGAACGTGTTCAAACAAAAATTCCATTTTAGTTAGTCAAAACATGTTGTTCGAGAAACTGATTTTTAAAATTTCGTTTCCAGCCGATGGAAAACCTTCAAAGCTTATTTTCAAGACATTTCGCTTCAATTTCAATCCTATTTTCAATGTCACCTCCACAATTGACTTCTTTCAGCCAGCACAGCCCCGGCACGACTGCAGTGACTTCATTTAAACAAACGTGATAAACAAATCAAAAGCCTCAGTACAATTAAAACGAACCAATGTTTGAACTACATTGAATAACAGCAACGAACGAGAGAAAAAGAAGAATCTTGGATGTAGATTTAGTTTTTTGGAAGGTGCTAATTTTCACAACTTGCTACCGTTCACATTCTCCTTCTCGGGTCTTTGAAATCGTTAAATTTTGTGTTGCTTCTTTCAGTCCAAAGCAAATTCACAGACACAAAACTTTTTCCTCCAGCCAACTCATTTGAAATTCATGAGCAAATTACGAGTCAAGCTCAACGAAACTCTCGACTTCAATGTGTGAGATGGTTTTTTGTAGCTTTAATGTTACTTTTTATGCCTGGCTGATGAAAAATATCGAAAGGTAAACAAGTGACGAAACGTTTACTCTTCACAGTGATGCAAAATGTTGCTACTCGACTTCACCTCAAGCTTCGACACTTCGAGACCTTACGGCAGCTTCAAACACACAAGATCAACAAGCGCAGCTTTCATTAAAAATTAATTACTTTCCACGTCTCGTTTATCGATTTTTCGCCGCCAAGCGTTGGAAAAGAAGAAAAATCTACGCGCAGATTCAAGATGAATGAAATTGGAGCTTGCATCAGTGGAAATTAACTTTGATGGACGAAAAATGGCTCGAAAAAGCTTTTCTACAGAAGTTTTCAACATAAAAAAACAAGTTTTAATTGAAATTTAATTGAAAACATTGTGTCCATTTCGACTCGTTTATCAAAAAATGTCGTCTGAAGCATAGAACGGCGAGTGGCACACGGTTCCATTCAATTACACGCTAGTTTCACCATTTAATTTATTGCCAAACGCGATTGTTGCAGTTAAAAATTACAATTTACGGTTACAAGCAATTAATTATAATTTAATTTGTCGCCGAGTGTCGACGGTGCGAGTATAGTGGGAGGGATAGTCAATTAATTAAAGTGCTTCACATGCAGATAATCAGGTGTTAAACGACTTTAAACAAACATTCCGGTATTTACCTCCAATCACTGATGAGCCGAGATTATTCAGCATATTTGCTGAAAAGCTTCTAATTGAAATAGTCGACAGTTTGATGACCTCTAATTACTTTAATTCTTATTCAATTAACGACGTGACACTCCAAAAATTATGAAAATCTCCATAAAAAACGCTTATTCTACGAGTAAAGACAACTTTTTACGTATCTCGAGTTGATTCAAGCACAATTACTAATCAATTATGTCGTATACATGATTAGTTTCAAGGAAAACTTCCTTATCACAGTCTCCAACTCAGCTCCAATAATCCGTAAACTTCAAGTGTTCATCACGGTTCTCACTTTCACCTCATCTGTTTTCACTTTCCCACCCTTATTAGTTAAGCTCGGTTATTATTTTATTAAATTAAAGATAACAAATTAAATTTATTAGAGCCCCGCACATAAAAAACTTTTCTTTACTTCAGCTTTGTTTATATGTTGCATGTTAGCATGTTGTATACATAATAAATGAGCGTTTAGCACATGTTTTCTTCTCGCCTTCGTTGGCGTCTGAAAGCCAGGCAGGTAACGGAGAGTTCACACACACAGTCCTTCCTTCCCTAGCAGTGCTTATCCTTTGCACTTCTAAAAAAACCTCCACTCCGAAAGCGATTTTATAAAAACTTTATTTTGTCTCTTTCCATGAAGAGAATTCCGCTGGCGATTGAAAACGCGCGCTTTATCTACAACGGCTGAAGCTATACTGTGATAAAACGCGGGTGAACACAGAAAACAATAGATACAAGCGGAGATACAAAGCAAAATAATATTTCAGTTTGTTTAACCATCGCTGAAAGAGACGAACGATGTTGCACTAGTTGGAAGTCGTTTTTAGCCGGAGATATTGAACAAAACTTAAATCAGTGAATGAATTTTAAGAATTTACACAAATTTCGTGCAAACTTTCTTCAATTTCATTAACAATTCAGTAAATCTTTGATCGAGCTTGAACACTTAAGTGTAAATTTCAGTGAATATTTCCGTTCCTTTCTCGCCTTTGCGGCTTTCCAACGTGACTCCATCACATCGTCTCGGGTTGCTAGTGAACGAAGGGGCGGAGTCAACTGCGGATAGACACTGGAATGCTCGGAAGTTGTGCAGAGGAATGAAAAAAGGGAAATAGGAAAACTTTCATAGAGAAAAAAACCGAAAAAATCTGATAAGAGCGGAAAAATCTTTTCCGCATAAAAAAGCGAACAAAATAAACAAACATAAATAACTTGATACCATAAATATGTCTTGCTCGGGAAAATACATAGCTTTGCTTTAGTCGCTCCGGATAAAAAATAGGAAAATACGAAATATGAGCGAAATAACTAACGGGAAAAAGGCAGAAAGCTAAAAAACACCGAAAACGACTCAACGCGGATGCACGGAAGAGCAAGAATGTTTTTCCGGAAAAATATTGCGCTACATATTATTCATCTGTTGACATTGAAGAAGACTAAAAAGGAAACGTTCTATGAAGATGAAGCGGGAAAGCGCTGGTTGCACAGACAATGCGGGAAACTAAAGCAGTGCTGTAGATAGGAAGATGAAAATTGGGGGCTGCTGTGCATTTTTTTGAAAAAGTAAGAACTTTTAAGAAGTTTTATTATGAAAATGCAGCAAAAAGACATAAATAAAAGATGATCAGAGACAACTCTACTCTAGTTAATCGGTCTCTGGTCTGTTGGATGTTGAGAACTGATTTTTATTGCATTTTTCTATAAACTTCAAGTGTAACATAGGGAAAGCAAGTTTTAGAACATTCAAATTAGTATTATTTTATATTTTTAGTACTAGGGTCGGTTCGGCACTAAAGTAACAGCGAATTTGTGCGTTACTAAAGTAAAAAATCCTATTTTATCAGCGGTGAAAAGTATTTTATATGATAGTTCATACTCTTAACTATCAAGTAAATAAAAATTCACCTTGTTCTTATCCCTAGAGCGTCCAAAAACTTAAGATTTACACTTCTTTCTTTATTACTGCCTTTGTTATTTTATTGGCAGACCAACCCTAACTACAGAAATTTTGAAAATAACCGTTGAAATTGAACACTAAATTCAATGATGTCACTTCATTATGCCAAATTTGTAAACTTGTATGAAAATTGTCACAGCAAAACTACATTCTAACCCCGCTTCACAATATTTCCTACTTCCCTGAACTTTTTTTTCTTTCTTCGTCATAGCCTGGAACTTTGAAGAAAAACGATTGTTTTTCTTTCTCAGAATTGAGCTTGTGTCAAATTAATACAAAAATTTGAAAATTCTGATCAAACAGGCGTATAAATGACAAGAATAGAACAAATTCCTTTGAATACTGCTTGACAAAGGCTTTGAATTGGAGTTCCAATCATACCTGCATGATGTCATCTCATATCACGAATATTAAATTCTTTTTGAGTCTAATTGAAAATTGTTTCAAACATGAAACAACAATTCAGAGAGATTCCATTAATTTGTGAAGCAATTTTAGGGAATTCCAAATTGCCAATTCATTTTGAGTCGTCAAGTCTCGTGTCGTTGCTTTTTCAATGAATGCCATTTCGATCGAGCTGAACGCCATTAATGCCAAAAAAGGATTCTCGTTGAATAACTCGTCGAATTGCACATAAAAGTTTGCAAACGAGCTAGAGCTTGATCCGATAACGTGCACGGGAACAAAAAGACGAAAAAGAGAAAGGCAGCATAAAATAAAATCATCACATACCCATTGAGAGGATATAGGAAAAGCCAGGAAATTGGAAAATGTCTAATAAATACACTTAAAATGGCATTAAATTTGAGCAATAAAAAATATTATATGGCATCGTTAGACGGGCTTACGTTTCTTTCTATGCTTCTCTCCACTGCTTTAAACGTTTTCCCTTGCACATACGAATGGCGGTGGCCACATTTCCTCTACCACCCTCATTATTCGCCCGCTGGAGCTTTTCCTGCTGAAGTGATGTCAACAAAATATAAAAAAAACTTCATTCATGTTTTGAAACTTTTAGAACAACAAAATATCCTAAAAAATCGTAAAATTAATTTTGTTCAAAATCGCTTTCAATAATTTCTAATTCCTAGGCACCGCTAAATTTTAAAACAAACGTTAATAAAAGTTTCTGAAAACTCAAACAGTATTTACAAGCTTACGAAATAATTCTTCAATCAAACTTTACATGAAAACTTAATAAAAATAGCATCAAAAATATCCTGACTTCACTTCTCAACCATCCCCACTGACGATGTGTTATTACGAACCATAACTTAAAGGGGATGACGGCGTTTTTCTTTTGTTTCTGTGGGTTCGGAAGAAGGATTGGTGACGATTTTTTCTCCGTTGCCTCCCACTCCTTGCAGCTTCCGTTCAGTAGATATATGGAGCATAATATGCGATGGTGAACGCTTTGAATACATAGCGCTGCATTATTTTGTTCATGTCGAACGCTGCTGAAGAATTACTTGGAACGGAGATTCGGCGAAGGAAAATCGTCGACAGTGTAAATTTATTCGCCCATGAGATCAAAAGCTAAATCTTGAGTTACTTATGGGAAAGTTGCATGTCTTTGAAGAAGCAAATAAGTCTCCGCTTTGCGTTTCAACAAGCGCCATGGAAACCTTTCATCGCAGCCATTCATCACATCAAAAGCCAGAAAAACTTTGCATAGCGCAAGAACAATGCTAAAAGTACATAAATAAATTTTAATAATAAAAGAATATTCTTTTGAGTAGCAGGTTGATCGAGGATGCTTCAGTGGATAGAAGATTTTAATAAACTTTTGTCTGATGTTGGAATTTTGTTGTTCTACCAATGATGCGCCGAAGAAGCTCGAAAAATCATAAATTTGTGAGACTTGAAGAACAGATTCTTTTATTGAAAACGCAAACATCAACGTTGGTTTTGTTGCAGGGCTGTGGAATGAAATTTTTGTTCTAGAAATTTTCATAACTTTTCCTGTTTGTCGACCCTGAACAAAAAGTTATTTTGGCGAGAGATGAAAGACAGTAAATTCCAAGTTGATATCTTTCCTGACAACCCTACCTGGAATTTGTACTCAACGCAGTCACTTGTCTGAAATGTTTCATTTAATATGCTTTTGAATTATGACTGTGAACGAATTTTTCCGGTCGGGCACGTGGCATTTGAAAATCTTCTTCTTTACAGGTGCTTCAATGTGAAATTAAAAAACAAATAAAAATTGCGAATTTTCATATTTGCTTGCAAATTATGCTTTGAATAAGAATAAAAATCTCAGGACTGAGTCCCTAAAGATAATTTTAGGAAAGTTCCTAAAACTTAGATACTTGAACCCATTTTTCTTAATTTAAATGTTTTTGTTTGCGGCGGTTGACAAAAGTTTTCTTTGTTCCTTGGACCTTCAGTTGTCGTGTTTTCGTGATAAATTATTGGTGTGCAAGGATTGAATCAATTCCTTGCGGGTTTTGGAATGTAAGCAACAACAATTAGGTTGTTCGAAAGTTAATTTTAAGATATTTTCTCTCAACTTTGTAAACATCAGGCTTGGTCATGTGAAAATGTAGAAAAGTAAAGATTTTTTAGACACCAAATGATTCAATTCGCAGAAATCTTGAATTCCACAAGATGGGCTGGTCAATAGAGAAAACAAATTGCGCTGATACGTGAAATTTCTTGCCAAATATCGACACTAAAAAACTTTTGAATGCCAAAACAAATGGCGAGAACATTCACGATGAGTAAAGATTTGATCAGTTTGAGGTTCCAAATGTCGTATCGAAAACTTTTATTTACTTTAGTCTTTAATGGAATCTTTTGTACCTTAATGCTAGCAATTATAACTGAAGTCTACTGGATATTCTGTTTAGAGATGTTTGAATAAGTTCTCACAATTTTTTCTAAGATTTTCTTCTTAGTTCTTATAAAAAGACAAATGTAACGATCAGAAGATGAATATAATTGTTCTTTCAGTACTTGAGTACTTTTAAGACAGAGTTTTATCAAACAAAACAAATTTAAATCCATGTTCGACCGGATGTTTGACAAGTACAAGCTGATCGACAGGTTTTCACTAGTAACGTAATCTCCGCTGCAGAATTTGAGCCGGTAAAGCAGAACATTGCACCACTGAGATGGCGCTAAAGTGTTTGACACGTTTCTCAACGGACATGCGCACGTTTTTTTATTTCAGCTGTAAATATTTTGAACAGCCACTGTTTTTAATATTTAATAAATTCAAATCAAATGTAAACTCAATTAAAGATATAAATTTATTTTAAACAAGATGAAAAGACAGGAAACGATGAAACTAGTTCATGCAGTCCCGTACAACTCTATAATCACAAATGTTAAGGTCTAAACACGACAACATAATCCTTTCAGGTTTCTGCCAGACGCGTTAAACACCGTTTTAACGAATTCATCATTGGATTGTAAACATCCGACTGAGCCGATTGCAAGCAGTTATTACGAGTTGCTAACACCATCAGGGGATGATTACGCGCTACTTGTTCTCAATTGGCTGCTAATGTGTGAAAATTAGGTCGGCGATGAACCCATAAAACCAATTTGTTTCACATTCGCCTAAACCAATCCTAATTTCATTTTCTCTCACATCCTTCAAAAGAAGAAGTGCTTAAGTACTTTATTTATGTTTTTATTTTGTTTTTCCGCTCGTCAAACAGAAACCGCACAATAAACAAGAATAGAAAAGAAGTTGAAGAATGCAACGAACCATATAATCTCCAAATAATAATACCACAAGCATTGAGTTTCACAATTCAAACGGTCGGGGCATCAACGACGAAGGTAATAATGCAAATGTTCACACCTCTCGATGTACTTGAGTCGAACAAAACCAGGACAGAGCAGAGAAGAAGAAGAAAAGTATAAATAAAGCGTAATGAATGAGAAACATGTGCTGAAAGCCGATAATCGCTTCTGATTCTCCATTCAGTAAACAACAATCAAACTGAAGTGGTTACAGAGGCGGTTTTCCAAACTTTTTTTCTTCGAAATTGTATTGAATTACCGCAACCGAGTCCGAAGATGTCTATCACTTTAATGATCGACGAATTTTGGTCTCATTAGCAAGCTAATTAAACTGAATTTAAATAGAAACTTTCTCCGATCAAAGGTTAAATAAAAAGTTTATTGAGATTGTCGCCAATTTCGTTCCATTAAACCTATAATTTAATATTTCCTGTCATTCGTTTCTGTTTCACATTTTCCATGCCAGAAGGGATCAAATTTGTCGTCGACGAAGCTGTGAGAGACTGAGAAGTTTCCAACTGTGAAAATGACATGTTCTAAGGATGTTAAGGATACATTCAAATTTGATTTTTGAAGGGGGATCGACGGCCATCACTGGTAATTGATTTTAATCTGACTGATTTCGACCTGAAAAGAAAGCAGAGTTTTGAATGAAGATCTCAATTTGCAGATTAAAAGTTTGCTTGTGGGTTGTGCTAATGGAGACTAATGAAGCATAGAATCGGTGAAATGCTGGTTTGGCTTGTAGTTACGACGTTTTGAGCTGACTTAACCTCAAATTTAGTGTTTTAAAGTTGAAAGTGTAGTTGTTGAAAGTTCAGTAAGTTTAGTTTTGAAATGATTGTTGAGTATTTGCAAAATCATTTAATAATTTTAAGGTTCGGTGGAAAAAAAATTACACTTTTCAGCTTTCCTTAATTCATAACCTCAAAGCCTCTATGAAGACAACTTATTTAATGTATTTTGAATAACTATAAATACTTCAGAAGCCAAAAATAAGACTTTGAAACTAGAAAACAGTTAAAACATCTTCAAATTCACATTTCCTCCGTACAATCCCCCTTTTTCCAAAGAATTTCGAGCGCATGCTTTAGATGTTATCGGCGAAAGTCTTTACTAATAATTTTATTATTCACAAATGCAAAATAGCTTCTGATCTTTCAACACCAGCCACAGACAATGCAATGTTCTTTTGATGCTTTGGTTTAGTTTTGAAAATTATCTTAAACCAACAAAGAGAAGAAGCGTCAGATGAACAATGCCGGTTGCATCCTCAAAATTGCACTCTCCGCAAAAAGAACAGTTTTTGTGTGATGCGCTAAGGGTTTTTGCAGAAAAGTAGATCAGCAAGACGATTTTCTCGGGAAACTTACGCCTACAACCTTTCATTCGACGCTGCTTTGTTGCAGTTTTCCATTGTTGATTCAGACAGCAACAAAATTTGGGCATGCTGATAACGCTGCATGGCTTCGTACGTTCCCATCAACATCTGTTTAGTTTCAACTTAACAACATTTTCCACCAGCATCGCATAATTGCTGGTTAAATTTTCATTATTTGCCTGCTTGTGCCTGCTTCGAGATGACATAATTTGATAAGAGAATTGCTCGGCATGACTTCGGTGCCTACGTCGAGTCGTGATTGATAAAATAATTGAATTGTTTCGTTTAGCGATTAAATCAAAAGGCAATTTTGTTAGAGTTTGTTTGACAAATTTCATTTTGTTTGTCGATGCAACATTTTTTCCGCTCGACTCTCAGTTTGACATGTTTTCGCCGCAGGACAACAAATTGAATTCCGTTTTTGATCACATTTCGTCCCTTTTTTGCTTGCATCGGAGGTGGGTGGAAAAACGAAAAGTTTAACGATTTTCAATGAAGGAAAACTTTTTCCTGTGTATGTTAATTTACAATGCCCTCGAGTCATCAAACCCTCCGTGCACACCTTTTTCTCTTCCACAGCCCCAAACATTGCGATTAGATTTGTTACACAAACGATCGACTAATGGAAATATTTATTTGCAAATTGACTGTATTGAAAAATTTCTTCGCTTTCGTCTTTCTCGAGGGTGGTGGTTCGAAGTTTGAAGAAATTTTATCCACTGAAACGAATTATATGTGGGGCAATAGAAAGGTGATGTCAAGTTTAATGTTCACTCTGAAAAATCAAACTGCATCACGTGAATTTTCACTTCCAGCTATCAATCCATTCCAAGCCTCAGAACACAGTCCCATCACTTCCCATCGTCCCTGCCCTGTAATCATGATCGTAGCAAATTGACTTTGAGTTTTCAATTGCAATTGAATTTCTGTTAATCAAGTCGAAGTTTCTAATGACTTCGTTTCGCTTCTGAACGCCCATGTTTGATGGAAATTTTATTTAAAACTCGGCTCGGGGACATAAAAAATGATTTGCGAAGCAATTTGACAAATTCTGTTTTAAAATTAATTGAACTCGTTTATTCGCGTCGACTTAATCACGACATGTACAGCAACAGACTTCTTTCTCAGTATTGTTAAATGATTCAGAAAAAATCAGTTTGGTGAATCCTGGAAGACAGTTACCTTGGCATTCGGTGGTTGTTGCATAGCCACAGACTGGTGGAAGATTAGGTGGCAGCAAAGTGAATACTGCAGAACGTTTGGAGTTAAATGAATCACCGCCAGATTGAACGCTATGGAAAAAACCTGAAGGAAATAAAAATGTTGTTACTTTAAGATGTTGTTGTTCACTATGAGACGAACGCTCTTGTAGATTTCAAGTCTTTTATGACTACGTCAAATCAAGGTTACTATTGTAAGTAACCGCCAGTCTAACAACATTTTTTTTTCGAAATTTGTGTTAAGCAAAGTTGTTGAAAGTTGTCACTGAGAAAACTTCTGATTGAATCACAACTTTTATAGCTGGTCGGCCTCGTGATTAAATTCAAAGTGATTTCAGAAAAACTAAACAAATAATTTGCAGTCTAGTTCGACAACAAGGATAATTCGTGATTATATTGTTCCAGAAGTTTAAATCAAACACGTTTTGAACAGTTTGAACAACAGTTTTTTGTCACGTTTTTATAGTTGTATATTTGTAATAAAAAACTGTTTTTTTTTTCATGGAATTGAAGAAATTTTTAAACAATTTAAAAACCCTGCAAAGTAAATACCTGAATCGCAAAAACAAAAATTCTTGAGAGAAGTGGTGTAAATTTATAAATGTGAAGGTCAAGTGGTCTGACGATGCTACAAATTATTGTACTGATTTCATCAAAGTTAGTCATGTTTCGAACAAATAAATTAGTTTGAAACAATAATTAAAAGAAGTAAAAATATTTCATAGTGCAACTGCTTCAAGCATCGTTCAACAGTCCCAAATTAATTTCGACTGTACTCCACAATACTTTAAAGTCGCTCGGAAGTTTTTTTAGCATTAAAGCAACACAAAGTCTCCAGTTTTCCCTTCAAGATCCCGCGAAGCGAAATAAAGTAATTTAAAGAAGCGTTCGTCGACATCTCGAAAGCAACATTTACAACTTTTTCTGCCTCGTTATTCTTGCTTACTCGAGGAAATTTCGAGAAACCATTTTCACCTCTGATCTGTCATTGTTACAAATTGCTTCTATTATCTTGTTTTCTGTTCTCTCTCTCGTGAAATGAAATTTCGTTTTCTTATTTTCCGGATTATTGGCTCTGTGAGTGAAGAATAAGTGAGATTATCGAGAATTAACTCCTCCTTTTATCTACACACATGCGAGAGAGAGCGTAATTAACCACTCCTTTCAATGCTGCCTGCAGCAACACAAAGACTCGCTCTTCACCCAAACCCAGACTCGCAAAATGACGGTTGAACGAGATGCTGTGCTCAATGTTCACAGCACAGATCTCAACATCAACAGGAAAATGAAAGCGAAGCATTTGTGTAAGTAATTTGCTTTTCAATTAAAACTTAATAAATTGAATTATGATTTTATTTAAATTTTCCCTCTCACTCACTCTGGTTTGACGTGCTTTCATTATAAACGTTGATTAACTCGCAATAAAGGAGCTCGCTATAAAAACGACACAAACAAGCTTTTGAGCTGTGTACTCGATTTTTTGTAATAAATTTCAATTAATTTTTAATTAACAAAATCAAATTAATTTTATCGGGGGTGGAGGTGAATGGTTCCGCAGAGCTAACGAGTTTAACGATGCTATTGATGTGATTTGGTTGGCATTAATTGAACATTTTGCTAACAATTGCAATTTGTAATAAATAATTCACGTTCAGTTTTACTAGATTTTGAATGAGAAGCTCATACAAGAAATAAAAGTAAGTTATTCTTATGCAGATCCCGGAATATGTGAAATTTTATTAACTTTATTCAGCAACTTCCACACTGTGTCATGTGACAACGCTATGAAAACAGTTTAAATATAAAAATGTTCAATATTTTCAATAATTTAGCTTATAGAGTCTTTTAAAACATAAAAAAAGCTTTGCATAAGAACTCTTGATGACTGAAAGCCTTCCCAAGCACTTGTGCAACGAAAAAAAAATTCCAGAAGCCTTAACTTCTGCGAACTCAATTAAGGTTTTCAATCAGAAAGCAAAGAACAATTTTCCTGGTTGTTACTTCCAATTTACAACAACCCCAAGCACTCACACACGCTCAAAACTAGCTCACCGCTGCAAAGAAGTCCTTAACAGTCTCTAATTTTCTCCGACAAACATTTAATTATTTCATTACAGTTGATGTTTCTGCAGGATACGCGAGAGTGAGTGGAAAATTTGTTTTTGTGAGAGAAAGCGACGAGGGGACAAAAAGAAAGAATTGCGTGTAAGCACAGCACGGCACCAACACATTTGAGATCGGCATGAAAACGCCCACCGTTAAAAATGTTCACAAAACTTTTTCGTTCATGAAACCATACACGAAATCCAGTCAGCACAGGCCAGATCATATTTTGCCGTGTGCGAGTTCGGTTCTATGCTCGATAAGGTGTGAACGAAAAGAAAAGGAAAATCGCGTTTTGAGTGAGATTAGCATAAGCCCTAGAAATTACTCGTTTCTTTAACGTTCAATTAACTGGCGAAAGTGCTCATAAATCTGATTATAAATTCACGTTTTCATTTACATTTTTAATTTTAATTATTTCGGTGCCACGAAAAGCGCGCTTTGTGTGAAGTGAAAATCAACATTTGAAAGTTTAATCAGCGCTGCATGCAATTAATGACTCAATCTTGAACAAGGATTTCGGGGATAATGAGAAGCTTCTGATCATAAAATGGACATAAAATCTATGAACGATGTGCAAAAGCAGCTGTTTCAGCGCGTGATTCAGAAACTAATTGCCCGCAATCAATGCACGCCAAGTGAGATTGAGAATATGCAAAAGCTTTTGGATAACGTTCGTGATACAAAGAACTTCCACATGATCATGGAAAAGTTGAAAGAGTGCGGTCAAATTGAGTTGGATAGCTTCGAAGAGAACTTTAAAGAAGGTGCGAGTTGTTATGATGCAGAATTGATGAATACATTTGAATTGGACACAGAAGCCGTCGGTGGTTGGAAGTTTTTGGCTTCTGAGAGCTTTGAAAAAGCTTTTTTGGAGATTTTTGAGATTACTTTTCTGTAAAATAACATTTTGTTACTTCTCAGTTTTATACTTTTTGAAAACTTTTTGAAAGAGTGGAAATTATTTTGAATGATGAAAATTCTTCAACATTCAACTTTACTATCAACTTTTGAAAGCTTTTTGAAAGATTTTTTAGCAATGATAATTTGGATCTAAATTCCAGATTTTGTACTTTTTTGAAACCTTTGAAACTTAACCGCGTTTTGCTTGAAGCGATGTTAAAAAAGATAGAACACCAAATGTTAAAACCGATTTCTTGTTTTAAAAAAAACTAAATTTAATTTAAACTAACAAGATTTTTACGAGAAAAACTTTCAATCTCTCATTATAGAAAACGGATATTGCATTAAAGATTCTAAAAAGTACCCCGGTCAAACACTCACGCCACGACATACAATCGACGCTATTTTAGGATTAAACGATCGCTGTGATAACATTGGAGGTGAGTGATGAAAGTCAATTAGCTAGAAATCAAGTGTTCAACGCGAGAACCGCGAAGAAGAAGCAAAAACAGTGGCAAGCAATTAAGAAAAACTTCAATTAAGTGCAATCAGAGCCGGTAGATTGACAATCGGATAATGGAGTGAAACAACATTTAAATTACGAAAGAGAAATTTTTAAAATCTATTAACGACTTCTGATTGATGCCCGGCGATGAGTAGCCAAAGTTCAATTCACAATTTTCATTCACCAACGACTTCTTCTTTCATTGACCGCAAAATCAATTATCAAACTGCTTCTCATTTTATCACAGAGTGGTCCAAAGCACTCACTTCTCGTCGATTTGAATAAATCAAAGACGTCGGGAAGTCAATCATTAGAGCGCGATGAAAATTGATAATTTCATTAAAGAAACATTCGAAGACGTCAAAAAAGTTTTTAATTAATTGATTATAACTACTTTAAAGTCGGTCGGCAACCTGACTTTTTCCTTTCGTGAACTCTTAAAAGCATTTGAAACAACAGGCCCGATCGATCGCTGTTTTTTGTGTCTGTTTCGGCATTTCCGATCCTAATCAAAATCCATTTAAGAAATTAATCAATTATGGGCGGTGTTTAGGCCTTTATTTGAAGTGAATTAGTTCGATTTCTTTTGAGACGTCCATTAATATTCCCGATTCTGATGGCATTAGTGCTTGGACAAGATCATTGTTGGTTAAACGAACCACTCGGATGATTGACTATTCATCCCCGTGAAACATCTGGAGGCTGAAAAACAGTTGCACAACATTATAAATATCGCTTGAACGCTTCCTAAGTGTGCGATTGAGTGGCTCGAACCATGACGAAGCAGAAAATCTTCAACAATAGCTGAAGAATCAAACATTTTGGATTAAATTTGATAATCTCACTGATTAATTATAATTATTTTTCGTCTTTCAACGGTGATTGGCAGGTGCCTCTTAAAAAGACCATTCATTGAATTTACGCAGTCAGCTGAACAGTCAATGAAGCGACTTTTCTGGAATCTTGAAGAAAACCACATGGAAAAGCAAATCAATTCTCGAAATCTCGGAGAAAATCCATCAAAGTGTTAATCCGTTCTTAGCTCGAGTGTTTTGTCAGCTATTTACACTCTTAAGTGACATTATCTCCAACTTCTCGGTCGATGTTTACTATCGTTTCGAGTTGTCGTTTGTCAGATTAGGACTTGAATAGATTGGACAAATAGTTTCCAAACAGAAAGTTACATTTGGGCCTTAATTAATAAAAGTGCCCTGGCGTTGGTTGGCTGTTGATTGTGGCTCCAATTAGAACTGATTAATTTTCGCTTTTGACTGACACGACACGTTATTTTAACGAATAATTAAAGATCCGGTTGTCAATTATTCGTAGATTGAGGGCAGCGCAAGGAAAGCTTTGCGTGGGCGGATAATTGAGAGTAAATATTTTCTTGGGACTTATCTGCCATCGTTGTGGACTTAAACGCCACGAAAATATTAATTATCCTGCTAATGCTACTTAATTAAAAGCTTAGGAAGGAAATTTTCGTTCCCGCAATAATTTCTTGTGCATAATTCTGTACTCTCTACAATCAATCTTGAATAAGAATCGAGCGGCAACAACGAAAACACAAAATAAATCACGAATAATTATACATTAATTTTTCGTATACCTTTTTCATTTAATTACAAACTTGTTTGTTAGTTTTCCATAATCACAACAAAAACATCCAGCAGCGACACGAGTCACAAGCTGATCCAACAAAATGCGGTGAATTTCACGATCCAAAAGAATGTTTTGAAGGTGAAAAACAATTCAGAAAGCAAATCATAACTAATTTTAGTATTACTTAAGGCAAAATAGCTGAAATGCCATAAACACGTCTACCAAATGATTTTTGAAGGCAGGGAGGGTGGCGAGAACGAAACTTTTTACGAATAAAACTTTCGTGAATAATTGCGAAAGCGGAAAATAATAACGGAATGTAATTAAATCACAATTTCCATGTTAGATTTAATTAAAAAATTAAATTGTTTCTACAAAAGCTGAGAAGAAAACTTCATGGAAGCAATTTTCGCGCAGGCGTCAGCAAGAACAAGTTGGTGAAACCTCAGAGAGTGACACATTTGCATTAAAACATTCGAGTTGAAATTATTCAATCATGCAATGAATTAAAATGCAATTATAAATTTCTTCGTTCACTGTTTGACTTCGCGGTATGCAAAGGTTGATTGAAATGTCGAGAAACTTTCAGAAACTCCTGGTTTGTGATGTAAACGTAGTTAACTGTTTAGTTTTTAATTTAACAATCCTAGAAAGCGAAAAACAAACTTTTGAGATTGTAATTTGGACTAAAGATGTTTTAAATTTAACGATTTGTCATCTTCAGTGTTATGAAAAGTCTTAAATTCGATGAATGTTCAGTTTTCAATGTTACAGTCCTAAAGTTTAAACAAAATTTCAACCACACAAATCAGCCATCACTACCCGTTAAGTTTTTGTTCCAAAAAGCAGCACCAAATGCTGAACCTAATTACAACTCAGATTGCAGCAGTTTTAACCACCACAATTTCATGTCTCCCACTGAAAACACCCCCGAACGTTAATTACAAACAAATTCCATCTCTAATGCATCACGAATGCAATTAATGAAGCTCTCGAGCACGACAAAATCGCTTCTGCATTAAATCCAATTCAATTTAACTCGTTTCGGGACTGATAGCGCTTTAATGCACATTAGATTGCGCCTTGATCGAAAAAGGAACGGAAGGCCGCGTGTAGAAACACGCCGGGATAGGAATGCAGCAAACAAGTTTGCATGCGAAAATTCCATTAAAAAGTTGTGGTTTAAATTACTGTCGTGGCAACACAGCGCGAAGCAGTTCGACAACGAGAATGCAAGCACAAATAATTAAAGTGAAAATTAACGATTTAAATGGCAGCAAAATTATAAATTGTGAATTGACATGCAGGCTGGAGACAGTGCGTTGCTTCGCAAATCTCTTTTCACCCTTCGCGACGAAGTCAAAAAGTTTCTTCACCCGAATTTACACTTTTAGAACCACGTCGTTGACATGCAAGCCACATTTTCTGATTTTCAATTGCTTTTCTGATTCCCATATGACAAATATCATTTACCAAACTATTCTCCTACCAATTCAGACCAATCTCCACACGGGCATCACTTTGCACTTAATCAATACAAGACCGTCGATCATCAGTCGGGCCAACCAGTTGACGAGCCAAACAACAACAGCAAAAACAACTCGTCAGCATCATCGTACGACGAAGCCATTGATTACGACGATTCGATTCAGAATCACGACTTGAAAGACTCGCAGATGCTGAAGAAAGCACCGACTGACGCTGGCGACGGGTTGAAGTACATAAAGAACTTTGCCAACCGTTACGATGAACACCAAACGACGTACAACGGAAATGCAAATGCAACCGAAGACTACCGCATGACAAACATCGACGAGCGGAAAATGAACGAAGATGGAAATTCAAGCATGAATTATGCTTCAAGCGACGAGATGAATCAGAATGCAGCATCAAGTGATCACGGTGAAAAGCTGGGATCGGGGAGTGAGGATGAAGGTAAGCGACATTGTTGCAATTCAATCAAGAAGTAAATTTCAAAGCTAACATTTCCACAGACGACGCCTGTTCCAAAAAAAAGCATCGGAGAAATCGAACAACTTTCACGACGTACCAGCTGCACGAGTTGGAGAGAGCGTTCGAGAAAAGCCATTATCCTGATGTGTATTCACGGGAAGAGTTGGCGATGAAGGTGAATCTACCAGAAGTTCGAGTTCAGGTGAGTTCACATTTATTGAAAATGACAGCGAAATAGAAAAGCTTTGGAAATAATTTGCTGAAAGAATCGTTTAATATAAAAAACTGCGTATCAAAATGAATTAAAAATTTATTTCAAAATAAACTCAAATCTTCTAATTTTGTCACAAATTGTCCTTTGGGAAATCAACAAAAAGACCAACGAATCAATTTATTCTGACATTCTTAATCTCATCAAGCATTTGACACACATAAAATAATTGATAATCCGCTTGTTTGTTCTTTCTTCTTTTCGTCTTGACTTTAATCTCGATTGATTTCTGATCTTGTTAAAAAGTATTCGAAGACGTACGGAATAAATTGTCGAGGATCATTGAAAATTTATTCAATAAGCCCGTGTCTGCTTACCGTGAAAGTTTCGAGACTTTGATTCTCAAACAATAATAAAATTTCGTTGGAATGATGGATTGAAACAAGTTCACGTGTGTAACGATCTTTTGGCATGCGAGAAATCAATGAAACTTGATATATTTGACTCGTATGTGAAATAAAAATAATTTGAAGAAATCAAATTCAAAATAAATTCCGAAATAAATCAGAAACAAACTTCGACAAGGTTTTATGTTCAAAAGAAGAAATATTTGAAACTAAAAACCTTGTTAGCGTCCAAATTAAAAGTTTTGCTTCCAAAAGATTTTTTCATGAATTTATTTGTGCTTGTGTTAAGACAGATAATCACTTTTCATGCTGCTAATTGGTTGAATGTCGGAAGAAATTTGGAGAAGAAAATGTTTTCGACACAAATTTTATCTAAAGGAAAACTTCGAGATACTTCAGTGTCAGTTGGGGAAAGTTCTTGAATGATGTCAACATGGAATTCAGAAGAAACGAGAACAGAAACTGCTTTCAGTGATGTGGAAACCTTCTTGTGTCAACAAACTTCACCCAAACCAGCATGATACTTCGTTCTCAGAACTTCCTAAGATTTCACAAGGAGAAAATAATGAAATTTCTTACCATTTAATTTGTGTACTCAATGAAACAATTTAAACCAATTGGGTTTGTGAAGATGAAGAAACTTTTCCGTTATTTTTTACATTCCCAAACATCATTCAATCCAATTTTCCAATTTTCTTAAATGTCATGCCAATTTTCTTTGCACAACTTTGTACCTTTGCCTTCTTCTTCATCGTTGCACGTTCAAATGTCTCGGAATGTCTCGCAAAACCATTATAGAAGTTTGAATCGGTTTGATTGTATCAGAGAGAACATCTCTGAGATAAAAGGATACGAAAACAAGAGCATAAAGATGAAATAAATTTATTTACTGAATGAAAAGCCATAGAAGGAGAAAATCCAAGCAGGAAATTTTATTTGCGAAATTTCATTTTCAATTTCTGGATGTCTGTCTCAAGGATTACATTTTTTTCTTCAAATCTATTGGAATTATTTCGAGTAAATGTTTGTCGTAAAATGGAAAATCAAAAGAAAATGGCACCGGCTTCCTTTCGCATTCGACATAATGTTATTGATAAGGAAATTGGTCTCATAACTTAAATTAGATTTTGTGGGATTCAGCTTGTCAACCCACGACGAAGTGAAAATCCTGTGGAAATAAAAGATCGAAACAGACAGACAATCTCACGCTCCATTACAGAAAAGTAATTGCAGTTAAATTAATTTATCCACAGTCAATCAATCTTTGAGCGTTTGAAATGTTTGTTTTCTTTGCACTCGACACGGAAACACGAAAAGCGAGAATGACGGAATGTGGAAAATTGAAAAACTCAATTTTCATTCTCCTTTTCAACCCCTTTTCCACTTTGTGTGCTTTGTTCCGACGCTTGTAATTCCTTCGTGCCTTTGTTGTGCTCTTTCACTCTCTTAACGATATGATTTTTTGTTTGGCGTGAAAGCAAAATAAGTTCACTTCAATAAGCAATTTAATGCCACGAAAAATGTTAAATGCCACCGTTAATAAGCATATGTTTTTCTCACAGTAAGACATAAAGCAATTTAACAACAGAGAAAGGGTTGAAAGAGGGAAAATTAAACATTATAAATTACTTTTTCTTGTCGTCCGATTAGTGGTTATCCCTTTGTCCATGCTTAATTATCCTTTAAACCACCGAATTTATAAATTAAAGTGACGAAAGCCTCAAACCAACTTTGATTGATTGCAATTCTTTGTAGCAAAAATCACCTTTTCAAGTTAAAACTTTGGTTGTGACATTGATTGGAAGTGTTGATAATTTATATTCATAGAAAGCTGTTGATAAAGTTTTCAAACTTTAATTGCATAGTGATGTTTCGTCTTTTGATGTGTAAAAACATGCTAAGGTTCATTTAAACAACTTTCGAATCATTGTGTTTCTACTGCCATTAGAAGTGCAAAAATTCGAAATCAGGTTTCTCTGAAGAAGATTACAAATTTTAAGAAATTTTGTACAACGTTTTAAAAGAATCAAACAACATGACTTGAAAATCATTCTCAACGTTATTTTCATTTAAACCAAACGCCAGCGGACGGTGAAGCCTTTTTCATTTGATTTTTTTTATTGTGTACTTAATTAATGTGCCATATGCATGGAAATTCTGTTTATGTGATTTTAACCCACATTAAAACACAAAGTTGGATTAGAGAGAATAAATAAAAGAAATCCAATGTTAAATTATGCACGCGATACTGCGACACTAATTAATTTAATTATTTTAGGACTAATGCTCGCGTACATAAAGTTGTGTTGCTTTTGTTGTTGGGGAGATGCTTATCTTAAGTATCGATTAAAAGCCAGTGTAAACGGCACTTTATCATGCGCTTAAGGCGACTTTTCTCTCCATTTCCACTTGCTGGCCACAATCAGAATAATTCGGTCATTTATTTAATTTATTTTTAATTTAACAAAGCATTTTTGGCGTTGGCCAAATTATTTTTAACGAATTGGAACAATTTCCAACTTTCCTGTGCGAATCAATTTTAATCTACTTAAGGTCGTTTCATTCAATTAAAAGTTTTCTGCTTCAGAATGTTGAACGAAAGTTTTAGTTTTGATCAGAGTCTCGATTTTAGTTGAAGCATGAAAAGTTCTTATAACAAACTTATGATTTATGAAACATGATTATGTTTTGCAAATAACAACCATGTGGGGGATGCAAAGGAAAGAAACAACATATAACGTGGATTAAATTAGGGAAAATTATAATTTTGTGAATGTCTTGTTATTAAATGATATTCCAGGATATTTATAGTCGGCAACAATTTCTACTTTAGTTTTATTTTACGTTGCGACTGTGAATCGTGTGGGTGAAAATCAATATTCAGAGATATCGCATGGAAAACCAATCATATGTAAATTTCACCATACATGATGATCTCCTGTTTCTTGTTTCGTCGAACCGAAACGAAACAAAAAACTCATAAAATACTTTTCCACCGCAAACATTAATAGTCGATATGTCATCATGCATAAATCGAAAATAAATTTGTCGAAATCATTGCGCTTCATGTAATTTATTTTCTCCGCTTTTATTTCGGCATAAAACTTTGTGCCCCGAAGCCTGTAATAGTTTGTAATCAATTTTCGATTCATTTTAATTTTTGGCAATAAAACTTCTCCGAGAAGGGAATAAAGTTTGATAAATTATCATATATGTTGATGTCGAGCATTAACATTAGAAACACGCACATTTGAAGGAGTTTGAATCGTTTCGACTTGGAAAATCTTCAAGTTTTTACTAATTATTGCGTGTTGGGGAAATTAGGAAACTATTAACAGCAACTAATTAGAAACGAGACTGTGCAGAAATGTGTCGGAATTTGATCGAAGGCAGCCATAAAAATATTACCCGGTTCGAAGCTTGCGATTTCGATTCAAAGTTTAACTGAAGTTTATCACGCGTTTTCTTTCTCAAAAACTACGCAAATTAAAAGAAATTACAAACACGTTAAAGTTCACGCGGTGTCTGTAAAATATGCTAATATTCGGGTATGATTGCCACACAATAAATTTATGATTTAATTTATTATCTATCACTCGCGGAACCAAATTACCCCCGAAACTCGTTTCCCTTTCAAGAATCGCACCGGGTGGAGTTGCCTACCGTCAAACTTTTTCCATTTCTTTCACTTTATTTCAAGTTATCACGAGAACTGAAAATAAAAAACTTGTAAAAATTAATTTGAATATTTGAATTGCCGAAAAACTAAAGGAATCAAGGGTTTGCTTTGTGTGAGAACATCGTGATTACCAACGAGTAAATTTCGGGTGGCTTTTCCACGGTTCGTTTTCTATCCGTCACAATGTTTAGGCGCATAAACAAGTAAATTAGCTGTTGGATCGATGAAGGTTGTATTCAGAAATTTCGTTTGTCGTTGTTACTTGGCGGTGAGGTATAAAATTAACAGGTGGTGTTTCGTGGGTTTACTTGTAAAGACTTGTTAAGAGTTAAGCTTCTGTTTGAAATTTATGTTGTTTTCCGAATGTTTTCAGCAAAGAAAATTCTCAAAAACTGTTTGCTTGGTTGCTTTGATGTATCCCAAATAAAGTTCAACGTCAACATCTGTTCTTCACTGTTTCAAACTAATTTTTTCTTAACCCACCTTCATAACGTCATTTTCAATTTGTGACTTCACCAGCGCAAACAAAACAATTTTCGCTTTTTTTCTCGCTTCCTTCATCGAGTACAAAACGGAACAGATGTGAAGTCTATTAAAATCAAGTACATTGTACCTTGCTTGCGCTCTCTTTTCATAAATTTCATAAATCAATTTAGAGTTTGTTTGTACAAAGCATAAAAAGCATTAAATTGAACAATGAAAGGCGCAAAGTCAAATTCAATAAGTTTAATAATTGTCATAAGTTGATAAGTTTGATTGAAAAGTGATTTTCCTCTTGAAATATCTTTATGCGAGCAATTTGATGCACGATTGAGCAAGTACCCGAGGGTTGGTTGTGAATATTTGTCGTGGTGAGTGGGAAGTTTATGAATCAAGCACACTTTGACTCTAATTTCATTACAATCCAGCCATGAACATCGCAGTGTAATTTATTTTTGTTTTTTATTAAGCGCATTTGGTGATGATTTTCAAAGTGACGAAAGTAAATTGAGTTATAATTGCATCACAATCACCATTAGTGGGCGGATAATGTAGTAACTCAAAGTGACATTTGCTTTGCCGCTCTCAGAATCGTCAATTTACACAGAAAGTCGATAAATGTTGAAGGAAGTTCTGCGAAATTTTGAATCATATCGTATATCACGCTATTTCCGGTTCGAAAACCTACACACGAATTTTTTCGCTTTAATAAAGCAGCGAATAAGATTACGGGGCAACAAAAAGTAATCAAAAGTGGAAAGCAGGAAAAGGGTTAATTCAATTAAAAAGGAATAAAAGCGGCGAATGTAAACAAGTCATGCGAAATTTATGATTTTTCTGCCTTCCTTGCGGCTGGTAATTACCACTGCTGTGTGCTTAAATGTGTGTAATTCCAGGAATAAAACTCAATCAAGGTTGATTAAAAAGGGTAACTAGTTGTTGGTGTCAAGGTTATTAACGTTGTTTGTCATTTGAGTTCAAACCCAAGCAAACGTAGCAGTGGCCGACGGTTCAGAATAAGGATTTGAAGATTTCTGAAAACTTACTTAAATAATCAAAACATCATCAAAGCCACTTGTCACCTGTTTTCCATCAATCATAAAATTAAAATACAGTTTCTTGACGTTTATGAACAAAAACCCTTTCTTCAATTTTTTTTTAATTAATTGACTGTTAATTAAACAATTGCTTTAACCCCGTTTCAACCGATTTCCTTCTTTCTATCCCTTTGTTGTGATTGAAACTGAGCTAAAAACTCGTTTCGATGTGTTGTTTATAATGAATAATTATGAAAACGCAAATTGGCTGGATAATACTTCGGAAATAACCTTTTTTGTTCGTGTTCAGTCCAATGAAGTTGAGACGAATTGAGCAGATGCAGAAGCAGAATGGGTTGAGTAGATTCACTGGTGATTCACATAGCGAATGAGTTTCTTCACAACGAACACATGCTAAGCTTCATTTCAAAGCAGAAGAAGGAAAAAATTGGATCATTTATCTGATTACAGTAACGAATCAGATTAAAAAACTGTTACATTTCACTTTGGTAGCGTCTCGAGTGGAAATTTACGTGCAGAAAATTATGCATCGTTTGTTGACGTTCATAAATCCCATCGAACACAATAAAATGACAAATTGCAGCAGGGGCCAACGCTGTAGGGTGAAATTAGGGATCAAGCCATGTTAATAGTTTTTTTAATGGCACTTTTATCATGAGTGCTTTGCCACTCATGGAACATCATCGCATCAGAAACATGAAAATCAATTATGCTTGGAGATCACGGATAATTTTCACATCATCTTCCCTTAATCTAAATTTTTATTATGCTTTCTTTCCCTTTCTCGTCTTCATCATCATTTCCTTGTGCCTTTCAAGCACACTCCTTAGTTTCTCAAGGAATTTGATAGCATTGGAAGTTGCCTCAGCTGGAAATTTGCAAGCGGAAGGATTTTGGAATTACTATGGGGCGATGTGAAAGTTAGGTCAAGGAAAAACATGGAAGAGTTCGTCATGTGTAAACTTTTAAAGTACATAGCCTTGAAGTAGTTTTATGTCCAAATCAAACTAACCTAACTGGTAATTGTCCCCATTTGCGCCTGTGAATCTTTGCCAATCAAGATTGAAACATTCTCATCGCAAAAACTTCTCCCTAACATTCCTTGCAAATTGGAAAACAATTGCAAATCGTTTTTAATTAAGTCATCTGGGAATGCATTCGAGTAAATTCATTTCGGTATTTTCATTCCATTTGGCAATTTTTATTTGCGTAAACAACACAGTTTCAAATAAAAAAGCCGGAGTAAATCGAACGAAGTAAATGCAAACGTGTGTTTAGGATTATCGTCGCTTGGATTCACTTTTGATTCGAAATTGGAATTTTACAATGGGAAGAACTGGCTGAAAAAGCGCAAGGGACAAGGGAAAGTTGTGAAAATCTCACAAACTCATGGAAAAGGTTTTCCCTTTTCATCTTCTCGTCCTTGTCAACGTTTGCTTACCAGTCATTTGACATCGAGTTGTTCTTTTTCTGAAGCTTGCGGGTAAACAAAGGGAACATTTTTGTCTTTTATTGATTCCTTTGAATTTTAATGAACAACTGACAGGGATCATCTTGGAAGATATTTTCAAATTACGCATAACAATTTATCGTGAAATGATTTCACGGAACAATTCTTTGAAGCGCTTGCCGCTTGTCATTGCAATGATATCGAGTTTCGGTTGAAGAAGTTTTCGTTAAACTTCTGAGTGATTCAATGAATCTGGTGTCGAGTTTCATCCCGCAAAAGACGCAATGATTTCGTTCGTCATTGCGAGAGATGAAAGCAGAAGCGTTCAAAGCGGCCGACCGCAAGACAAGACAAAACAGTTTTCGGAATCTCACAAAGATCTAATTATGACCCAATCGGGCGAGACGACGCAGGGACACAATCGAGATGATGTGAAAATTAGTTCAATTATTGAAATGCGCCTTTGGCATCTGGCATCAACAATTAAGTGACTAATTGAAAACAAAAATCTATTGTAGCATTAAGAATAACAAGCAATTATCTCGTTTCAAAACGGGTAACGAGGGTTAAAGCGAAGCGCAAAGCAAAAAAGCAAACCCAACAACCTAAAAGCAACAAAAGGTTGTCCTTGTCGAGGTACACATGAAAGCAAATATGTGTGCTTTAAGTGGTTTTTTTTATTGTTATAAAAACAGCAACATCATCACCGATCAAATACGTAATCCTTGTGTGCTATTTTAAAGGCAAGATAATCAAGTCGTTCTCATCTTCAAACGAACACATAAAAAAGGGATAATAATGAAAGAATAACATTTTGAAAGCTAAAATATGTTTGTTCGCTTTGTCTGCTTGTGATCCATTTAGATTCCACTTAAGCGATAAAAGATCCGTTTAATGAAGAAAAGTCATGATGTGAACACTCTCAGATTTCGATTTCATGGTCGATTGCTTCTTTGATAACTAATTAGTGCATTTAAAACATTGTGAGAGCTGTCACGAGTACTTCAGTGGTGTCAAATGTCATGACAAGGCGCTCAGAGTTTGCGACAAACTTTCGAGAATTAATTGCGAGACATTCGCCCGAGGCCATTTCGGGACTTTGTAATGCAGCAGAGAAAAACTGTATCAAGTTGAGAGTTTGTCGTTCACACGCCACCCGTCTCCGGCAGCAGAAGCCCGACTGTGTGACAACGAACAATGTACAACAAAAGCAAACACGTGCCAAGTGTTTAATTAACTCCCTAATAATCACAAGTTAAATCACCGTCAGAAAGTGAATTTATTAAATTTAATAACATCGACGTTGGGAGTTGGAAGAACGACACGAGAAGTCCCAACTTGTAACATGATGATGACGATGATGCTTTGTTGACAAATTTGGTTTGTGCAGGGGATTGAGAGAAAAAGTTTCGGATTTCAATCTTTCCTTCCTTGTTCAT
Organism: Belgica antarctica; assembly: GCA_000775305.1. Classification (NCBI taxonomy): domain Eukaryota; kingdom Metazoa; phylum Arthropoda; class Insecta; order Diptera; family Chironomidae; genus Belgica; species Belgica antarctica. The sequence continues at coordinate 262,557 of JPYR01000002.1, forward strand.
GTCGTAATCCCTGGAACACGGCAGCGCTAGCTGGTAATAAGCAAAAATCAAATAGAAATAAATACGTTTGTTTGCTGTTATTAGACGAATGACGACGTCAACGAGATCAGAATTAAACTGATGTTTATGTTCGTGTGCACAAAGGAACAGAAGAAAAGAAAGCGGCATGTGACTTTGTGTGCTTGATGTATTGAATTATACACGACGACGACGACGAACGTTGACAATTTTCCTGGAGGTTGGCTGCAGACAGGAGATTGAAAAGAGACACTCTGTTGTATTTACTGATCGAGAAAAACATGAAACAGTTCATTTTTATTGCTGGTGCTGTTGAATTAGCATTTAATTAAGTTTAATTTGATGGAAAAATGTTTGGTTGTTGTTGACTATTGATGCCGGTGTGCGGAAAAGCCTTTATTGGTTTTGTTCAAAGATAGCAGGTTGTTCAAGCTAAAGCAGTTGTCGTTTGATTTTGAAGTTATTGTTTTTAGAATTTTCGAACTAGATTTGAAAAAAATAAGGAGGTAAAATAAGTGTATGTATTAAGTATCACCAAAGCAATTACCACCGATTAAAGTATCACATAATAAAATATCGTGTTATAAAGTACCACCGTTCAATTATCAAAAAAAACCCGTTAAATAAGTAACTTCCGAGCGAAACTTCTGCACTGCAACTTTTTTAACGGTTTTTGTTGATATTTGAACGGCGG
>JPYR01000002.1:263305-275509 GCA_000775305.1 Belgica antarctica
GCCTTGGGTAAAAGTGCTTCCTTTGGCGGGAACTTTTATTCCCTCTGCGATGAAAACTGCCCGATCGGAAACGTGCCAAAAACTATTTCAAAATCCTAAATCAAACATTCCTGGTTTTGTTCACGCAGAATTTCACTCTAAAAACGAGTGGATAATCAATAAAAGCCCGCCTTTAAACTCTGGTAATCTAAATTCGCCCCAAAATCTCTTTCTACATTACCACCCACGCTTTCCTTCGGCTGTCACTCATAATTCAATACCATCCACTTCTGACTAAAGTTTAATTCGTTCATTTTCAACCTGAAAATATTGCGACTATCAATAAATGAAAACCTTCCTCAAAATCATAATTAAAATCCAATACTTGACGAATGTTTGCTGAAGCACGGAAAAGTGGAGCGAGAGAGCTGCCTTGTCGAGAAAATAAATTAAATTGTTGAACAAACAGTGGTTTTCCTCATCACTGTGTCGGTGATGCTGATGTTTCATCTCTTCTCTCCCTAAAAACCCGGAAAACTTTTCGCCCGATAAAGGAAGAGATGTTCCGTGGGTGACGCATGCGTTTCGGCAATCAGAACAGCAGTTTCATGTTCACCATCTCCGCATGACAAACAAAAATAAAGTTTTATTTTGATGATAATGTGAGAGAAGCCGGGAGAGTGAATAGAGAATGCCATTGTTTCATCTTTGCTTGTATTTTGCTGTGGATGCCCGAAGGCATGCGCTCACAATCTCTTCCTGGCGACACGATAATTGTATTTTTATGATCAGCAACAAACACAACCAAATCGTTGCTTTCATCTGATTAATTTATAACGTAATTAAGCTTTTTACGTGCACCACTTGATTCATAAACTCGATAGGAAGGTTCTAGGGGGTGGCGATGGCGTGTAAGGGTGGGCTGCTGACAAAATGTTTCTTCATTCAGGAAATTAAGAATTATATCAAGAAGAAGAAGTTTTCGGAGAGAAGTTTGGGTTGCGAGAGAAAGTCGGGTTGTGTGGGAGTTGAGCCAGCTTCCTGCGAGGGTGAAGTTTGGTACTTTTGGATCCAAAATGGCGCTAATCATCGTCATTACGGTGTGCGTCTGTTTACGTGCTCAGTCAATTTATCGCTAATTATGAACGAGAAAAGAAGAAAGACGCAGTGATGTCGAGTATTTTCAAGCTAATTGAATTTACTGTGATAATAAACAAGCATTAAATGGCAAAATTAATTATCTACTTAAACTGTGTATAATTAATCAACTCTCTGGTTTGTTGTTTGTCGCTTTTCCGCAAACAAAAAGTGCTTCGCATCCAAACTTTGCCGTCGCTTGAGCCGAGCTGACAGAAATAAAACTACATGAGCACTAAAACGAGGTTAATTTGAATTTTTAATTAAAGCACTTTTGCCTCCCGACATAATTAAATTTTGTACTCGACGTTGGAAAGTCTTTCTTCTGAACGTTATGAAGATTTTTTTTTTCTCACTAATTCTTTACGAAGAGATTTTAATGAAAAGATTGACTGCCTAGATAATGCCAAAAATCTATTCACTGAGTTCAAAAGTGAGTTTTTCTTTAATTTTCAAAAATATTGAATTTAAAATTTGTTTTACCGTTAAATAATTAGCGTGTTTTATCGATCAACAAACTAAATCTAAACGAAGTTTTCTGACGTTTCTACAACTAAAATGCTAGCAATACATTTTGAAGTCTTATTCCAACCAAAGTGACCCTTTCCACGCACAGTCCCCACTTAATAGATTGATAAAACTTTTTCTCCGACTCTCTTGTTTGTCCATAATTGAAGAAAATTGAAAATTATTAAAAAGGAAAAATTTCCCTGATTTTTGACGCTCGCTTAATGAATAAATGAGAAAATGAACGAGCGATAGAAGAAAAGTTGAAGAGAAGACTTCCCTTGATAATTACATTATTCTGTTAATTTTCTATTTGTCCCTAATTGAAAGAACTTTTTTCTTTTTCTGCCTTCTCTTCTGGCGAAAGCTTGCAAAGCAGAAAACTTATCTCATTACTTTGGTTATTTCATCGTGCGCAAATGAGATTCCGCTCGCTGTCAAGATGCAAAGCTTCTTTAGATAAGAATCGAGGCAAATATGCGGAAAATTGAAAATTTACGGCACTCATTTATTAACGTTTCGGGAAAATTATATCATTCGCGCCGTACACACACAAATTTACGCGTTAGAGAGGCAAAATTAGTCATGACAAGAAAGGAAAGCCTTCGTGACTGGGGAAGAGCGAAACAAGCGGGATTGCGAGGGTGTCAAGGGGAACCTCAGAGTGCTCAAAAGACTAAATCAATTTTTCAATTTTTCCCCGTCGCTCGCTCATGCCATTATGAACGTAATTTTCTTGTTGAAAAGCAGATAACTGTTTCTGACAGCGCCTCTAATTTTCTTGTTTATTTTTCCACTCGCAAAACGTGGCTTGATTCTTGACGCAATTGACAAGAAAGAAACCAAACTTCTGATACACTTAAATTGCTTCGGTTTTTTGGGAAATTTAAAAGAAGTTCCGCAGCGTAAAATCTGCAGTTGAGTTTGCAGCTGGAGTTGTTGGAGTTGCAATTTTTGACGGATAAGCTGCGTCGGTTGATTTTTAGTGTTTTGAACCATTTTTTTACCGTTTTTGCGCTTCATCCACTAAACTATTCGTGTCTTCTACCGCTGTTTTCACGAAAATTGATTTTCCTTTCACGCCAAATTGCTGGATAATTTGCTTTTTCATCTCCAATCTCCGTTAACCTGCAGCACCCTTCATCACCACTGTGCCCTTCACGCAACACAAGCTCCGTGCAATCACATAAAAAGCATGAACAGTCAACTTTGGCAATTTTAGCATGTGAATAGAAAGTTTTTCTTCCTTCTCGGGTTGCCAGATGTTTTTCGGCCGAGATCGAAGATTACCAATTTCGCTTGGGATGTGTTTAACCCCAGGAAAAAAGTTGCAAAAAGCCCAAATCAACCCTTTGTCATTCCAAACCCTTGCACCCGTGAATGATGAGCCTAAATGATTCTCCGTACATTTCACCCTCAGACGGGAACCTTTTTCCGCATGCAAAACGTACGAAAACTTTTTGCAAACTCACAACTCGACTGCTTTTTAATTGAATTTGCCCACAAATTTACTCCGAAATGGTAATTTAATTGCAAATCGTTCTCTACGTCGGCTTACACACTCGCCCACGCATGCACACGACGATCCGCTTCCCAGGAATATTGAGTTTGTGTCGGTGCTGATTGATTTTCCATGCAATGACAAGTGCCTCGCATTTCGGCGATTTTCCATGTTTTCATGCAACGTTTCTCTTAAAACCATCGTCGGCAATCTTTTTTAATCAAAATTGATGAAAATCGATTATCAACTTGTGTGTCATTATGTTTCACGAGATGTTAGGGAAGGTTTTCGTCTCTCACGTCGAGAGTGCTTAACGATGGTGCCCTTTTACAACTCAATCATAACATGGAGTAATTAAATTTGGCCAGAGAACGACGAACGAGTTTTTGTTGGAGTTTAATTTATCTTCTGCTTTGGATGTATACGCTAGCATGACCAAGACAGATTGTATTAGATGGAACAATTGTTTGCAATTGCCCCATCTTCTGGCTCGTCTCCATCGCTTCTCTTGTGTGGCTACAGTCAATGATGTTTTCCTTATTTTATAATGGAAATTTATATTTTACTACGGATCCCTTCGTCGTCCATGGCTTGTCTCTCATCACAAAGGGGAGAGAGACGCACAGTTTTGAAAGCTTCGTCCTTACTTTCCAAGGAAGTAAAAATTTAATTAAAGTCTACTCGTTGTATTTTGATTACGGAATAATTTCTGTTCCTTTCCGTACAGGAATAACGACGTTAATCGCTTTTGAAAGTGATTAGATCTGCCAAGGACTACTTTGACATAGAAGAACAAACTTTTGCAGCTTTCTTCAACTAAACTGACCGTTGCTAAAGTAAAAAATACAAGGACTCTAAGCCCAAAATACCTTTTAACACTAATTAACTTCTATAAAACTACATCTTCTACCAATAAAGTAGTCTCTGGCCATTGCAAACACAATTTTGACATCATAAAAGCCTTCCGGCCAGAAATAAAATTTATCACGATGAATATTCAAAACGCAGTTGTGCGAGAAATAAATTTTTATGCATGAAGACGACATACAAAGTGCAATTAGAAAGCAATAAAACCCATACGAAGGGTCATCAAAGAACATTACTCAATGTCACCGCGGTGATTATTTGATGTAAAACAAGTCAATTTCGAGAACTGCAATCACACAAATTGTTTGGTAATTGATCTAGGCGGGCGGCTACAATTTTCCACACTTCAAGAACTTATTTTTTATTATGATTTGAATGAATAATTGAGTACACACTAAGGTGATATGCGATTGGCTGAGGGTTGGGGCTGGGAGAGTAATTTGTGACACATTAGGAGTAAATTGAAAAAGCTTTTTTATGTCCGTAATTTGACGATCATTCAGTTAACGGTAATTTTCCTTTTCTCTGCTCGTTTCAGGTCTGGTTTCAGGTGAGAATCACTCAAATCCGTCATCCACTCCCCCTCAATTATGTTGATTGATATCCTTATTAACGTTAAATTAATTTCTTTAGAACCGTCGGGCTAAGTGGCGCCGCCAGGAGAAGTCTGAGAGTTTGAGGCTGGGATTGTCGCACTTCTCGCAGCTGCCTCATCGCTTGGGTTGTAATGGAAATATGCCAGTTGATCCATGGTTGTCACCACCACTGCTTTCAGCTTTACCAGGTATATTTGAAACAATTTTAATTAAATACTTAGATTTCTAATTACAATTTCATTAAATTTTAGGATTCCTATCTCACCCACAAAACGTCTACCCGAGCTACCTGACGCCACCAATGAGCTTACAGCACTCAAACTTAAACATGAGTCAATTGAACATGATGGCACACCATCACAATGGAGGCTTAAGAATCTCACCACAAAGCATGCAACAGTCGCACATGTCCCAGCAAAGCATGCCCATCACGTCAGCCGCTTCAGCAATCTCGATGATGCAACAAACATCGTCATCCACCATGAGTCCATCACACAGCGCTATGCAACAATCACCGTCTCACAATTTAGCTTTAAGATCACCATCGCCAGATAAGAAGTCAGCAGACTTGAACGTCGACAGCCCTGACGACACTCAAGTCTGCAAAGATGCTGCGGCAATCAACATGACAATCGGTTCACAAGCGGGCACGACGGACATCAGAACCAACTCAATCGCTGCTTTGAGAATCAAAGCCAAGGAACACTTGGAAAACATCAACAAAAACCTGACGATGGTATAAAGTGTGCAGTTGATTAGTTAAGGCCATTGAATGAGATTAGAGTTGAGATTAATTTAATTAGAAAAGTTTCCTTCGTTAGTTTGCAAAGGAAAAAGCTCATAATTGAAGAAAGCAGTGCTGCAATTGGCTTGAATTTTAGGTTAAGCAGAAGGAAAGAGTTTGAAAATAGCTTCCGGTGCTGTCATTGAATGGCATAGTAGCTTGCTGATTACCGGGAAACGAACCAATATCGCAGCTGAAGGCACTAAAAACCAATTAAAATCTGTTCAACATCGCCTTGCTACCTAATGGCAGTGCTGAAATGCTAAATCTGCACTCGAACCAGTTGAAAATAAATCCCATTGATGTATTTGAGCAATAAACGATAGGAAATTTGATGTAAAAAGAATCCCCAACTGTAAAATCTGCTTTGTAAACATTGATTTCAGAATAAAAATGAGAACAAAACAAAAAGTCTGCCCACGTTCCGCCGAGATTTGTTTTCATCTCCATTTTCAGTTTGATTAAATTTCTGTTTGTTTTAGCGTCGATGAATGGCAAGAAGACCATGCGCAGATGATTAGGACGTTTCAACCTCGTTGGAAATTCATGAAGCGTGCGACTGACGCTTCTCGCCCCTTTCGGGAATCTTCCGTTAGTCCTTAATCACTTGTAATTGACCGACGATTATTATATAGATCCACCGAGATATTATCGGTGATGAAACAAACTTCCGGTTTACGACACAAAAACATCGAAGAATTAAGTTAACACGTACTTATCGACTGACTGATTGCCATCGCGGAATGATACGCGGTTGTTCGAGGTCCTAATTACCAGCGATCTAATTGTAAACAACGGACTAAATATGAATTAGAAGATACTTATCGTTAATCGCACTGCAAAGGTGTTGATAAAATTTTATTTCATTATCTGTCTGCGACTAATGACATTAGGGGGAGATTATTCGGGCGATAAGATTCATGGTTGGGTGGTTTTTTGGGTATTCATCGATGTGTATAATTTAATATTCCAGTAGAACTGTCGTTTTGTTGTTTATACGTAGAATAGTTTATAGAATTGTAGGCCAAAACTTTGCGTATTATAAAGTTTCTGTGGAGACTAGCAAAGCTTAAGATTGAGACATGAATCTTGAAAAAACTGATGAAAAGTTGATCCAGCATAATTTTACAGGAATTCCGACTTGTAATAATGATTTGAAATCAATAATTTTGAAGCTGAAAGGGATACATGATCGACTGCTTATAAATGTTTTCCCAAAAAAGCAGTCAATTTCCCTTCATTCAACGTCAATCCAAAGCAGCATAAACTTCACACAAATTGCACAGCGTTGTGTCTCGACTAAATATCCGAGTCAAGTCGAAGTCAAGTTTTTCAAACATCGCAACTGACAAAAAAAAACATTTTTCTCGCTGTGAAACTCCGCACACAAGAGACGTCATCACTCATGCATGTTTTTCTTCTCCAAATGCGATAGATCTGTTTGTCTTTAAGGCATTTCAAATATGTTTTGCATGTGGAAGAGAAAATCACGGCAGCAAAAAGTATTCGAGAAATGTTAATTTGAGAAGTCACATGTGTTCAGAAGTCAGTCACAAACGATTTCAAAGTTTTTGGCAAAGCTGAAACGATGCAATTCATAAAAAGCGAAAGTGAAACACATGTTTTGCAGTAATAAATTGCAGTGTCTGCGGCACAGGTCGCTAACTCGACTGCAAAATGAGCGACGTCGGCATAATCAAATAATAAATTTATTCCGATGTTTATTTACACACGGTCATGTGTCATTCGTTTGTATTATTCCAATAAATGCCCTGCTAATTTTCCTTTTGAGGGTTGGCTTCCGAAGTGTGCAGAACATATTCCAACGTACATTCCAAGTAAATAAAGCGACAATTTCAAAAGAAAATGTTTTGCGAATTGGAATTTAATAAAATCAGGATTAAAATTAATCAAATGAATGCATTACAGGACATTTTGATTTGTTTGCCAGCTAGAAATTCAATATTTTCGATCGCCAAATTAGTTATTGACCGAAAGTAGCAATCCAATTCACCCTTTCACCCTCAACCGAAGCTAATAAACTTGCCAACGAGAAAATTTGTTTTCGTTCAATCACATCAAACATTCCAGGCAGTTGAGTTCGAATAAATATTTGCAGAAAATTTTGTCCTCAGATCACAAAAATAGCAACTTTTCAACTAACTTAATAAAGAAACTTCACCAGATTATTAGTTTCCCACACTCTGCACATCATGATTGACGATTATCCCTTTCACCAGATCTGATGTGTGAAATTTATTAGATTTATTAAACGTTTAATGAGATTTTTGTTTCTTGTTTGCGGTCCAGACGGATTCGAGAGACTTCGTCATCGTATCGCCTTTTCAAACAATCCGAAGGGGTCTTCGAACTTCACTGACAGTCAGTTCAACAGTCGAAATCAAAAGATATTTAATAATAGCATCAAACCATTAAAGAGTTTCCTAACTCACAACAAGCTTGCTTACTTTTTCGATCTCCCCCCATTAAGAATTCATCTCGAACGTGGTATGGGATCGTGTTTACTATTTGTATTCGAGTGAGAGAACTGGAGCTAAGCAGAAACTTTTAATGTTGCGGAATGACATTGTGTAGTAGTTTTAGAGGTTGGAGAACAATCTTCTTCCTCTCGGATCGCACAGCGGCAACTCCATTTACATATTTACACATTAAATAGTTAAATTTGATGTTTGCTGTGTTATTAAATTTAGTTTCTAGGGGAGTAGGTTGGAATTTGGGGAAATGTTGTGATGGTGATAATGACGTCACAGTTTGATTTCATATGAACTTTGAAGTTGGCGATAGTTTTGATTATGAATATTCTTAAGGATTTCAACACAACCTGAAAATTATGTTTGAAATTCTTTTCTGCCAATTTATGCTACATTTCAGTCAGGAATCAACGTTGCCAACCATATATAGTAAAAAAAAAGTCCTAACAAACAACCACAATAAAAACTCAATTCGATTGACATCACTGACGAACACGGCCCCGAAAGGAAATTTTTCACTTTTTGAACTTAACTCAAATTCAAAGGAAAACACAAAATTAGTTTTCATTTAATACAAATCACATTTTGATTTAAATCAAATTTTAACCCCTTTTCTACGCGGAACTGTAAACGTGGGACTAAACTCATAATCATACATTTTCGCTTGCGAAATTAATCAAACATTTACGTTGAAACGTGGAAATGGTAAATCAACTCAGATCGTGAACAGAAAATTCGTTGGAGAAGATAGAAAAATATTAGAAAAACTATTTTTAGCCTGTTTAAATTATTTCGGAAACGAAATCTCGTTTGAGTTTCTTGCTTTCTGGCTATGGAAGTAAATTTAGTGACGGTGGAAATAGTTTCACGATGACTTCTCGTCTTTTTCCGTCGACTTTCTATCGCGATTGCTTTTGATGAATGATTCACTTTCATCAGCGATTGCATGCGACTGAGCGGTGACGATCACCGCCAGCGTCATAAAGAAAATACTGTTTTGAGTCTCTTTATGTTCATTGTCGCTGGCTTTTCACACATCCAAGGAAATTATCGAATAAAATTATTACACAATTTTCGAACACAAACAGCAGGCGATAAAGGCGTTTGTGTTTCGAGGAAATTCCCGAGTGCAGCCCCCACAAAAACAGCGATTCACGTAATGCGCGCGGCGGATTCCACGCTTCTACTTCGTGAATTATGAAATGATTCATTAGTCGAAGTCTTCCAGCTTCCTCAAACAATTTTCTTTTCTCTCACATGGCGTCTCTAAGCACACACATGCAGCGAAGAAGTTTTCGCGCTTGCTACACAGCCCACCAGCCACTCACAATCACCTCCTAGCAATAGCTTTGATTGCTAAACAAATCAGCTGGATTAAAAGACGAACGAATGTAGCAATTAATTTTAATTCGCTGACGCCGCGAAGCTGAAAGTGAATGAAGAAGACTTCAGATAAATTTTTGAAGAAATTACTAAAAAAGGCAAGAATATCTGCGCCAGAACCGGCATACATTGCGACACATGTGCCAAGGGATTTGGTCGTTAGGCTTGGCACGTTGGAAAAGGAATTTTGTTTGCCTTGCGTGTGGTTGTGGACACAACGATGATTTGTGAATGAGAAAATTTAAGTTTAAGCGCTGCTTAGAAGGATCGACAGGTACCATAACACAATTTTCCAAGGTTTTTGCAAAAAATTGACACTCAAGGCAACTGTCAACCCAAGGACAACCTGCAAAAACATTACACACTAAGCCATCACTTCGACCCTTCATTCATGTTAATATTTCACTTCTTCTTTCTTCTGTAAAACCGTTTGTGCATATTTTCCGATGCACAGCTAACAAATGTCATCTCTCGACTTCCTTTACAACTGCAAAAAAAATTCAAGTGGTTTTCTTGCATTTAAAATGCAATTAAAACTTCGTAAAGCAATTAATCAAGAAACGCGAATAGTTTTGCATGCGAACCAACAAAATTTTCGTCTTTCGCGCGATGATTAAAGAGATGCAATCAGCGTTAATAATGTTCGTACGTGTAATTGTGATGAAAATCTTAATAATTTTTTGGCTCGAACATCAAGCTTTAATTTCGCATCATAGCACTTAATTAATTTATCAAAGTTTTGATGGTGAATCGAGATCCGTTTAACGAAATTTTCTTGTCTTTGGCTTTATTTGGGAAACTCTTGGCGCTAAAAATTCGATTCCAAGCCTTCCTAGCGAGGCAAGCGTCGCTACAAATGAGCTCTAAAAATATTTAGCGGGAAACGAGATCACTCATGTGTGTTTGTAGACACAGACCCGATGACATAAGGTTTAAATTTTTTCGGACGAGATCATTTTTCTTCTGGACGCGAAGAAAATTTCTTCGTTTCTCACGACTGAAGATCCAGAATCTCGTAAGGCACGTGATGGACCGTTTGATTCTCCACTTGAGCTGAAATCCCCGCGATGCGCCGTGGAATGCATGCAATGCTGGAAGTTTGTTTAAGAATTTCGCGCAATACCCTTTAAAGTCTCGGTGTAGGGTGTCAGTGCATGTTTAAAGTCAACTGGCGCACACATACAATGTCGCGCAGCATCTTCACATGATCGTCGGCACACAGGAAAAGCCGTTTATGAATATTTATCACATATGCTTCGCCCTCGGCAACACAATCTCAACGATCCATTCTAACGATCAGTTCTTACACACAATTTTCTCTCATAATTGACATGGTGTGTGCTTCGAAGATCTTTCTGACGGCACAGACTAGAAAGAAAAAAATTCTCCGCCGTTCCTTATACGGTTTCGGACAAATGTGTATTCTATTTTTATCAAGCCGCCCGCTTATGAATATTTGACTTGGAATCTTTTACAACTTCTCACGAGTGTGTTTGTTTTAAGCCGAGAAAAAAATCGTTTTGCGGTGGTCTGCGTGGATAGAATCGCGAGCCGCGACGGGGGTAAAGTATATAAGTATCCTGAGCACAAAGTGGAACGAGACAGTACCAAGTTTTGATTTTGTGGTGTGCAGTCGGTCTAATTAAACAAACAATCCAAAATGTGTGATGATGATGTTGCTGCTTTAGTCGTTGACAACGGTGCGTAGCCCTTCCCTCCCCCTCCAGCTGACCCAGCAGCCACCGGAATGGATTACTTCATGGACGGATTAAAGTTTGTGGCGAAATTGAAGTGAAATTTTTGCAGAAAGCGAAAATAATTTCAAAGGATACAGAAATTAATTGAATCGAGTGAAAAATAGAAAAACTGACAGAAATTTGAAGCATTTTGAAGCTAAAAAGAAGTCTCAATTCGAAGCAAAATAAAAAATATAAAGTTTCAAATTAATTTTCATGTGATAAAGATTCTAAATCGATGATCTGCGGTCCAATTAACTTGTGTCAGTTTTCGAGTGAACAATTCAAAATGAAATTGTTATTGAAAACTTTCAATCAGATTTGAAACTAAAAGTCACAATTTGCAGTACTCAAATCAAGAATTTCCAATAATTTTCCGATCAAAATGTGCTGGCATTTCCAATGATGCTGTAAATGAAATTTATCAAATCACAAATTATTTTAATGAAAAGTCACAATTATTGACTTAAAAAGCTTTAATTTTCGATAATTTTTCGCTCAAATTGTGATAATTAATGTTTCCAATGAAAATTCAATCGCGAAATTTCAAAAGGATTTCTCGAAACTCGAAAATTAAATTTAAACTGCAAATTAAGTGGAATCATTAAAATCACCGCACATGGTCATCGACACAAAATTATTGTTTGAATCACCCGAAATTATGCTGCGCAAAATTAATCTTCACGAATTTCCCGCAAACGTTCGTTCGTTAGTAAATGCAAAGCTATTTCCGAGCTGATTTGTCAATTTTTTCGGCCGCCCGACTAACGTTCTCCCGTCTCCCCGTTTAGGCTCCGGTATGTGCAAAGCCGGTTTCGCTGGAGATGACGCACCACGTGCCGTCTTCCCCTCGATCGTCGGTCGCCCACGTCACCAAGGTGTCATGGTCGGTATGGGACAAAAGGACTCATATGTCGGTGATGAAGCCCAAAGCAAACGTGGTATTCTTACCTTGAAATACCCAATTGAACACGGAATCATCACAAACTGGGATGACATGGAAAAGATCTGGCATCACACCTTCTACAACGAATTGCGCGTTGCCCCAGAAGAACACCCAGTTCTCCTTACCGAAGCCCCATTGAACCCAAAAGCCAACAGAGAGAAGATGACTCAAATCATGTTTGAAACCTTCAACTCACCAGCCATGTATGTCGCCATCCAGGCCGTCCTCTCATTGTACGCTTCCGGTCGTACCACCGGTATCGTCTTGGATTCAGGA
>JPYR01000002.1:279408-302520 GCA_000775305.1 Belgica antarctica
TGGACGCGATTTGACCGACTACTTGATGAAGATCTTGACTGAACGCGGTTACTCTTTCGTCACCACCGCTGAACGTGAAATCGTTCGTGACATCAAGGAGAAGTTGTGCTATGTTGCCCTCGACTTCGAACAAGAAATGGCCACCGCTGCCGCTTCAACTTCCCTCGAGAAGTCCTATGAATTGCCTGATGGACAGGTCATCACCATCGGAAACGAACGCTTCCGTTGCCCAGAATCACTCTTCCAGCCATCATTCTTGGGAATGGAATCATGCGGAATCCACGAGACCGTCTACAACTCCATCATGAAGTGCGACGTTGATATCCGTAAGGACTTGTACGCCAACAACGTTCTCTCCGGAGGCACCACCATGTACCCAGGTATTGCCGATCGTATGCAGAAGGAAATGACCGCCCTTGCCCCATCAACCATCAAGATCAAGATCATTGCCCCACCAGAGCGTAAATACTCCGTCTGGATCGGAGGTTCCATCTTGGCTTCCCTCTCCACCTTCCAACAGATGTGGATCTCAAAGGAAGAATACGACGAATCCGGCCCAGGAATTGTCCACCGCAAGTGCTTCTAAGTCACTCGACCTGCAACATCATCAAACAACTTTCGCAATTCTTAATTATATTATTTTTATTCAACTTCTTCTAATTATCATCCATTCGTAAAAATAAAAATATTTTGAAACAACAATTTCAAAAATGGAACTAAGTCTATCACAAGCAATGGATCAAATTGGCTGACCGACCACCCCCACTGCCAGCCGCAAAGCTCAACATCAGTTGGTTAAGCAAAATTCTCAAAGGTTTTTTCTTTCTCTGCTCAAATTTGATCTTGATGACGACCCAAGAGAGACAAATTGATAAATTAAGTGTGTGACAACATCAATCGGCGTTTACCAAAGACTTCAACCATCGAGACAAAGGGAAATACAACATCCAACAAAGAAAAGATTAAATTATTTGTGTGCAAAGAAACATTAAAACACCATCTTTCGATAAAGTATAAAATTTCGTCTTTGATTTGTTTGTGGCTTCCGACATCGCGGGTCATCGGCGATAGAAATTCGTTCAAATTGCGTCACCACAACGTGCCAGCCAACGACACTAAAAATTTCCGCACGATTTTCAATTAAATTAATGGTGCGACAAATGTGCGACTTAGTGGCCAATTGACAAACGTCTTATCAATGCCGAACGCCGGATTTCGTGGACCTTCAGCTGGTGCTTTAAACGGTTTTTTGCCTTTATTTTTAGACTCGTCTTGAGGCTGAGTTTTCACACATGTTTTTCATGGCGTGCCTGCCTGACTTGCTCTACTTTGTGTGCGTTGCTATATTTATGATGCTGAAAATATGAAGCATAATGCATGACCATATATGGAGATTGACGCTTTTCTTCTCTCTGCTTGTGAGAGAAGATCTCACTTGGATTCGGCTGCTGGGAGAATGAAAGAAAAATCATCACACACGATCAAAACGCGCGCTGAGAGAAAATGATTTAGAAAAGAAAAATGTTTTCGTATAGATCTTTGACTGCGTGTTTTAGGGAAGCATCGCGTGGATTTTGTATCATCGCATGTTCGGACTAGTGACCAAGTTGGACGAAGAAGCCGAAAACTTGAGCGACGCTCGTTCAGAAAGAAACCTGTTCGCTCTAAGTCAAAGTCGTTAAGAGTTTGCCAGATACTCATGGGAAAAAACACGAGGATGTGGGACAGTAAGTGAGAGATTTCATCAAGTTTTTCACAAGAATTTCTACTCATGAATCTTCAGGTTATTGTAAACCAGGTTAATTTAAAAGAAATCCTATGAAAATATTTTTTTTTCTCACGTCAACACCACTCACGCACGCCCCCACGAAGATTAAAATCCGCTGTTCACGTAAATTCTTCATGAATGAAAATGTTTCGCAGGGGGAGATTTTGATATTCCCTAGAAGCACGTTCGTGTTTGATTTTTGGCTTGGAACTGCGCCAAAGCATTCAATGAAGCAAACTGTAGCCGAGCGGGGATAACAAGGTGGGAAAAGAAGAAGCCACGATGATGCTTGATGAAATCAGGTCTAAAGATATTCGAGCAAATTCCTGCGAAGAAAATTTTCCACGTTGTCGCCTCAAAAGCTGATATGAAGAAGTCAATAGAGACGCGTGTCTTCGCGGTGCTTTTATTATTTATTAGACTTGTTGAACGAGACATCAATTATAAATGACTTTAAACGTGACAAGAGTTGCGAACATTTCGTTCTTAATTTCGTTTCGATCCGCCCTGTCAACAAGCGTCATTAGCAGCTCCAAACGGCCTTTGAATTTATTTTCACTCTCGAGTCTCGTAATAATGACTTTTCACTGCTTTGTAATCGCGCATTTTTGACGACAGTTGTACAAGAGCTCTTGAAGATTCTTATCGACAGACTCTTTTTTAATGTCCTTGAGTTCTATTAGAAATTTGCGAGTGGATTTTGAGCCCACTTCATGCGCCCATTGTTTATTTTTAATAAAACGAGAGCAAAACTCGTTCACTCGATTAAAAGAACCTCTAATGAAGCGTTAATCGTTTCAAAAGGGGTTTTCGTTGGACGAGATGGAACTGGTGCGATCTTGAGCGCAAAAAAGTATAAATAAATTTGGCGTAGATAACGAGATCGCAGAAACAAAACTTGTTTTGTTTATTTTAAACATGAGAAATGTTTGTTTTCTTAATTTTTGAAGTTTTAAAATTAAAAGGTTTTGTCCTTCGGGGATTTCAGAAAATAAAACATGAGTCAACTGGTGTTAATTTTTTTACGAACAGACTTTCTTGAGTTGTCCGATAGAAATAATTCCTAGACTGCCCATTTTGTGTTTGTGCAGGCGTGACATCAAGGATATTTAGTTAAGCAATGTCATAAGCAGTTTCAGGAACTTAAAAATTGTTGAGTTTTAGTACCTGAAGTTAACGTTTCCCAGATTGTTTATCGATTTTCATCAAAATCTCGATACATACGAATTAAAAATGCGTTTCAACTCAATTTCCTCCCAGTTCTTCACACACAACATCACAAACACGTCCCATTCATCATCTCCAAACATTCATTTTTTCACCAAAATCGATCCTCCACTTCACAATTCCATTGGTGACGAAAATCTCCACCTTTGCGGCTTGTCTAAAGCTTAACATTTAATTGTTAACATTATTCTCAACCTCTTCAAAGATTTCATTCTCTCGAGCAGCAATTCTCCTTGCAAGAAGAGTCGGGAGACGTAAACAAGACAGAAATGAGCATTTAACAACACAGAAATAAGGTACTAAATGAAACGTCGCTCGAGAACCCTCTTTAGTCGCATACATTTAAGGTTTAATGTGTTATTATTTGAGTTAAGTAGCATTAAGCCTTTTGTCAGAAGCAAACTCGACGTCTTTGTCAGCAGTGAACCCTCGAGCCGCCCTAGCTTCGGCACTGGCTTCCTTCCACTTGAGTCTGCAACAATAGACGGCAAATTTCCATGGGCTCAATTTATCCGCTTGATTTGCCACAATTTGCCTTGTAACTTATACAAAATGCGAGCAGCAGAAGAAAAGGCGCAGGGAGAAAATTGCTGTTAATACTCGCACACAACGGTGACAATTGAGTTGGCAAAAATATGATTTTCTCATCATATGCATAGCTGGTGAGAAGAAAAGGTGACAAATTTCCTTTTAATGAGGTTTAATGAGATCAATTTTGAAAGAAATTTCTTTGAAAGGAGATTTCTACGTTTCCATGCAACAACACCTTGAACTTTCGTCTCTTCCTACTCCATGAACATGCTTGTTGTTGACGCGCTTGAGTGATAATGAGAAAAGATTAATTTTATGTCAAGGAAATATTATCAACATGCCCAGTCGAGGGGAAGAATTGAATTTCGATCACAAAGTTGAATTTAATTGTTCCAGATTGTAAACATTCATAACTCAGTCTCATGCTGTTCTTGAGTGGTCGTTAAGAACTTTGAGAGTCTCAAATGAATTTAATGAACCTAGAATTTATTATTGAAAACTTATAATTTTATTTTAGTTCACTGAAACAGAGAAGAAACTTTGATATTAGTCTCTAATATTTTGCTTTGCTTTCTTTATTTTTAATCATGTTTTTTTAGTTTTTAGGAATTATCAATTGATTAATGTAAAAACTTTGTAAGAAAAAGTGTTGGAACACATAGAAAATATAGGAAAAATTATTTCTTCAACAAAAGTTGATTTTAAGATCTTCAAAATCAACTTATTTTCCACTTTTTCTTCACCTAGCAATGCTTGATTATGATTGAACAAATCAACCCGTAAAAAAGCAATTTCGCATCAACTTCACACACTGCATAAACAAACTATCCACTCGTCCCGCCTCGCACTGCTTCAGCAAACATTTCAATTGAACAATTAGTATTTTCCATTAAAAATATATTAAATGCATCACACCAGAACAAATTTATTCGCTCAAATTGGAAAATTATTGCATGCACAATAAGAATTAAATTCTGCGTTTCCTTTTCGACTCGCAAAATTTGACAAAAAAATGCTGCGAAAAATTGTTCAATTTTTATAGAGATGCAGTGAGTGTAAGGAATTTTGTTTTTCACAACTGAACAGTTTTTGACGGTGAACGGGAATGATTGAAGGCGACAATTGATGAAAGTGCTCGGCGACAACTTTTTTCCCACAAAAACTGATTTTCGCATGAATAGGACACGTTTTGGCTAAAATTCACAAGGTGAAATTAAATCGAAAAAGTTTTTAAACCTTTTTTGAGTTGAAATTGATTTTAAATTGATTTTATGGCTGGTTTGATGGGGAAATGTTTGGTCAGCATTAACAATCTTCCCCTTCCAAACACTTATTCGCCTTCTCCGAAGCCTGTGTTGTGTAGTTTGGTGGTAATTTGTTCTGATCATCAATTGACTAAGCCGAACGAAGAGAAATTGGTGTAAATTATCAAAGAAAGAGGTCTTTAAGCACGTAAGGCGACTGTCGGCAAGACTTTCAGTGTTGATATTTGCAAACACAAACAGAAGAATGGGAGAAGAATAATAAAGACCAGAAGAAGGACTTCTTAAAGATCAATCCAGGATGCAGATTAACATTTTCTCTAAAGCCTTGTACTTGAACTTGTATCCTGCAATTAAGGACTCTCAAGGAGATGAAATTGAGGAAAAATTATTTTCAGTTGACAAAATCGTGGATTAATTTCTTATTTTCCTGGTCACAGTCGACGAGTTTCGAAAAGACTGGCCCCCTCGAGTGCGTCGAACAAAAGATGGAAAAATGATTCGCATTCACATGACCTGAGATTTTGTAACCTTTTGTGTACCAGCAATGAAATCAAACTCGAGAGACCGAATCAGGAAAAAGGCGGTTACGTAAGAAACTTAATTTGTGTAGGCAAAAAGAAATCAACATGCAAGGAACGATTTACAGCTTCCCCCGGTGAATTGACGACAATTTTTCTTTTCACGAAGTATTTGATACTGTTGTTGATTTAATTGTTTGGCACAAATTGCCCGAAATATCACAGATTGACATAATTATATCCTTGAGAAGACGAAGGCGGAGAAGCGATTTACAAGGAAATGTAATCTTTTTGACATTAAATTCAGCGGAAGAAATTGCATGTTTGCGACAAAAAGAAAAATGTTTGTCGCAGCGATTTAGAACGAAAATTATTTGCGGTAAACTTTCCTAATTCAATTGAACTTTCCTAATCTTTGAAATGGCATGAGATTTCAGTTTCTCGAACTTGATACTTTGAATGGTCGATTTAAAAATAGTTTATCAGACTCGAAATCAATATACCCTGAGATTGTCCTTTTGAAGACCAGTTTACCGCAATTTGAATTTGAAGAACAACAGAGTTCAAGAAACTTAGAAGTGTCTTAGAGTGATTTTTTTTGTCTAAACGTTAAACTAAAAGAAATCGACAGCAATTTACAAAAGTTTGCATCAAAGGCTAGATCTTGAAACAAAAAAAGTTTCAAAAGGTGTCATCGTGATTGAAGTTAAACAGAAACAAACGAAGCACAAACAGTTTAAATTAATATGTAGATAAGAAGAAAAATTAAAAGAAAAATTATAACGATTTATCAAAAGTCACTTCATTGTTATCCAAAATTGAATCGATATCAATTCAACTTTATCTTATCGTATCAACGTTTTAATCAATAAAATTATTTGGAGATTATAGCGTGATTGATTGATGTTTATTAATTATTTACATTTTCATTCAATTTTGGGGTGCCAAACGCGATAAAACCAGCAAGCATATGTTCGATTATCGATAACAATAATTTTCAGTCAGCCGTACTCATCGCCGCCCAGAAAAGCGCAAGTTCTTGACAAAAATCAATCAGACAGTCATCATCATGTTATCACTTTGAATTTACTGGGTTGAGGCTGTTTCTGGGTGTTTATCACAAAATAAAGCTTTTCAGTGCGTTATCAGCAATAAAGCGAGTGTTTTTCAATTATGTTACACAGAAATTAATTATTTTGTAATTTTGCATGTAAATAAATCATAGCTTTGTTGGTGGAACCAAGCCGCGATGGATGAGAAACCAGCAGGTGTTGTCATTAACCTCATAATCCGTTATAAATTTGAGTGAAGAATTTAATATATTGACGGGTAATCCGTGCTCGGATATTTTCCAATAAAGTTCCTAATCTCTGTTTGAAGACGCTGCCAGGAGAGTTCAAGAGGATTTCGGGACTTTTTATGAGCTCAAAATGCTTCTCGAAATTGCAAAAAGTGTTAAAGCCTTTAAGGCAATGTTTTCGGTGCTTGAGCAGTCAAGAGACGACATTTTTTAATAAAAGTTTTTATTCCAGTGATTGAATAAATGTTGACACTCGAAGAAATAACAAAACCAGATATTGAATTGGAGAGAAAAGTTGCTGCTGAATGACACTTGAGAATTCACAATATTAAAAGCGCCAAGCAGGGAAGTTTCTGCTGGTTTGGTTCATAAAAAAAAAGATTACAGAAAGTAATTTGCAAGTGTACGACAAGAAGTGGTGGCAGTTTTGATTAAATCGATGGGTTTTGAATATTGATATCAACGCTTTCTCTTAGAAAACAGTTTTACAATGCAGTTGAAAAGCCGGTTAATAAATCAACAAGAAAATTAAATGTGACGATGACATTTACTTTGAACGTAACGAAATCTTTCGAGCGTCTTCAACTTGTTAAACTGAATCACACTTGACTTGTTTACACAGTAGCTGCTTCTTATCGTCATGAAGTTTCACGAGCAAATCAATCCATAAACTAATCAAACTGATCCATTTTAGCCATTTGTGTCAATCACAGTTCTTAATACTCTAATCAGTAATTTTTTTTTTTATCTTTGAATGATTTTCTTTTATAAGCTACACTCAAGTGAAATTTTAATTCATAACTTTCTAGATTCAGTCCGGAAAATGTTTTCACTCTTTTTAATCGCGCTCGCAGTTTGCTGCACAGCCAAGAGTTTTAGCCCAAGAATAGTTGCGGCTGAAAATCAATTTCCACATCAGGTTGCAATTATTTATGGCGGAGGCCTGAGATGCGGTGGAAGCATTTACAACCATTCGTGGGTTATCACTGCAGCGCATTGTTTAGTTAGCGGGAATGGAAAGTAAGAATTGAAAGCTAGACTTTCCATAAATTCTAATTTTTGTTTCCAATCAGAAAAACATTATCAATTTTGGCTGGAACAAACGAATTGTCCCGGGGCGGTGTCAAACGGAACGTGACTGTGCAAATTCCACACGAAGACTACGGAAATTTCATGAACGACATTGCCCTTTTGAGGCTGGACGAACCTTTGGAGTTCGACGAGTCGTTGAAGCCGATCGAAGTTTTAACTGAAGAAGTTCCTTCTGGTGCCAACGTCACAATCAGCGGGTGGGGAAAAGTGTCAAACACAGGTGGAACGTCAGAAAAGTTGAAGTTCAACATTTTGGTTGCGTTAGATAACGAAGAATGTATGTTCAATGTGATGGATCATCCCAGCGTGATGTGTCTTGGGCATTCTAAAGGTAACGGTGCTTGCAATGTAAGTTGAAAAGGATCGGTTACCGAACTTCTTGATTCACATTTCATTTAAAGGGCGATTCTGGTGGCAGTGCAATGTACGATGGAAAATTGTGTGGCGTCGCAAACTTTGTAATGAGTGGATGTGGAAGTACAAACCCAGATGGATATGCAAAAGTTTCAGTCTTTGCCGATTGGATTCAAGAAACTGTCGCTAAATATGAACAGAAAAGCCTGTTGATACTGTTATAAAGTTGTTATAAACGCCACATTGAAGCCCTTACTACACATAAATTTTACTGTTTTCTGTTATTGAAGTCAACGTTCAAACATTTACAAAAATTCTTAAAATGTCTAAGCAATAAAATAATCTATGCATTCAATAGTTTCTGCACTGTTGTCTCACTGAACATTGTCTTGCAAACGTATCTTCAAAGCTAATGGCCACTCCACTTACCTATATAAGCATTGCTAGATGAGTTTTTGTGCATTAAGTGTGAAACACTAGCCATGAAGTTCTTATTTTCACTTGTTCTCCTAACATTTCTCGTTTTCTGCCGTGGCAGCAATACCGCGACTAAAATTATGGGAGGTCAAATCGCTTCAGAACATCAATTTCCTTATCTCGCGGCGGTAATATTATCAGCCCAAAATCAATCAGCTAAGCATTGCGCTGGGAAAAGAATCACGTAAGTTCAATTAATGAATTAATTTTGAAAAAAAACAGCTAACGAAGCTTTAAACATATCCAAATATTCAATTATTTGTTGAAAGGAACAAGCTGGTTACAAGTGAATACTATAAATGGAACAAAGTAGCCAAAGTGATCCAACACGCTAATTATGAGGATTACCATAACGATATTGCAATTTTAAAATTGAAAGTGCCGCTCGTCTTCAGCAAATCAATCTCTGCAATCGAACTTTCACGTGACGAACTTTTCAACAATGCAAACGTGATTTTTTAAAAACACGGAATAATTTTTCTTTAGTTTACGATTTTA
The DNA here is from genome assembly GCA_000775305.1 of Belgica antarctica. Taxonomy (NCBI): domain Eukaryota; kingdom Metazoa; phylum Arthropoda; class Insecta; order Diptera; family Chironomidae; genus Belgica; species Belgica antarctica. The sequence goes on from JPYR01000002.1 coordinate 288,439, forward strand.
TTGTTTGAAACTTTCGACAATAAATGTTCAAAAGAGTTTTCTAAAGTTACAATAATATTTACAGGAAGATGGCGAAATTTATTAAATTAATTTAAACAATCACTAGAACAAATGAGAGCGTCTTAGAAAACTATTGGATCAATCACGATTACAACTTTGTTTAATAACTTTTCGTTTTGTTTAAATTCGATGTCGCGACAAATTCTTTGCCCGAGACTTAAATTCACTTCTCCGAGTCTTTTGAGGGACTTTCGATGGGGCTGGTTTGTGGACTGCTTGATCTCGTTGTTGCTGACGTGTTAATTGATAGATTTTGCGGGGATGTTGGATATGGGCCGGGGCGATCACCGTTGAAAAGGCTGTTCAGGCCCATGTACTGCATGATAGCGGCGTGGATGTTTGGAAGCTTGTAGTTTGGCATTAGGTTTGGATGAAGCATATGGTTTACAGATGGAATAAGCGTTGGATGCAGTCCAAAGCCAGCAGGTGACCAAAACTCCCCGTGATGTCCAAGGTTGTGATGCATTGGCAATGCGATGGGAAAGTCTGGCATACCTGTTTGCAAAAATAGATTAAAAAGGAAATTTAATAACTCGTTAATGACCACTTAACGTGATTGCAGCCCATTAAAAGCTGATAATATCGATTGCGATGGAAAATCGTGCAATTTTCATGACGATATTGCACGACTTAGCACAACTGTTAATACCTCGAAATGTGAAGCACAAAATTCTTGTCATATTTACCTTGTTCGTGATGCAGAAACGCGGTTGTGTCACGGCCCATTGCTTTCTCCCTTTTTCGCCACTTAGCACGACGATTTTGAAACCAAACCTGTAATGTAATTAAGGATGTAAATGAAAAGGCTATGGACAGGAAGTTGCGAGATGTTAAAGATAATGTCATCAAAGGTGTTCGTTGTCAGTTTAAAAACACGCAGTTTAGGGAGCTGAAGGAAAGAATATTTGAAGTGAAGGGCTGCAGTTTAGCTTCTGGGAGAGTTTTTGTAGAGTTTTTCTTAAATTTTATGACACAAATTGCTGAAAATATTTCAATTCAATAGATTTGCTGTTCAAGGTAATCAAGAAGTCTTCCCAGAATCTGAACCTTATTCAAACATTTATTTCCACACGTTGAACACTCTTTGGTCGTTTCCTTTTCTATCGCATTTTGAGGGTTGGCATTTTCACGTCTTTTTTAATTTTCTGCGATTAAAAATTACTTTTTCATTTCATTTTTTATTTCCAAATGAGTTCCGGTTCCCACCACGAAGTGGACTCGCACATTTCTGAGAGAAATTCTTCTGGTTCATCAAACAGACCTTTGTCCCCTGCTTTAAATTGAAATTCAACCCTGCACTAAGCTTGGTGAAACGTGATTTTTAATAAACCCGACAATAATCACAAACAAATGGGCTGAAATCACTCCCAATTATGTCATTTGGGTCGGATGATCAATGCAAGGCTGAGTGGAATATTTGCATCGATGAAAAGTCCTTCAGGAAATTGTTGGCAAAATTCGAGTTGAGAAAATTCACAAAAGCATGAAAAATTTCCTACAAATATCTCTCTGAAGAGTGGAATATTCATCTCACAATGGCTTCCAATCGGAAGCCAATATTATTAGGTGGCTCAGTGTGTATATGCTGTTAACCAGAAAAGGATAATGAAACATCGTGCATAATTGAACAATGGAAATCGTCGTCAGGCATTGTCATCGACAAAAAGATGGAAACTTTCCGACAACGCTGCATGTTCACCTTCGCAAACTTATAATCTGTGCCTCTTGCGTCGAGCATCAAGATCCGAGATCGGGGAAAATTGAAATCCAATTAGTTTAATTGGACCGATTTAAATCCTCTCTCAGGCTGCTGTTGGGAAGAATACAGTTTCCGATTTTCAGTGAAAGACATTCGGTGCCTTTCAATGGATTCGGAGTTCGTCGGTCGCGTGGCTTTCATGCTTAAAACACATGCAACGATTTAGAAAATGTTTTCAACTATAATTGGCGAGATAATTGAAACATCAGTCAATTGACGAATTGTTGAATTTAATTGAAGTAAATTTCAGCGATTACACAACGATTTTTCCATTCACGTCGCTGAGGATGAATGTGAAGTCTTTCGGTAGAGGTGGAAAACGTTTTTCCTTCAATTCAATCCGTCCCACAGCCAATTTAATCCAATTCAGCTGACTCAACAGCGTGGAAGAAATTTCAAATTGAATCAAATTGCTGCTAATTCAACTACAATTGAGATCCTTTAGTAGCTATTAAAGCGGGAAAAGCTGAAGAGTGAAAATCGTAGCCAACAATGTGCTGAAGACAGCCGTCTTGAGAGAGGAAAATTTAGTGAAAATTGTTCGTAATTCTTCGTAACATAATAAGATCTCGTTGGGAAATGAAAAAAATTCCGATTTAATAAGGACTTAATTGTGGAAGGAAACTGTCATTAATTCGATGCAGCGACCGTATTTGAAAAAATTGAATTTTTTGTATGAGATAAAGACTGCTGAACCATACAGAACTGTTAAAATTTTCCAAATACGGTCGTGTTGTCCGCTGCATCCCTAATTCATTCGACAATCGTCACTAATTATCAATAAGCAATTAAGAAACACAGTTTTGAATTAAATGTAACTTTTTCCGATTGCTGATCTAAGCACTGTGTTAATGTTTTAACATTGATAAACAATCAAAGCAGAACATTTATTCTATTTTCCTCTGAATGTAACAACATCATTTCTAACATTCCCAACAATTAATTTCATTAAAAACTCGAAATTAATCCCTTAATAAAAAAGCAAGAAGCGCTATCAACAACGGTTTTAATTCTCACATTACACGAGCCGCATTAGCAATTCATCTTTTTGTGACCTTGCTGTTAAGCCCTGCCGATGTGAACATGAAACTTTTACATTGACTTCAATATCGTTAACAGCAATTAATCCCCGAAATGTGTTGTAACATTACACAACAGCGCTTGAAGTGCCTGATTTTAATAACTTCAAACCATTTATTTATGCATTTCTGGCACCGCATTGAACATAATTTATTTTATTCCACCGGAAAGAAATGAATTTTATTAATTTTAATGAGATGCACTCATCGGAGAGTTGTTCGGCAGCTAATAACGATTTTTGTTTGCTGAAAAGGGCAATTTGTGAATCAAAAGCGGTGGGGTGCAGCTCACATATGAATAATAGCATTAATTTGATACAGTTCGTAATTTGGATTATGATTCGTCATGTGCTGTGCGAATGTGTCAACGAATGCATTGCATTCCCTGAATACGAAATCGAGTGGCAATTACGTGCAATTTTCAAGGATAATTAGAGTATTATGGAGAGAAATTCTCCATTCCGACATAATTAGGGTCGGTCCGGCACAAAGGTAACAGCGAATTTGTGCGTTACTAAAGTAACAAAGCCTATTTTATCAGCTCTCTGGGGTTTTCCACGCGGTGAAATGTTGACTCTGGATAGTTCATACTACTAAGTAAATAACAATTCACGTTGTTTTTATCCCTAGAGCGTCCAAAAACTTATGATTTACACTTGTTACTTTGTTATCGCATTTGTTACTTTATTGCCGGACCTACCCTAGTGTGTTAATTGAATTTAAATGTGGCGACAAAAATGTTTCCATTCTTAAAGTAGCAATTAACTTGTAATTCTTCATCATGCATGTATCTGAAGCTTCCTTCTCGGGCTGGAAAACGTTCCCTGCCACTTCTAGACGTGAAAATTAAATTTATTAGATTTAATTGCTGGTAATTGCCGTTGTTGGAGCTCTCACACATTGTTATAAGGACGCAACTCGACCAACAATTTCTTCATTGTCGTCGGATTTCCTTCTTCGACGATTTTTAAGCTGCTAATTTTCGTTCTTCACAACAAAAACTTTTCCTTTCCCCGCTTAAAATGTGTCAAATTGGATTTGTAGAGAATAATTGTGTGTGAAAATGGGCGAATTTAGGTTTCAAGAGACTTTCAACTCCATTGAAGATCTGAAACTCGATTTGAATTAAATTGGCCCATCAAACAATTGAAAATCTTTTAGATTAAAAAGGGTTCGTAAATCTGCCTTCCATTCACGTTCACAACGTCAACGACGATAATCAACTAAAAAACGATTTGGAGATAATAAAATTGGTCTCAATTTACAAGTGAAAACGTCCAAAGTCCCGTCCCATGCAAATCCATTTGTTTATACTCAGATTTAATTCCGGGACTAGCTGGTGAAAGGGGTTGAAGTTTCCATTTCTCGATAAAACCATCATTGAATTTAAATTCCGTTCATGTTGCTCACATTTAAATCATGCGAAAAGCAATTATTTCGGATTTACAAATAAAAAAGCGACGAGTCGAGACGCAGCGAGCGATTTGGTAAATCCTTGGTACTCAAACAGTTTTTTCTGATGGTTTTTCTTTCGGCAGGGAAAAATAACGTTTACTCGTTACATATTGACTCGACTTGGGCCGCAGTCAGGGGGTGGAAAAGACTGTCAACATCGTCGCATCTTTTGTCACCCTCCATACACACCGTTTAATGACATGAAATAGCACACAAATTTATTTATTGAGTTTCAATTGAGATTTGAGATTAAATTGTGATGATATTGTTAATAGCAGCAAAAGGGGTCGTCGTCAACGTTTTAGCTAATAAAAAATCTTCTTCCCTTTATGCTTCAACGAGGGCTTTTTCCACTCAACAATGGATTTGCTTTTAGCGCAATAGACAAAACATGGAAACTCACGAGATCACTTGAAGTCGCTTTGTTACAATTTCAATTTACATTTTATTCCCGCCTTATTGAGCTCGATTGTCTATCGATGGATCTTCAGCTTGCTGCTTTTGAAGATGCCACTCGAAGTCACTGTTTGTTATGCCCTGTTTGTGTGAATGGCGAAGGTCAAAGTGAAAGCTGATTTGTTCACACACGGAAACGCACAAATTACCGACCAAAAGAGAAACCAATGTTTTCCATTTTCGAGTAATTAACATAACTAATCATTCCCAATTTATATAATCAGGCAATTTTAACGAAACTGTTCATTAAATGCCTTGTGGACATGAAATTAATATTGAATGTTGGCTTTTTCGGAAACCGGTCGGATTTGGAAACAAAATTTCAAATTGCAATCACAAATTAATTCTCGGCTTTTCAATTTTATCGAAGTGATGACATTATCTGAGCATTTTGTTGGGTGTCGTGACTTACCTGAACGCGGGCTTCTGAAAGATCGAGTCTCATTGCTAATTCTTCTCTTGTGAATACGCTGTTGGAAGAAGTTTGAGGTTAGTTTGAGGTTTTCATAAGATTTTGATTTTAAACTTACTCTGGGTACTGAGTTTTTTCAAAGGATCTTTCTAATTGATGAAGCTGGAACGTTGTAAATGTTGTTCGTGATCTGGTGAATGGAGAAAAAAAATTAGTAACATAACCTCAAAAATTAAAGATTTTTAAATACAATCAATAAGACCATTGAAACAGAAAATCAGTTTGCATCGGAATTAAAGGCCTTGAAACTTGGAATTTTCAAGTTCAATCAGAACGTTCTCAGTTCGAACACTTCATAATCTCTTTCGAAGCGTCCAATCTTGAAACTACAACTTGTAAAATTGTACAACTCCAAACTCACCTTCTAATTTTTCTAGGTCTTGACATGTCGTTTGAGTCATGATCTCCTGAGTCAATATCGCCCATCATCGGAAGATCGTCGTCGTTGTCAACATCGACGCCCACTTCATCCCGCGAATCAATTTTAATTGAACTTTCATGATCTGCAAGTAATTGAAAGATGAGAATTCATGAAATTTGTTGAAAATCTCGGTAAAACTGATTGGAAACATTCCGTTCTCTGTATGTAACTTTATTCTTTTGAGTTGCACAACCAGAAAAATCGATTGATTGGTGCAAAGTTTTTGATGATAAAAATCGGCTTTAATTGGAAATCGCTTCTTAATTGGCCCCACGTTAACGATCGATCTATGTGCCAAAATATTATTTTTTTTTCAATTTAATATTCATTTTTTGCCGTTTCATTCGAGGGTTTATACAAAAACATTTCTGGGTGGAAAGAATGAAATCGAATCCTTTTGATGTCAAACATTTTGTGATGATGAACTCCCGAGAAATAAAGCTTTTTTTCTGATTTTCACATGTTTGCATGCACACATAATTTTCGGAAGATAAAAAAGCAAACAGCATCGTTTAAACGAGAAATAAATTAAGTTAAATGCGAAGCATTAGATTCTGGGGTGAAGAAGACGAGAAATTCGCTTTGCAAGCAACTTTTTTAATGAAGCCGCTTAATGATGTTGATTTTTGTGGTTTTAATGACATTTCTGCTGCAATTTTCGTTTGGGTAAAATGTTGCCATCGCAGACGACGACAGAAAAGAACTTTTAAATGAACTTCATCACAAAGCCCGAGCCCGGATATTAACCGAAACAGCGACAGATTACGACAGCCTGTAAGTTGATACTTGAGCTGCAATTACACGCATTAAGGGGTTGGCAGAAATCTTAAATGTTTGTATTTTCATATAATAAAATTTAAAATTTATTAATCTTGAAAAATCCTCGAACGGGAAAAAGGATTTTAAAAACGCAGCATGACATTTCATTACGTTTTACAGATGATTTTTCATGAACAAAGGCAGACGCCAGTGAAATATGAAATTATTATTATCTCGACTGCCATATCTGGCTGCAATTTAACCCTTTCATTAAAAACCATGACAAGAACGGAGAATTGTAACAATAAATGAAACATTTTCGTGTTCACCCGGTGAACTGCGCTGTTTTCATACTAATTTGATCACTTAAGGACTTTTCAATGCTTCACGCTGTTTGATACGAACTCAAATTCAAGCGGAAAGTATTCTGAAGCACCTCAAATGTGCAATTTACGGTTCAATAAAACTCCACCAAGGTGAAAATCTAGTAAATTACCGTTGATTGTATTCCTTCGATGGTGGTTTCCTAGAATTTGATCAATGCTGTACACGGCTCTAGGTTTTGCCAGCGGATTGCTTTGTGAAGTCAACAGACCCCGATCAGCATTCATGGCACTCATCATTATCATTTAAATTGAATTTTCTTTTTGACTTTCTTATCAATTTATTCACACAACTTATCACAAGCACTGTTTTTTCGATTTGATTTGTTTTTATTCTCAAAAATGTTTTATTTCAATTTTTATCCTTTTTCAATTTTTCCTTTTTCAATTTTTTCCTTTTTCGAGAATTTTTTTTCACCTGAACACGTCTAGCTAGTCCTAGTAACAGTCAACAACTGAACGTCATAATTTGTAAATCTTGAAATAAATATGAAACAAATTGGCATGAAACCACGACTGCATGGTGTGTACATACACATCAACATAATGTTAAGGGGTAGTTTCAAATATTCATTCATTTTCGTTCTTTTATTGCACCTCTCGATGTGCTTGTCTCCCAACCTTACACGTTTGACTCACACACACACTCATAAACATCGATTCATCCCTTCCTTCTTTTCTGGAATACTTTTCGATTTATGACTGCGCTTGACATGCTGGCGTACGAACAAACAGAAATCGGGGTTTAATGCACAAAACACGAGTGTTGATTACAACATTTATCGAGTTTTTATTGCTTTTTGATCGACACCGACCGATGGTGGTGGATATTCACTTGATATACAGGAATGTTCAGTCTTCTAAGAAGCTTCTTGAGTGTCCCAGAATTTCTCCAGATTAAGTCTGCCTTTCTCCATTTTAATTATTAACTTCCTTCTTACGATCTCTCATTAACCTTTCCATTGTTTTCGCAGTCACAGAATGAATGAAATCTTCTAGGTAAATTGACTTTTGTCTGACTTCACCCACGCCTACGTAAGAAAAGTTGATTTTATGACAAATTTTATGACAAATTTAATGACTGCAGCATTTAATGGAAACTTCATTAACCTCAGGTAAAACAATTCATTCATAAAAACACTCTTCGGTCGACAACAAGGCTTAGGTCGAAATTTTAATCCAGACAATTATTTTTAATTTTTTATTATTTCAACGAGATTCAGTTCTTTCTTTTTGGCTTTGCGAACGTAAACAGAAGTAGATCTGGAATGTCTGATCGGGGGGAAATTTTTCGACGATAATTAAGCTGAACGGCGATAAGAACTTTCTTAGACAGACTTTAGTGGTGAGTTGTTTTGATAACAGAGAACTTTTCTGGGGATAATCGCCGGGTAATTAACCATTTAAAGAAGGTAAAGAGAGTTTCATTCACAAAACTGAACAAGAACGAACATTGCACGTTCAGTTGAAGCCCTCAAAATGCGTTCATTAATGATAATCTCGATAAGAAATTGTTCTTTTGCTTTGCGACTGATTCTTTCCTACGGTCAATGCTAATAATGATCCCTCAGATTAAATCTATTTAGAGCTAGCTTAAGAACATTTTTATGTTTTGTTTTTTCAAAGGCGACGAAACCACTGCTGCGTCGACCGGTTCCAGCCATCGGGATAATTTGTATTTTACTTCTGGCTGCTAACCGAAGCGTCAAATTTAATTTAAATTGCCCAACACCTTAATTGACCGCCTGAGTTAATTTCTTGTCAAATCAATCGAGAACCACGAAACAAACTGTTCCTTGTATTGACGGAGTGTCGAGAGAATTTCAAACCAGCGATTTTGAGGGAAAATTGCGAGTCATGCGCACGTCGCCAGCGAACGGCGATTGGGTAAACAACTTTGATAAGTTAAATGGTTGCCAAGAAGATATTCTCGCTTTGCAGAATTATCTCTCGTTGTTTGAGTGATTTGCAGCCAGCTCTCTCGCATTACATTTGACACACAAATTTAATATAATTTTCGGGGTAAACGATAACAACATCATTAGCCAACTTTTGCCTCTTCTTTTCATGATGCTTTGGTGTGGGTGATAATGAACTTAGCTCCCTCACTGTGTCACGTATTCTGCGGAATTAATTAAATTCCCTATCATGTACGTGCGAGAAATAAATCAATTACTCAAGCTCGTCGTTAAGAGACGACCCAAGCCGGAAACTTTCATTCAAATAACTTTATTAATTTCATTAAACGGAGAACTACTTGTGCGTTGCTTCTCCGCATTTGATGTCATCTGTAAACAGCCACCAGGGACTAATATATCGGACATAAAGGCATTAATAAAATATATTAACTTCTGATTTTGTTATGTGGACAAACAACATTTGAGAAGACTGGATGAAAGTTTACTCTGATCAATATCTTTGCCGCAAGCCATCAATAAATGGCAGTTTTATTAAGGAAAATTTGTTTCTCTTTGTGTTGTTTTTGGGATCAAGTTCTATTGCTGCGACTGACGACAAAGTTTGTAGCTCAAGAGTACAAGTAAACAATAATCCAATCGATGGATGAAAGAAAACTGATTTACATGGAAAAGTTTCGGGCGAAGCGACTTTTGAAGTTTATCTTTGCTGCAAGAAGATTTTTCATTAACACTTCCAAAAGAAACTTTGCAAGTTGCGACTTTTTTTGCAAGAAAAGGGCTGAATTTTGTGCATTTCTCTCCGAATGTCCTTTTTATATTCCTTTCGAGAAGTGGACTATCAAGATTCGAAGGAGTTTTGGAAATTGGCATTATTGCAGAAATTTACGAAAATTTTGATCCCTTACAAATTAGAGATAATCCGTCGTCAAAGTACTTTCATGTTGAAGCAACAGCAGAATACGTCTCTCTAGCGCTTGTTTTGTTATCCATCTTTCTTCGAATTCTAGTAATGCTATTTTGAAAACACGAGCGATTGTTTTGCTTTGTGAAACAATGATGGAAAGAAAATATTTAGAGAAAATATTTAGAGCAGAGTTTGCACGGAAAAAGATTGTGAAAGGATAAACTGTCAACATAAGTTCAGTAATTAGGCTATAAGGATCAATTAATAAGGATGTGATTAAGAAAATGCTGAAATGCTGAGTTTTTAAAGAAAAATGAGTAGAGATGAGTGTTAGGTACAATGCTGTACAATGGTAACTGTAAAATGATTATTTTTTAAACGAAAGCCAATGAGGCTGCAGTACAGTTTGAGGGGAAAATTATGTTTCAAATTTTGTATAAAATTTTTAAACCTTCAAACAATTTTCAAACACTTCAGCAATAGATTTTCCTAAAATGTAGAAAAACAGCACTAAACTACGACCATATAGCAAACTGCAGCCGACTCTTTTAACGCAATCCACACTGAACCTATAAAACAAAATCCCTTTCCCCGACATTTCTCGTTTCCACATCTCCGACCCACGAATCTCTCCCCCAATTGATCTTGATCCCTTCATAAAACATTTGAGAGTCTTGCGTGTAAATTCAATTGATTCCAATTCTTCTAAATTTCATTCCGTGTGTCAACAATTGAACGAAGCATCAGCAAAAGTTATACAAAAGAAAAAGTTTTATCTTGGCTGGCAAAATCGCTGAACTGGAATGGAAAGAAGGAGGGAATCCGAGAGAAAGGATATGGAAGCAATTGAAAATCAAACTTTTCTGTTAACAATTTTCAATCGATATCGGATGATAGGAGAATTTCTCTAAGTGATTGAAAGAAGCTTTAAACTTAATTCAAGTTGTTTGGCAAGCATTCTTCGGCTTTGTTGACGCTTCTGATTTGAAAAATTGATTAGTAATCAAAGTTCTCGATAATCTAGCTACTTGAAAGTCCTTGAAACCTTCGCCTAATCCCTGATCTGAATCGGCAATGCTTTGTTCGCTGTATAATTCAATTGGAAATAATCATTTTCAATCGAAATTAATTTTCCGTTTTCGTTCATCTCATTTCCTTAGCTCTCAATCCATTGTGCGAAAGACGAAGAACGAGAAAAGCAAACAAAAAGCTGAATTCATGGAAATTTAATAAAACAACGAGTCTCAATTTGAGTTTAATTTGCATTTAAATTTGATAATTCATTTTAATTACGACTTCTACTTATGTCAAGCACTTTAATTTCCCTTTTACTGTTATATATTTTTGGTAGTTGCACCAGTTTTATGCAAATTTCTAAACTTCTTCACAAAACGTTAAGCTGAAAAGCAAACAAAGTTTGTGAAATTAAAAAGTCGTCTTTGGGATTGAAACATCGAAACTGACCTATGACTGAGAAAACTGTACGTTGATTAAGCTTGTGGAAACGTTATTTATGTTCACAAGAAATTATGCAATAAATGTAAAAGATTTTTTAATTGAGTAGTCGAACAATTCAGCATATTGATTGGATTTCTGCAGCATTGTTTCAAGTTTAAATACTCTTTTGTTTTTAAAAAAGATACTTGCAGTCTTAAACACACGCCACTTTGCACTTGCAAGCCTTTTCACGCCATTGCTGAATAAGAAAATTCCATTTTGTCGAGAAATGAACAGTTTTGAATGAATTGTTCAATAACTCTTAACCTTAACAAATGCGAGAAATTCAGGAAAGTTCAATTGAGTGAATTGAAAAAATTTCTTTCACCAGAAAACTTCCATCATTAAGTGATCAATAAAATGTTCTGAAAAGTAATAAAAATATTTTTCATAACTCAAAATTTATTTGCAATGAGTTCAATATTGAGTTTTGACAGTCAAAAGAATTTTCGTTATTAATCTCAAAGTAATAAAATTCTCACACAAGACGAGAAAATCTTCGAATCGTCTTATTGAATCATGGGGTGAAAATATTGAAATTGATATTTCCGTTTACCTTCGAGCCAGAATAATCCAAGCAATTGTCAACTGAAGCGGCAAAGATTTAAAATTGAATAAAACTCTGTGAAATTTCGTTGTGAAAACAAACCGCGATGCAATTTTGATCCAAGCCGGAGATTAGCTGAAAAAATTTTAAGTTATGTAGTTAGAGACGGAGATGTGGTGTATGATAGTGAGATAATTATGATTCATAAGTTGATACGGATTGCAGACGACTTTTGCCGACCTAGACATGCTTTTGATCGGTTCGCATCACACGCAACCTGTTTCATGATTAATGGTTTCAAATTTCGAGTACTTTGAGTTCACGTTTTCTTGAAGTCTGCAGATGATTTCAATAAAATTTCATCAAACAATGATTTTAATCGCTGTTGATCATATCGAATGACAGAAAAAAATAATAAAACCGAGTTTTAATTACACTTGTTGTTCATCACGTCATTGAGATCAGTCAACAGCATTGCTGTTATTTGCAGAACAATGCAAATCACATTTCTGACTTCTTTGGCCTGTGTTTTTAGTTCATTGTTTCGCTGGTTCATTTGGATTTTCATTAAGCTTTTTATTTGCAGCGTTTGCTGTTTGTTCATGAAAAACTGGGAATGAAAATGAAGTTAAACTCATCACAATTTTCATCATCGCCAGCTTGCAGATTGCAAAAGTGAAAGCTCGTTCAAGGGATCATGGGGCATGAAAAATGAGAAATATAAGCAACGGGAATTTTCGAAGATGATGTCACTGCAAGAAAACGTTTATGATATCAACAGGAATTTGACTAAGAAGTCATTTAAAATCATTTTGAAGTGATTTAACCTTGACTTTCTTTCTGATTTATATTTTCACATCACTAATGTACAGTCCCCAAGTTAAAAATAAATGAAAAAATTATTTTCTCTTGTGTAGCTTCGGGAAAATCCTTTGGAAGTTGTTTAACATTAAAAGCGGATTTCAGCAAAATGGATTTTTTTTGCCAACGTCGTCGAAAAGGGAAAATTAAATGGAAATTGTTTAAAAGTGTTTTTTGATTTAATGCCTTTTTCTTTTGCCTCTCTGTTCTGTTTCGCCTTCCGATTGAGTATCAAAAGGATGGAAAATTGAACAAAAGAATAGAAGAAGTCTTTGAAAAGCTTTCAGCCCCTGACTCTTCTTCGCAGTTCTCTTCCATCGTCGAATGAAAAGTTCATTTAAACTCAATTTTATTCGTTAATGCTCTGCTAATACGCCACTCAACAATTTTTATTCCACTCTGTTCAATACATGTGGAAGCAATTGAAAAGCATAAAAACGTAATAAAATTTCAATCGATTTTCAAATATGTTTTGCGCAGAAATTGTTTTCCATTTAAAACGCTTTTTGCGCTTGCTAATGCCACTCGACGAGAGATTTTCCCGTGAAAGGCGCAGTCAAGAAGCGGAAAATCCTATACCGATGCGAAAATGTCATTGAAATCTTTTTTTCTCCGTCGTCATTTGATTCCTTTTCAATTTCAATTATTTCGCGTTTTTCATTTGACAATAGAATGCGAATCGAGAATTGCAAATAAAATCAAAACCGGTGAAAGGGTCAACTTTTAGGCTTTTGAGGAAACTATTGAAAGAGGCTGAGATTGAACCGACAAGTGCAGTTCGATTGAAAGGCAATTTTGCTGTTTCATTCAGCGGAAAACGACTCGTACAGCGAAACAATAAACCGGTGGTGTTAAATCGATATTGAACTTCATTGCAGTGGCAAATCTGTGCAATCAACTGCAGCATAAACAGTCGTAACAATGAAAAAAATCATCGACGACGGTTGCGATGGGAAAAGTGTAATCGAGAAATTATTCCGCGAGGAAATTGAAAAGTACACAAACAGCAGTGTCGTTGCAGTGATAATCACGGAGTCAATAATTACAACGAGTCCTTACTCTTGGCTCTCAACTTACATCCGCACCGTTCGCTCCGCATCTAAGTTCGTCATCAGCAAGCGCTAGTGACGATTTTAATCGCATGTTGACATCGATACAATCTCTCGCCTGGTCGTACTTGTGAAATTACAATTTGCTACATGACGACGGAACATTTTCCAAGCGAAAGACGCTCAGGAAATTCTTTGTTTTTCGTTCTTTGAACAGTCGGAAATTCTTTAAACTAGAACGAAGAACAATCACCAAAGGAATTAAAACGACTGAAGGGAGAACTCAAAAGGAGAATTTTCTTGTCATTTAATTTCTTTCCTTTCATATAGCTTTCAATTGTTACGATCTCTTCAATGTCTTTTGCAATTGCTTCAAATTAGAGTGGAAAAAGTTTGTGTATAAGTTTTTGTTGGGTTACACAAGTTACACATCACAACAATCCTACATTGAACTCTCTCCA
>JPYR01000002.1:317669-332119 GCA_000775305.1 Belgica antarctica
AACCGTCTACAACTCAATCATGAAGTGCGACGTTGATATCCGTAAGGACTTGTACGCCAACACCGTCATGTCCGGAGGTACCACCATGTACCCAGGTATTGCTGATCGTATGCAAAAGGAAATCACCGCCTTGGCCCCATCAACCATCAAGATCAAGATCATCGCCCCACCAGAGCGTAAATACTCCGTCTGGATCGGAGGTTCCATCTTGGCTTCCCTCTCCACCTTCCAACAGATGTGGATCTCCAAGGAAGAATACGACGAATCCGGCCCAGGAATCGTTCACCGCAAGTGCTTCTAAATCAAAACAAATTTTATTACCGTTACTGCACACCCACAACATCATCACTTTCTTCTGTTTCTTCTTCTTGCGCAATTTTTGCCATATTTTTATTTTATTTGTTAAATTTTCTTAAGTTTTGATAAATTATATTTTCATTCGAAAAAAAACATAAATTTTTGTATTTTATTGTTAAATTTTACTCGTTTTATAAAAATGAAAACATGGAAATTCTTGTCAAAAAAAAAGTCGTGTTTTCAATGCAAAATCCGATTCGGTTCGCCTTTTATGGACACTCGTCAATACGCTGCGTTGGCCCACCTGCAAAACAAGTCGATTTCTCGAGGAAAACCACCGGGCGTTCGTTCAAAGTGCGAGGCGTGCACAGATGAAAACTTTTCTATGGCACAAACGGCAGTGCGAGTAGGCATTTTCACGAAAATAACGTAACGGCAGGGTCATGCGATGGTGGAAGCAACATTTTTCAAACAAAAGTCCATGCTACAATTTTTGAATTTTCCCGAAGAGAAGAATAACAAAAACAAACGAAAGACTAAAAATAAAAAACTCTCTGAGAAAATTTATAATCCGTGGTGCTGTTGTTGTAATCTGGCATGTTTTTCTTCTTCGGTCGAGTTATAATGCGGGGGTGTGGAAATGTTATTATTACTTCAATAATTAAATGATCGTCAAGGCGAAATCTTTTTTCTCCGATAATTTTCGAGCCGGCGAAATTTGAAGCGAGAAGACAGCCTGTGGCCAATGATTTTCTTAAGAAACGGGAGACCGTGGCTAATAAATGATGATATTTATATTTCTTCTTCGCGCATCTTCGCTCCAGATTTGTTCTCTGCGTTTGACTTCACGAACTTTTATGGCTTCACGGACGGACCTTTTGGCGGGAAACCTAATTTTCATCATTTTCCACTTGTGACTCGAGCGCACAAAAATCTTCTCTTCATTTTAACGATCCAACTCTCGAGATTATTCTTCTGCCGCGCGGCTATTTTGGACATTTTACGTGGAATAAAAAGCGGCTGTTCCTTCTCGATTGTGTAAGCGGCTGTTGATTGAACAACTGCACATTGGTATTGTTTTAATTACCAACGAGTACTTGTTGCTTCGCACGGCTGCAATTTTGAAACACACGAGTTAAAAATAGCGCACACATTGCGGAGCTTCGTATTTATTCACAGCGATTGGATCCAGATGTAACAAAAATATATTTAAATTCACAAATTCCCGCGATGTTTTGAAAAATCGGACGTCTTGTTTGTGTTCGATGATTTTTGTCGAGTTAGTCACGGAGCGCCGTGGTGATTGAGAAGAGACTATGTAAGGATGATGCCCTGGCATGTAGAAAGTTCACTGTGACTTGTTCGGAACAGGTTGTACGGAATGAGCTTTCAACGTTGTGTGTTTTAATGTCTTTGACGTGGATCAATCTTATCAAAAGAGAAAACATCTTCGAACGAGGAAATGTGCCATTTTTCAACAGTTTTTGTGAAAAGAGTTAATTTTAATTCATATTTTGGGAAATGACAAAACGTTCTTGAGATTTTCAGCGGATTTCTATTTATAAGGTAGTTCCATAAAAACGTAGACATTCAGACATGAGTTTATTAATCATAAAGTTTCAACTAGTCGAGAATCACTTGAATTTATGAGCCCACTGAGATATTTTCTAAACAATCATTCTACAGAACAAGCTTCAGAGTTATTAAATGCTGCCTTTCTTTCCAGACCGTTTAGCATCATAAAATTATAAAATTTTACTTGCATCAAAAGTTTGCGCCAAAAATGACTCAACTGGCTAGGTGGTCTCAAAGTTCATTTCTTATGTTGATGGCAACGGAAAAATGACGTTTCGCGAAATTTTGCAAGGAATAACCGATTTCTTCTGGGTTCAAAAACCTTTTTAAAAACTTAATTAAGTGAAACAAGCCTAGAGAACCCTGACCCTGTTTTATTATTTCTCGATAAATGATTAGCCGTTCTACAAACAAACTTAAACTTTTAACGGCTGAGTGTATTTTTTTGAATAGTTTCCCACATAGGCCGCACACAAGCCTCTTAAACTAGATGCGAGACTTTTAATAAATATGAGTTAGGGATGAGTTTATTCGAGACGTATGACTTAAAGAGCAAAAGTGTTTTTAAGTTCCCTTTAAGCCGTTGTTTGATCTTGTGAACATGAATTCATCGTTGGATGAAATTTTTATTTTTATGCACACATCTTGCATAAAGTAATTTTGGTTAAAAAACAATCACAAAAATAAAAACCGACGAATTTCTGAGAAAGGATTATTCAAGATGAATCCCAAGTGCGTACAGTGCGATAAAACGGACTCGATCTTGTGGAGAAAAAATGCAGAAAGCGCAGAGATCTGCAACGACTGCTACGAGAGTGAAAAAGCCGAAATAATTTGTAAACAAATTCAAGATGAACAGCAAGCCGAGCAACAGACTGAAGTTCCCAAAGAAAAGGAATCGGGTCCTAAGGAAGTCTGTGTTCCCGAGGCCAAGATAAGAAAGAGTACGAGATCAACTCGTTTCAAGAACAAGGCAGTCACTCGCCAAAAGTCGAAATCAACATCAAGACGATCGAACCAGTTCAAAAGCGCTCGCCCGGTAAAAACACCGCAAAATATCTTCGCTGAGACGAAAACAAAGACCAATGTTTTCCACGAAGGATTTTATTATCAAGTCGGTGATATCGTATCGCTCTACAGTAAAGGGAAGAAATACTACGCACAGATCCGCTCTTTAATCGTTGACACATTTTGCGAAAAATCTGCCGTTTTGACTTGGCTCGGTAAGAACTGCTGAGGCTGTAATTAAATTACAGCATTTATATGTATCCTTACTTCACTTTAGTGCCAACTACCTCGTCACCAGACCCCGATGTGGAATTCGACGCCAGCACATATCTTGTCGGACTTGAAGAAGACATTCCGAGACGTATTGCGAACACTTTGGAGTTTGTTATGCATGCACCGTCAACTTATTTCATGAGTCGGACTGAGCCTTACGCAAAACCCGAAGAGCTTGCAGACGGACTTTACACGGAGAAGAACAAAAAAGGATTCGTTTGGACAAGTGTTAACTAAAATCATTGACTTGAGTTCAATAAAAATCTCATTTTCTACAAAAACAATCAATTGGTGCAAAAAATTTGGCATCGCACAAAAACATTGTGATTTGAAAATGAGCCAAGTTGTGGCACAATTTTTCTTCTATTTCGTCGCGGGCTATGAAACAATATCAACAACACTCAAACATTATGCATTTATGAGCTTTCTCACAACGTTGAGATTCAAGATAAAGCCAGACAGGAGGTTCTTGAAATCATCGGAAGACATCAGAAAAAGATAACGTATGAGTCCATAAACGAATTCGTTTTTCTAGACAAAGTCGTGAAGGAAACTCTCCGGAAGTGGCCACCGTCAGTAAGCTTGAAACGCGAAGCTTTGGCAAATTATAAAGTCCCCAACACGAAGTTTACCATTGAAAAGGGTTGTGCAGTAGTTGTGCTTGTGTACGGAATTCACAAATGCCTGTGATGCAATGATCTACCTAAATCCAGACTTGCTCGACCCTTCGCGTTTCGATGCTGATCAAACCGAAAAACGACATCCTCTTGCTTTTCTACCGTTCGGCGAAGGACCTCGGTGTTGTCCGGGAATCAAGTTTTCTTTAATGGAAACGAAAATTTGTCTTGCCAAGCTTCTTATTAACTATCAATTTGTTTTGGATACTGAAGCTGTACACCCATTGGTGATTTACCATTCAAAGTTTATGATGAGCCCCAACATGAAACCCAACGATGGCGTTTTTGTGAGATTTAATAAAATATGAAGTGAAACATTCTTCTTAAATTATTAAAGAATTTTTATTGTATCTAACATGTTCTGCAAATCATTTATCTTCTTCAATTAAATTTCAGCAGAAACTTCGAACACAAAATTATCAGAGACTCCGCTGATCAACGGAATTCATATTTTCAAGAACATAATAAAGGTCCGCAGAAGCCGCAAGTAAACCAAAGACAACTTTCTGCTTAAACGACGCCTGAACAGCTAATGGCTATTTTCATATCGGTTTCGATATTTAAAAGAGTGCTTGGTCGTAATGGATCATGAGCTGAAATTTGCATTTAATTTCTCGACCCGAATACAAGATCCAGCTGTTCTAGAATCGCGTAAGAGTGGTATGTCTAGAGTAAAGTGGTCTTTGAGTAAACAAACGAAAATGAAAATCGCAAAATAAATATTTTTGATTTTGAGGAGTGATTAAGAGTCCCAGACAATGAAAAAACCTGAGGGAGTGGGCTTATCCACGGCTGACGCACTGAAAAAGCTGCAATCCGACATCACGGCTGTTATTGACAAGTGCGAAAACCGAAAAAGTTCAGCCGACAAAAGCATAAATGAAATTTTGCCAAACTACTCTGTCTTCATCACGTTGCTCGTAGCAATCGGGTTGTTCTACACGTCCTACTTCCTAACGGCAGTACTTGTTCTTCTGATTTTAATTCTGAATATCGTTTTCGTGTACCGCGAAGAAAGGCTACGACAAACTGAAGTGCTGAGAAAAGCTAAACTGATTATTGACGACATAAATATAGCGATAGTGTTAAGTAAGGATTGGAAGAAATCCAACTATCCTCACCTATGCTCACCGTTATCTCCATGTATCAGTTTAGTTTGGGCGTATCGTGATAACGAACTGGTAAGTTACAAAAAACGACGTTTAATTCCCCAAAGCCTCAAGTGTTGCTATCAAAAATCATTTTCAATCTTTAGGTCAATTTGCCGACTGCTTTGCTCGTCGAAGGGGACTGCATCGCAATGCGATTAGGTGCCAGTGCTCCAGGCAATTGTCACGAACTCAATCCAAAAAGCTCGAAGTTAAAAACTTTCAAGCTTGGTGACACCTATGGCCTCAACGCGCACAACAACGAGCCGCCAACAAAGCCTGTTGCAGTTCAACCATTGCCAGATATAATTTGTGTCATGGATCAAACGCCTTTCATTGACAATCTGAAACTTATACTCGAAAAGTTTCTCGACCGTCCAGCGACAATCCACGATCGCCAGCGACACATTTTAATCAATCATTATATGCAACGCTACATATTTGTGCTGACGCTCGTTCTTATAATCTGCACCATTACCCTGCGAGCCTTTGACAGCTATTTTGTCGTTGGGAAACTTCATCATAAGACGTGGTATAACATAGGTGCATTGAACTGCGTTAGTGCAATGATACCTCTGCTACCTCTAATTTTCCCACTTATCTGGATAAATCTCCATCACTGGGGTGCAGCGAGACTCGAGACTTTACTTTCAATACCGCAGCCTTTGCTTCATACTGAAACTACAAAGGCTTCACCAGAAATGATGGACACACCTACTTCTGGAGAGCTAGACATGCCTGTTATCATGTCTCGCAAACAGGTTTGGCTCAACTATCTGAGACTGTTGAATGGAAGCTGTGAGCTTTTGAGTCGCTCAACTAACATAATTCAAGTTCTGGGATCAATATCAGCCTTTTGCTGTGTTGACAAGAAAGGAATTTTAAGCTGGCCCAATCCAACACCTGAGAAAGTCTTCTTTCTCAAAGACTCGGATGAGACAAACTCCAGAAGCTCAAGCGAAAGCAGCTTGGACTCGGATATAAGCGACCAGAATCTAAAACTCGGAGTTACAGCAGAGGTTCTCGACGTGACGCACGACCAAAACAGTCCCTTCAAATTAGAATTCGATGATCACGAGTGGAAGCACCATCTTAGTTCCCTCAAACCGTTGGGTAAGAGAGAAACTTGTATGCTAATTTCTTCTAATTCAATTATGTCGTTCGAAGGTCTCTCAATTCTTGTTAATTCTTGCTGCGAAAAGACGCAACTCTCTTATGCAAAGTTCTGTGGGCACATAACAGCTACGTCTCTGATCGATCGAAACTTAGTCCCTGTGACGAATCGGTATGAATATGATTTAATGGCAAGCTTTATGCATGGGTATGTATTCGCTTTTATGTTTTGCCGTTCTCGATGAATTTTATGTGAAAATCAAAATTGTGTAAAGCGAAACGAGCGGAATGTTTGAAATTGTCGGAGAGTGAAGCTTTCATCGTTTTCACACTCGATCTCATTAAAATTTTAATATCATTAACCAAGTCAAATCTCGCTCTAAAATCGAGAAAACTTTTCACGCTTTTATTTGATTAAATTTTGTTTTTGAAGTTTTTTCATCGCTACTAGCATGAAAGAATTTAATTTCCCCTTTAAACTTGTTTTGCTGTTTCACTAACGCTTTTCATGGAATTTTGTTGTCACTAATCTGAAACGGCGTTTGTTTGCATGTTTTCATAACTTCTGAATCACTTTAGGCGATGTCTATGTGAACTCGCTCGGCAAATCGGA
Source organism: Belgica antarctica (assembly GCA_000775305.1). NCBI lineage: Eukaryota > Metazoa > Arthropoda > Insecta > Diptera > Chironomidae > Belgica > Belgica antarctica. The sequence goes on from JPYR01000002.1 coordinate 324,374, forward strand.
TTTTTACCTCAAGCAAAAAACATTTTCAACCTGCAAGGGCAAATTTCAAGCTATAGGCACTTGGTGGGTTGGTAAATTACAAAGTTTAACAATGTAATTTATTGATTTATTTATTTGTAGCAACCGGAAGTTATCCGCCGTGATACAAGATTCACAAAATCACTTCATCTCGCTTCGAAAATCAAAATTCCATTTCCACACTCGTTGAGTGTTGTTGTCAAAGAGTTGCAAGGTGGACTTCAAATGCTAACTCAGGGAACAGCTGACATCATACTTGACAGTTGCGATGACTTTTGGAGTGGAAAAGATTTGCGGCCCTTGAAAGAAGACGAAAGAAAACGAGCTCAAGACTTCTATCAAAGAAATGCTTTGGTGAGAGCGAAACAATTTAAGCAAGAGTCGTTGAGTTGAGTCAATTTTTTATTCTTCTAAAACAGACAGCCTACTGCACAGCTTTTGCATACCGACCGTTGCGTCACGGAATAACAGGTGAATTGATACAAAATTTTGAAAAGATTAAACATAAACTAATATTTTGCTAACCAGGAATGCTAGCGGGACCGAAGTCAGACGATATAACGTCATCCAGTGAAGTTGCATATCTTGAACTTCCACCGGAATCTTTCGAAACAACCCGTCACAATGACAAAACGCACTGTGATTTCGAAGGTCATTCAATGTCACATTCAATCAGTTCCGATTCCCTCCTATTCACTGAGTCAAAGGAAGAGCCAGTCAACGATGTTGACGGATGTTACGAAATGCTGTGCCACCAAATTTTTATTGGCATGGTCACGATGCAGTACCAAGCACAAACCGATATTGTGCAGTTGATTGAGAAGTTCGAAAGAGCGTGCGTTCGTTTTGTTCACTTCAGCAAAGAGAACGAGCTTCGAAGTCGAGTCTTTAGCGAAAAGATGGGCTTGGAGTCAGGATGGAACTGTCACATAAGCCTTTTGGCACCTGAAGATCACAGCGCAGTTTCGTCGCCAAAGCATTCACGACAGTTCGATGAAACTGACCATCCATTTTTTAAGAGTGAGAACGAAAAGACCGGTGAAGACGATCGGGAATACTCTCGACTTCTTCCGCAATCTAATTTTGAAGCATCCAAAGGACTAAGCTCATCCGCACCTTGTGCAATTTCTAACCCAGACCAGCTGCCTCAACTTCATGATGAAAACGAAAAGACTTCACGAAACGGATCCCTTTCGTCACACGACTCTGCCATGGAAGGCTTACCGCACGAAGATATCAATAATCAATCGCTGAGCTGCTTGACTGATAGTTCCGAACAAAGCGCCACCCAAATGCCATACTTATCAAACAGGGCAAAACTTCCACGGGGAATCAAAAATATTGAACCGCACATTCAAAACGTTGACAATGTTCCTTTGCTGGTCTCGCTGTTTACCGACTGTTCTCCTGAAGCAACGCATCAAATGCTTAGAATAATGCAAAAGCATGGAGAAGTTTGCGTTGTTATGGTAATTTTCGGAAGTTTAAGCGTATTGAATCAAACTTCTCTTCCAAGTTTATTAAATGTTTCTTTCACATAGGGATCTTCTGCAAATCTTCATTCGAACACGCAAATTTTTCTCCAAGCAAACTGTGCAATTGGCTGCGAACCCTTATACGTGAGATTAAAGATTTTTTAGGGAAATTTTTATGTAAACTTTTTAATTGCAGCCACAAGTCTGTCAAAATCGACCGGCGTACACTGAATCCAACATTTACAACAACAAGCAATTGTATCTAAAAGATCATCAAGCTCTTAAATGGTTCGAAACGGCCAAAAGCGTCACGATTTCCCCAATTTACCTGAGCAGACAGCTAAATTCTCTAGCCTGCAGTATTTCGGTCTGCAGAGACGATCCCATCTCGCTCCTGGGATTAATTGAGCTTGCGAGAAGGTTTTCCATTGGACTTTGGAACTGCGTTCAGTTCTGGTCTTGTTCTTCAGTCATGTTTTCAATTTTAAACCTTTTAAGCTGTGCAATCAGCTTGCCGCCCATTTTATCACCAGACTGGGCTTTGTACCTGATGCTTTTTGTGGTTGCTCCTTTGGCGATCAGCTTAGTGAGAGTTGAACCTAATGCTGAGATTATGAACAGGGCGTGTGGAAGGAAGCCTTCGTCTTCGATCGACTTCAATACATTTCTGCTAATCCTATGGTTCTATGGAACAAAGTTTATTCTCTCAATAGCAATCCTGCTTATAGTCTACACATTCACAGTCGATCACGTTTTCGATTTCGTCGATGACCAGAATGAAAACTTTCAGCTGGATCTGAAGTTGGCGGGACATTTTATAGTCTTTGGATTAGCAATGCACCTCGTTGTGATATCATCAACATTTGTTCACAGAGAACACTCGCTTTGGAGCAAGAACCCAATGAGTAATTTGTGCTGGCTGATCACCTCTGGAATAATGTAAGTTTTAAAAGAGGGACTCGGCCTGGTCATTTATGTAACTTTCTCCCTCGACAGCCTAACCGTCCACCTGTTGCTGTTGACCTGTCAATTAGTTTTCAACGAGTACAACTTCAACGCATTGTCACATAAATGGCCTGTTCTTCTCGTCATAGTTGTATCCAATTTTATTATAATCGCTGTAGCCGAGTTGTGCAAGTACCAAGAGATCAAGAACAACAAAAGAAGTCAAAGAAGAGCTCGTCTAGACTTTGGCACAAAACTCGGCATGAATTCACCGTTTTAAAGACACTGAGCAAAATTTATTCATGTGTTCTATGTATAGAAAATATATTATAATATCTAACATAAATGTGTTAGATCAATGAATCCTAAACGAACTTTTTACTTTCAAGCACGAACAAGACGCAATTTTCCGCATAAGGCGCTTGCACAAAATGTTGTTAAAAAACACCGTCACTCGCCTAATTGAAATTTGTGGGAGAAGTATCGAAGGAATTGGCGAACGGCATGGACTGAAACACAGAGCACGGCTGTTGTCATCGGCAACAATTGCAGAAACCGAACGTCAGTCGCTAAAAACCGCGATTTCAACCACATTGCATAACTTTGTTTACTTTTTTAGAAGACGACTGCGGTCTCAAATTGGAGAATGTGGAATGGATTGGTCATTGGCCTCAGGAAATTAAGAAGAAGTTCGTTCAAGACATGAGGGTGTATGAAAACTTTATAACACCAAGTGAAGAGAACGAACTGCTAGGAGAGATCGAGCCATATTTGAAACGAATGAGATATGAAAGGTGAGAACATTAGCACGTATGTGACTTCTATGTTTGTATATGTTTGCGATACAGGGATCATTGGGACGACGCAATTCAGGGCTTTCGAGAAACAGAAAGAAAGGCATGGTATCCAAAAAACAAAGAAGTTCTCAATCGGGTAATGTCCAAAGCCTTCTCGGGATCATCTAATACTTTGCCTCATATTCATGTTCTTGATCTAGAAGCGACAGGTAGAGCATATTCGTCTGACTTCCTGAGTTTACTTAAATTCTCCTTTTTCTTCAGGATTCATCAAGCCCCACGTTGACTCCGTGCGCTATTGTGGAACCACGATAGCTGGTATTTCTTTGCTATCAGATTCGGTCGTGAAGTTGGTACAAACAATGGAAGATCATTCTGCGTCAAGTGACTATCGCAATCAGCCATCGCCAGGCGAAGAAAAGCTGAAAAACCTTTGCGCAGTGAAGATTCTGCTGAAGCGACATTCATTATACAAAATGTCATACACTTCTCGGTATAACTTCACCCACGAGATTCTGAGAAACGAAGACAGTTTTATCAACAACAAAAAAATAGAGAAAATAAGACGAATTTCTATAATTTGTAGAAATGAACCTTAGAATAAAATTTTCAACTAATCAATTGAGTTTCATACTATCAAACTTTATTTTTTGCTGCAGATAGATTCATTTTTAACAAACTCTGTTCCATCAAAGGATTATGTCGACGATTGTGCAAGCTTTTTCTGTCTGCTTCGAAGCTCATGCATTCTTTTAAAATAAATCGAGACTGGCTTAAAAGCATCATTGGTGTTGGAAAAGGTGAACGGCGAATGCCTGTTAATAATATCTTTTATCAACTCGATATGGCCACGAAAAGTTTGGAAAGCAATGCGGTCTGAAATAACAATACTCCTTTATCCAAACGTATCCGAACTTGAATTAGTTTAGCTAGGAACTCACTTTCGTAGTTTGACCAGCCTAAGGTGTGTAGAAATGGCGTTTCGAAATATAACTCCATGAAACTCCGAATTAGACCCATAACAAGTGAAGTTCTTGAATCTGCATTCATTATCTTTCCAGCATAGTAAGTCACCTATAAACGAGGCGTCAGCATTAAAGGTTCAACCAAGGTTCTGCACAACTCACCATGTCGCTAACCGTTTCGTTAGATTCCTTAGAGGGTGTGTAGGCGTTTTGAATTAAAAAAGCTTCAAAACTATTGAAGTCGTCGAGGTTTCCAATTGGAGGTGGAGGAATGTAAGAAGTGATGTCTGATTGAACATCATTGGGAGCCTGTTTTAAGTGCTGGAGTACAAATGGTAGAAGTGAAGTGTTCTGGCAAGTTTTATTTAAAGTAGACTGGATCGGTGTCAGCTGTCGCAAAATTCGTTCGTTTTGCTGCCTAAGATCTAGGATCAATTCTTGGAGCGACTGAAAATAAATTCTGTTGTCTAAGTGATCGGTCAAAAAAAAAGAAACTTACCATATCGGGGTCAATGCTCTGAAAAGCACTTGACTTTGTAGTTTTCTGAGATTTTTGTCTTTTAGCCGGCACGTCGTCGTCTTCATAATCAGACGTGTATGGGAACTCTTGACTATGTGCAGGACTACGCTCTTCGTTTTCAATCCAAGTTTGCGTAACTACTGACCCAAACTCAAAACATTCAGTCTTCACTTCAGGAAATGTCTTTTTAATGACGGTAGCAATGGTCTCGTCATTTCCAAGCTGATAAAGCCTTTTTTGATTGCTGATCATCTTCTGCTGGCATTCGAAAGACAGTTTCAGATCACTGTAGCATGGCTTGCAAACCATCGATGAATACTTTGCAGTTGTAAAAAGCTTTGAAGAAAAATTTATTGTAAAACTTTTCGAAACTTAGTTACAAAAACATTACCAAGACGTTAGTTAAACTGTAAAAACAGTCTTCAATCTCGTTGTTGATATCGACAGAATTCCAGGGCTTCGCGATTCCTTTTAAGCAAAGTCTGCATTTAGTTTTGTGGCTCGCCAAGTCTTCGTTCATTTTTGTCAAAATCAAAACAATTACAGATTTGAGCCTTCTATCGTCAGCCTATCTCCAGCCTATTCAATGTCTTGTGTTTTGAAAGTTATCTGGTAATAATAAAATCACTGAAGAATGAGTGACAACGAGGCACCAGAATTCAAACCTTTCGCTATCGAAAGAGCCAAGCAAGGCCGAGCCAAATGTCAGAAGTGTAAGATGCCGTGCGAGGTAATTACCAACAATCGTGAATTTATGATTTTAAGCAACTTGATCCTTCAGGCTGGAGATTTGCGATTGTCTAAACTTAATCCAAACAATCCATTTGGTTCAGGGCCTTTAAAAACCTGGTACCACATCCATTGCTTCTTCGAGTTGAAAAAAACGAAAACCTCCAAGACGATCAACTCTAGCGTGGAACTCGATGGCTGGCAAAATTTGAGTTCCGAAGATAAGAAAGAACTATTGAAAAAGCTTGGTCCTGAGTTCAAGAATGAAACAGAAGAAGATGGTAAGTCTGCTGGAAGCACATTTGACACTGAAAGTCCCAAGAAAAAGCCAAAGATTGAGAGTGAGTCAAAGATTTCTCCAAAAACGGAACAGATTTTCAATGGCTATAAACTCTACCATTCAGCAGATGTCAGAGAAAAATACCGCGAAGAAATCAAACAGTTTGAAAAACTGGGCGGAATTCTCACAGAAAACTCTATATCAGCCAATCTAGTGCTCCACAGCTGCAAAGAAATCGAATCAAACCCTGAAGCATTGCGAAAGCTTTACAATCAGCAATGCAGACATTTTCAAGATGCTTGGCTGAAAGACAGCCTTAACAAAGGCAAAGCACTAAATCCTTTGCGATATGCCGTGAAGCTTCATCAATTTTAGGTTCACATCTTTGCATTATAGACATAATCTTTTCTCCTTTATCCGACCTTGATTAAAGGGTCGTTGTTATCGAAAAATTGTTGTAAATATAAAAACAAATAAATAAGTCTAAACAGAATTTTCTTATTTTCTTGCCGATATCATTTCAGTTCATTAAGCATTTTAAGTCAAATCGAGAATAGACAAGTTCCTTGTAAATGAAGCGTGAAAAAAAAGAAATTCGCGTCATCAATTTACGTCGTTACACAATTAAGATGTTCAAACTTGATGCTTTTAAAAATGTCATCGTTTTTCTGATCATGTTCTCCCCGAGAGAAGCAACAAGTGACATTTCTCAACTTCGTGCGTGATTCGAGCAATGCTTTGGGGAAAAGTTCCGAGTGTGCGCACATGATCCATTCAAGCTGGAAAGCTTTAACCTTATTCAAAACACGACCCGATTTGAAAGCTTTCGACTCTCCGTGTATAAAAGCAACTGTGAAGTTTACTTTTTCATCATTCCATGAGAAACCGTTGGCTTTTGCACAACAAGCTTTTTCCATTCCAAAGGAAAGTTTTAAGTTCTTTAGTGTCTTTGAAATCTGTTAAAAAGTTTTTCATTTGTTCAAAGGTCTGAGTTAAAGAAAGTGATTCGTGAAAAAAACTCAGAATGACGCAGCTGTACCTTAAACTTGGAATGATATTCGTAGTCCTGGTTTCGATGGTAAAGTGAAAAAAAGCTGCACAGTGTATAAAGATTGCCTTTCATTTTCATTATCTGCCCATTACGCGATGAAAGTGGTCATTAGTACGGCAGTTGTGTACAATTGACGTTGGAATAATGACGGTCTACTTTTGATTTTTCGTGTCTCTCAGGAGAATAAAAGCAAATTGCTTCTAAATTGCTTCACATGACTCACGCTATGCACTTATCGCTCTTCTCAGCATTACTTTGATATAGTGTCGAGTTAGGTCTCGTGATTGACAGAAATCCTTAAAAACGCCACCTACACACGTAATTTTTTTGCCCTTTTCTGTTATTCGCAAAAATTGATTTTTTTTATTGAATAAAAAAATTCAATGGGGAAAATTTATTTGTGAAAGAATTTATTTTAGGATTTAGAAACCTGTCAACTTTCAATACCTCGCTTTTGATTGGAAATTTCAATATTTAAAGAAAATATTCCTAATAATCATGTCTCAACAACATTTGTGATATAAATCACGCATTTACTTCTGTCAGAACTACAGAACCAACTGAAATGAAAATCGTAATATTTGATCGAGACCCCTTGAAAATTGAAGTGTTACGCTGTTTGAGATGATCTGAATTGAAATAAATCCCACCAATTAAATCATAAGTGCACCCAGAACCCGTGAAATAATGTTTAACAGATATTTCCTACGCTTTCTGAGTTAAAATTAAACGTGGTAAAGTCTCGACAATTGGGATTAAAGAAAACTTGATAAAAGATTTTAGCGAGAAAACGTAAATGGTAGCCCATCCGAGCCCAAACAAGATATAACCAAAGAAGGGTGAAGACAAAAAAATCACAAAAAACGAAGCAATTAAAATTAGGAAACAAATTTCTTGGATGCTTGTAATTTTTTCAATTCAGTACGTAAAATGTATTTTAAAAGATTGTAAGACAATAAGTTCTTT
>JPYR01000002.1:332147-344677 GCA_000775305.1 Belgica antarctica
AATATAATTAAGAACAATTCTTATCCAGGTCAACGGACAACAATATTCCGACGACAATTTGCCAGCTGAAGAGTTGGACAACGTTTTGCGCTCCATTCTCGATCCTGATCACTACAAATACGAAATGCACAGGAAGGCGCTGGAAAATGCTTTACGAAACATGCTGGTGGCTGCCAGGGAATCCGACTATTACGAGTCATTAGAAGACGATGAGAAACGTTCAATCGCGACGCTTGCAAAAAATGGGCAGCTGCCGTCAAGAGAACCGGATACAGAAATGGGAACCTTAGGCGATGATGATAACGGCCACAAGAGAAACCTTGCTTCTATGGCACGTTCGGGACTTATTGGTGGAAAGAGAAACATTCAATCGCTTGCACGACAGTGGAATTACGCCAATGGCAAACGCAACATTGGATCTATTATGAAGACCAGCATGTTTCCTGGGTCCGGAAAAAGAAATATGGCATCATTGGCGCGAAATAGTTTTGGAAAAAGAAACGTTGGGGCATTAGCACGAGACTGGGCACTTCCAAAATTCAATACAGGCTCAAAATACATGGACGGTGAGTTAGGGTCGGACACTTTCTGCAATTAAAAAATGTTATGAACACGACACGTTGTCTCATACTTGAAAGCTTTGTTACGAATTAAACTGATTTAATCCAATTGTCACATGCAAACAGATGGCAAACGTAACATCCAGGCGATGAAGAATTCAATTAAGAACGGACGCAAGAAGCGTGATGTCAGTGGAGAAGCAGAAGCTTTGGAACCTGTATATCAAAACGGACCCTTGGATTACGAAGAGCTGTTACAGTCACTAAACGAAGAATTTCCCTACTTGATACAGAACCAGGAAAAGAGATTTTTGGGTGAGTGCGGTGCTTTGAGTATATTGACTTTGATTTGACTTGAAAAATCCAAATAAAACCCCAAGAAAGTTCAAATTCTGATTCACCAACAACAATAACATCGATAGACGGTTATCAAAAAAGACACATTGGTGCGATGGCAAGAAGTGGATGGATTCCGTCTTTCAGGCCAACACTAAATCGCTTTAGCCGGTCGGGCCGAACGTCAAGAATGGAAAAAATCGTAAAGAAATTCTTTTCAATTTGCGTCTCTGTGTCGTAGATTAGATGAACGTGAACGGTCTTTGCAAATATAACATGTCTCAGAAACTCAAATATATTGAATGTTTGTCTGTAGTCAGGTTCAAATTGACTTTGGAGGCATTTAAACTTCATCCTTAAAGGCATCGGTCTCTCACAAGTAGCGATGCTACGCAAGAAAATTCGAAGAATGCCGAAACGATTCTCTTTGAACTCGCTTGAATAATTTTGTTATCTTCAAGAAAGTGGCTTTCCCTACCTAAGGCGATTTCACTGCTAAACTTTACCGAATAAAATATTCTTGTCGAGTTTTGTTTCAATTTACTTCCCAAAAAAAAACTCAACTTCATCCTAGCAATTTTTTATGTTTCTTTTTTTATTCAATTTTGTTGTAAGTGACACCGATGTTAAATGGAATCGTTTATTCTTTATGTTTTTCTGGTTTCTAACAAAGAAAAAGAGTTTCACGAGTTTTTTCTTTGTACTTCTTCGATGTTATTGTTGTTGTCAAACTCGTGCCCAAAGTTTTGGGGTGTCCCAAAGTGTGTCTCAGTTTTTAGTTGTGTGTCCTTTGTCTTCTCCCTTGTCATAAAAAACTCAAGGAATTTTAATAGAAAATGCCTCGACTCTCACTCCATTGCGATGTTAAAGTTTAAATGCTCGTGGAATGTGAATGAAACAACACATCCATGAGAGCTTGGTGTTTCGGAGAAGTTAAAACGGAAAGCTTTCATTGGAGTTTCCTGTTAATAATGAATTTCCCGTCTTATGACAAAAAGTTATTTCAGTACAAATCGTATTTGTGCTGGTGAATGCAAGGAAATATTCCCGGCCGTGGGTGCATTCGAATAAAGTAGCAAGTTTTGAATAAAACCATGAATACTTTTGTAGAAACCGAAAGTAGTATTAAGTACCACTGTTAACTGGATATCGAGATTTGAAATCTTAAAATTTAATTCTTTTATGAATTCCGAGGATTAAAATTAATAATTTGTAGGATTAAGTATAATTGTATGCCTTTTAAGCACAATTAGAAGAAACCTGAACAAAGACAATCGATAGTATGTGCCACTCTTTAGCTCTATTATTTTCAAACGACTCCCACAGCTTTTCGCTACAGCACGCTGGAGGCATCAACATAAAGATTAAATAGGAAATAATCTCCGCCGTTATAGCTTCCTGTTGCATCTTCTCTCTCAGCATCTTGAAAAGTGAATAACAAGTTTTTAATTAAAATTAATTTTCCTCCGTCTTTGAAACAAGTAAAAGAAGACCTGTTTATAAAGAAAACTTATTATAATGAATTCAATATCAATGCTGCAAACCAATTATCCTGATGAACTACTCTCAATCCTTCTCAACATTATTCTTTAGAAATTAAAGAACTTGAGAAGTAGGAATGCAAACTGCTTACCAACAGTTCAAGTTTACTTTGCAATGTAGACAATGACATGTCGGCAATATAGACCTGAAATCACAATGAAGACAAAATTCGATGAAACGAGATTCCGTTTTCAATATTGAATGACAAAGCACCAGCACATTGCAGCATCGGTGACACCTTGTTAGACAAAAAATATGATAAATAAACTTTGCAAGCTGCTTGTGTCAATTGAAATCAATTATTTCAATAAAATAAGTTGGGTGGCGATTCGCCTACTAAGAGATCCCTGGTGGTTTGAAAACAACCAAGATTTATGTTGAGGATAAAAAAAAATTGGCATTCGATTTCGTTTTGTGCGCTTTGGGATTTTTGGAGGCTTAGGGAGATATTTTATGTCGTTGTCAACTGTTAACAAGCCTTTACAGATCATAAGACACCAGACAGTAAAATATCTTCAAAAAGCAACACCAGCATGCCTGTTGTTTATTGCATCCATCTGGTGATGTTATTAAAATGCCTTTTTATTCCCCTAGTGTTACGTCCCACTTCAAATTCGTTGCTACCACCCCCAGTGAATTATTGTTTTTAATTAATACAAAATTTATTAACGAAGAATTACAAATAATCATAAATTTAATTTATTCAAACAGGTCGAATACTTTTACCCACAAGATCGTCTTCAACTGGCCCCAATCACCGCCACTTCTTGTAGACGATGCAACTTGGAACAACGGAGCGGGCCAAGGAGTCAGTGGGGGAGTATCAGCGACAATAATTTAGGCGGGTTGAGGAGTTTAGCATCATCTGTTCGAACACGTTCTGGCTTCAAGTCAACACCACCGCGCGTCACAGCTTTAAATTGGCGCGAGAGGTTGTAAAAATGTTTTTCGACAGCACCGAACTATGACGCTCTTTAAGCTCACCAACTACATTGGAACTTTGTTTTAAGTTTTGATCCAGCTTGAGTTCTGTTTTAATTACAACAAATATTTCGTTACTGCAAAGTTTTCCAATTGTACAAACTTTATTTTACTCAATTAACTTTGAGATTTCTGAATTCTCATTCCACCCCCTCAAGAATGCTCGCTCAATCTTACACAAATCCATATCCTAATCGTAAAGATGACAAACATGCCATATCAGTTAAATTGAAATCTCTTTCTCTAATTGAAAGTCCCGTCTAAAATGGTGGAACGAAGAAATATAAAAAAATCTTCTCTCTCTCTCTCTCGATGAAAAAGGTCATTCTCGAGGCAGCACACAAACGGAAAGCCATCAATCATCAAATAACATCGTGTTTTGAGGCTGGAATGGTTCGTGGCTTCCGCTTGTTCAATTCGTCCTTGAGCAGACTTTAAAGCCATCGAAACGATTGTCAAGATATTGGAATTGGTGTTTATAAATTATTGCTTTAAATTGACAAAAAGTAATGTTTGCAAAGTTCCAAGTTTATCAAAGCATCTTTAACTACATTATTCCATTTGCTGTGCATGTGACAATGTTTCGTAAGGTAAAAAGTCCAAAAAGAATTTTTGACAATAATTGATGTGATGATGGCGCTTATACGTCCATTCATTCAAAATCAGCCAAAAAATGGAACCAAAAATGAAATTGATTGACAATATCTTAACAATATGAAATATCTAAAGCTATTTCAGTATTAAAGAGACGACAATAACGCTTCAAACGTGATTCAAACGAGAATATTTGCATTTCTTGTTCATAACAGGAAAAACTTTGCTTTCAACGAGAAAAACTCGTGATCGAAGCTAAAAGCAGTTTTAACAATTTAAATTGCGTTTGAAACTTCAATACAAAGACAAGATAATTAAATTCAAAACACAAACGTTCTTGTCGTTGAAGGTAAAGCAATTGCTGTTTTATCAAGGAATCCTAAAACTTAGTGGATCACAATATTTTAACAAAATAAAGATTTTCTCCTTTTACAAAATATCTAAGAATATTGAAAGTGCATGTGAAATGTAATTATCAAGTATTTTTGTAAATATAAATACGAAGTTAACCTTTAAGAATTTCCTTTGATTCTTCAGATAGAAATATTAGCAGAAAAAAACTTGTAACGTCATATCTATTAAAAGAGAAGCCAGGAAAAATGAACAATAAAAACTTTTAGTTGATGAACCGTCATCGGAGGCTGTTGCATATTTCCATGACAGCCACTCATCACGTTCACAGAAAATTGAGTAATTGAAACACATTTTTATTTCTGTCCGAAAAATTCTTGGCAAACCCGCTAATAACTCAATTTGTCAACGGTATCAAAAAATAAATTCGTTATCAAGTGCCACTTAAAAGAGCTTTGGTGCGAAATTTATGTTAGCTAAGGGAGTGAAAGACGCGCACAGCGGCTCAAGTTGCTCGTTTGCTGTTCATCGTCATTGTATCATAATGAACTTACGAAGGAAACATTGGCGAATGAGGTTTCGATGCATGACTCAAGTATGCTCTCATATCGAAGCACGTTCACGAGATGTAAAACAGCCTCCATGTTCATAGAATGATACGTAATATCGTAACGCAATTCTGCAGTGAGAGACAACATACAGCAAATGATGATATAAAGAGCGTGAAAATGCGAGTTTTATGACATCACCGGGAATGATTTGCGGAAAGAAGCTCTAAACGCCAAAGTGGGGGGAAAAAGTGCGGAAATTCTGAAAGTTGCTTGCTAGAGCTTTGTATTTAAGTTCAAAGTCATTGATCCATTGATGCTTGTTGAAAAGAAAACATATTAAGCTACAGGGTGCTAATAAGGTTGGTTTAGATTTGTCAGAACTTTCTGTTGGTGGAAGATTTTTCTACGTTCATTAGAAGTTAGTAGCAAGCCGTCATTTATTTTACACCCTGGAATATTTGTCGGAATATGATTTTTTATGGTTGCTGGAGACAACGTTGAAAAAAGTGCTTCTCCGCTATGTTTTATTCAATATCGTCCTCGTGGGGTTTGTCAACTGTGCTGTTCAAATGTTGACATTACGATTCAGATCAAAAACTTCTATATTAAGAAACATAATTGACTTCAAAGATGAAGGTGGAAAAAGATGTTCTGAAATGAATAATTCTCAAATTCCACCAAAAAGTAAGATTTGAGAGACTAAGTAAGCCTGTGCATGTTTCGCGTTAAAACGACAATTTATCACCGAATCCATAAAATGTCCAACGTTTAAACGCTGAGAGTTTGGAATTTTGAACAATTTTGTGTTATCGAGAAACTCAATTTTGGTCTCGTAATTTGGCAGTTTTATGTTACAATTTATTAGGCATGAAATTTGATAACCAATCTCGTGGTGACCGTTGGAGTTTATTTTCTTCTGAGATTTTTCAGAAAATTGAAAAAAGCTTCAAGTGATGATGAAAACTTAAAAGGATTTGCAGATATGTCTTTTCTACTACTTCAAATTTCAAGGTGGGTCTGATTGGTGAACAATTTTGAAACTTGACGTGCTTAACAGGTGTGATCTTAGAGGTGGCTTTGAAAGAAGCAAAAAGTTTCGATTCCGAAAACTTTAGTTCACTAGACATGGAGAACGTAGAGTGAGTGATTGGTAAACTGCTGCCATAAAACTTCTCATGAACAAGTTGTTGTAGGACATTTGAAAGACATTGTTTGAATTAAAAAACTCTTTTTAGTTATTGGAATTACAATTTTTAAGAAAGAACCTTTCAGGAACTTTTTTCACTGACTAAAAATTAAGTTTTAACGAGTTTGAATCAACATTGAAAACAAACTTCTCCGACTACTGAAATCTCTATATAAAAAAAATTAGAACGTTCTCTTTTCTTTACTCTGAAACCGCGCAGCTCACGGTTTAATGTACAGTTTCGATCACTGGCAAATATTTTGATACTTTTCTTCGCGGATACGCGAATCTCATGTTTTTCTTAAAAATCATGAGAAAAAACAGTTAAATGCGAAGTGCAATCATTTAAACCGATGACTGTGATGGTGAATTGTCAAAATCTGATGAATTTGATAAAATAGATTAGTTAAAAATCTTGAAAAAGTTGAAATTCGAATTCCATGAAGTAGAATTTAAATTAATGTAAATGACCAAACTCAATCTTACACAAAACTCAACCGAGCGCAGGACTTGGAACAGCAAAGCGAATGGTGGAAAAAGCTTCTACAAGAAGTTTTCCGGCCTGTCAGATGACGTTTCATCTCAGGTTTGTGTTTGTCTTGAAATAAGATGCGATAACGAAAACAAAATTTGTTTTTCAGATTCAAAGTATTTGTGCTCAGTTTGTGAAGGATAAACTCAAGCGAGATGGACTGCTGTCAAGGAAGGTTTCAATTTTAATTGAAGTTCTTCCAAACTCATCTCTGCGTCACGTCATTGCAATCTTGAATCGTATGTCAATCGAGCTGGAACGTTTACACCCGAGAACATTTTCTAACATCACTTTATCAATACCTGAAGCGGCACCTGTCTTAGTAGAGAGTATCGGTCGAGCACTTCTAAAGCGAGATATTACTTGGGGCAAAATTATTAGCTTCCTTACAATTTCTTCGGCCCTGTCGTCGGATTGCGTCAGACATGGCCAACCTGATATCATTCAATCTGTGGTGGACTCAACTTTTTCGGTGATGTCCGAAGAAGCAGGATCTTGGATTGAACGTGAAGGCGGGTGGAGTTCACTTACCGATTACATTCGGCCCATTGGTAGTGAACACATGAGCTTTCTTGGATGGCTTGGACTGATGACCGGGTTCCTTTTGGCTGTTCACTTGACGTGGGTGGTTTTTAAAATCATTGGCAGACAAATTACAAACATTTTGTGATCTTAGGAATGTTCGTTTGATGGAAACATTGTAGAACTTTTGTTTATGTTAAAGGTGATTCTACTCTAAGCGAGGACATTGCTACTCAACTTCTCGTCTTCGATCTTCCTTGCGATTTTTTTTTCGCTCAAATTAAAGTAAACATAAGCTTTAGGGCGCTGAAGAAACAAAAGGCAAAGATATTTTTCAGCTCAGTTGCTTTGCGGCCGATTACTGAGCATTTTCTATTCAAATTGAGTCACCGAAGAAAAAATGTCTTAAAAACGTCCGACACCAACGGTGCTTTAATTAAAGATTTCTAAGCTACTAGGCAACGTTGAAGGTCAATTTGTGTTTCATTTGATAGAACTAAATGTTACTACCGAATGGCATTCCAACTTTTGCTACTGCTTGAGTTTTAGCTGCAAAAATTGAGTTCAAGCAACCGTTGGTGTCGGATATCCTTAAAGTAGAATCGTCCTTAATCTGTTTTTAAATTTCCTTTAATCTGTTATTAAACTTCCCTTAATCTGTTATAAATCTTCTTTTTTTGACGGTGTAAATAAAATGTTACAAAAGATCTGAACGATGAAATATCACGGGAGGTGAAGGGAAAAATAGATTTTTATTCAAAAACGACTAATTTTTCTTCGTGCATAACATTATGATTCAAATAGGATCACAAAAGCAGTATTTTTCAACGAACGAATCTTTGATGCAACCTTTAGTGTAGGTACTGATGCGACTGATTGTGCCGGTTAATTTTACTTCATCGTTAATTTCATCCAAGCGGACTGTTGATTCAAATCTGAAGTAAATAAGTGCACTGTTTCGAATTATGCCGTCAGACAACATTGATATTCTACTCACTCTGGTCTTGGTCCAGGTTTTGTTGTTATCTTTAACGTGATATCGTAGATTTTTTTTCGGCTGTTCTTCGGAGGCCGTAAACTCTTGACTTTTTCTCGATTTAGTGGGTTGGTGAAAACGAGTTCGTTTAAAACATGCATTTGAGCTGATATGATGGAATTTAGATAAAGAAAGTGACAAGTTTTATGTGGTTTGATAATTTCATTCAATGTTTTCACGACGAACCGCGCTGCTTTCTGAACGCGATGGTCAGAATTGCTCAACTCCAATTTTTCATAACACATACACCAGTGACTGCGAAGATGAAAGTAGTTAATTTAATATTTGTTTAAAATACTTTTCAAACCTTTCAATTCCAGCTGATTCACAAGTCCTGTCATCCGGTAATTCTGTAAAAAGACTTATGCCACGAGGCAGAGTTGATCCACGACCTTTTAGGTCTGCAGAACGTTTACGCAAGTTTTCGCTGGCCAAGTTTTCAATGTTGGATAAATCTTTTAAAGTTTCGAAAACGTCAAAGTGTGTAGTTAGTCGGCGACTGTTATAGCGAAGGTTTTTGACGGCAACCGGATACTTCTGCTTGAAACTTTTGGGAAGCACAGCGAAGAAAAATGCTTGAAAAGAAACACATTTTTGACGAACGTCTTAAGCATAGCTAGTGAGTAACTTACGCAATCGTTCTTCAACCATTCCTTGAAATGTTGTTTGGCGGAATGCTCCAAATCGGATCCCATGATCGCTCAACAGTAATAAGACTGTTTTTTCTAAATATTTCTCATCTCTCATCTGAAGAAGCAGATTGCTTAAGTCTGAGTCAATCAACAGCGGGTAATTGATGAAGTCGTGAGTCATCGACGACGTCCAAAAGAATGAGAAGAACGGCTGGTCCGCCATGGATTTAATAAACTTTCTCATGTATTTCAGCAAGACATCGATTGGTTTTTGGCTGCCCAAGCAAAGCTTGTAGTTCCCAATCTTGTTGTAGGCAACGTCTTTCTCCATCTGATGCAGCATTGTGCGCAAATAAAAATCCACCGGCTGCTTCTCAAATCCGTTTTTGAAATAGTTGAAAAGCGACAGCGAAGCAGAGTCTTCAGAAAACAGAGTTCCGTAGCCTTTGCGCTTAAAATCATTCCAAATGAAGAGGCAGTTATCAAAGTAAATAGAATTGTTAGAAGACAAACAAGCACCGCTCAACTCTTCCTCTGATAATCCGGAAAGAAGCGGGATGAGGTTTGGGTAGGTGTTATCGCCGACTTTGTTGTAACCATGCATCTCGATCCCACCCAGATCTTCCAAAATTGTCTTTGCTGTTGAGTTAAGCATACGGTGGAAATTGAGTTTTGACACGGAATCGATTCCTAGGATCATCACGTTGTATTTTTCGTCCTTTTCTTCCATTTTTGGTTCTTCAGGTTTCGGGAAGAAACTGTGGAAGTCAATGTAGAGCTGACTTTGATTGCCATTTTCACAGAAAACTTGAACCTTAAACAATCAAAATGTAAATCAGTTAAAAGTCAACCTAAAGTGTTTAAAACTTGCATATTCGCTATCGATACGAGTGCGCTGTCCAGCATGCAGCAAATTGATTGTTTCGTTTTTAACTACAGAATAATCTGTTAATCTACGGAACGTTGTAAAATAGCATTGCATTTGATCCGGTGTCGTGACGTTGTAAAAACGCTTGAGCTCGACGTCTGTCAGATTAATCCATAGGTAGGACGCGTCGGACGCGGTGATGGACGGTGGCCCACATTCTATTTTTTTTGGTCTCTCCTTTTCCGACTTGGGGAAAAAACTTCGGATTTGGTCGTTCATCACGTCCATCTTCAAAATCCGACAACCCGCTGTTTTCACAAAGTAGTTCTGATCGAACTCTTCCTGGATTTCGTTTGTATAATCCTCGGTTGGTTTTTGGAGTAGTTTTGTGTAGTGCGAGATTTCTTCTAGATGACTGGTTGTGAAGTCAACGATGTAGATTGAAGACAGCAACACTATTCCGATAGCTAAAATCTTGTACAAATGTCCTTTTCTGATCTTGTTCACTCCAGGGCATTTCCACTTTACTTTTATGTTTCTTAAGGCCATCATTTTGAAATCCGAAAAATTTCACTCAACCACTTCTCAATGAAAACTCGATCGAACTATTCATGAGCGTTTGTTTCTCTTATCGTTTCGCAATTGGTCACGCTAGATTCAGTTGTTAAAGACGTGGTGTTGAATTCTACGTCACATTTTACTATTTTATTGACGAGAAAAAACAAGTCCTTCAAAATGAAGAGAAAATTCTGTTCTCGGTAGGTCTTGCGCAATCGAGATCTGTATGCAAGTGAACTGTTTTTTAATGAGTGAGATACTGGAGATGCTGCCTTTTTGCTGTTAGCAGTGACAAAACGGTGGCTTTGCGTCAAATTATTGTCTTGTAGTATACAACACTTGTAGTCTAAGACAACAACTTGGAATAATCAGTGGCTTCACCACTGATAACAGTTGATAATAACATCTTCGAGATCCATGTGTTTCCTTGGCAACTGCACCCTTCCTGAGTTTTGCTTGCAACAGATGTTTTTGTTTTGTGTTGCGCACGTGTTGCTTTACGGTTGCGTCGGAAAATGGTGTGTAAACATGGTCACGTGGTGGATCGGTCAATAACATTGCAGAGAAAATGACAATAACAAAGAAATTTTATTTACGTTTCAAAGCAAAAGTTATTTTATTACATCAACCAGAACAAAAAGTATTTAAAAAGTCAATCAAAATAATTTCGCAGCAGTTCGAGTTGTTTGAGCTGAGACATCTTCTTCGACAATGTCTGATCGGAGGCGTTGAAGTCTCATTTCGAGTTCGCGGTCAAGTTGATCCATGTCATCTTTCTTTTTGTCGTCTCCTGGTTTTGTGAGAGGCACTGTGGGGTTGATGTTTGTATCTGGTTTCATCAAGTCAACGAGTTCTTGTTCTAGTTCAGAGTCATCTATGTAACTTGTTCCTCGCATCGGTCCACTAATAGCAGTTTCATACTCTTCTTGGTTGGCGAAAACCTCTTGCATTTCTTCAATTATATCGTGAACATTGTCCAAGTTCACTCCGGACTCAGCGAAGGCGGATTTTATTGCGTCAGATCCCATCTTATAAGTGTTGAGTACTTCGCGATCGGTTCTTGAAGATTTAACGTTGTGAAGCATAGTTTGAACATTTTCCAAGACGCTGACAGTCTTTACAAGATCAGTTTCGAGCATGTGCTTCTTTCGCAGAAACGTTTTTGCCAGCTGTTTCTTGCTGTCCCGAATGCAATCTTTCACTTGCTTCAAAATGTCGTTTAGAACCATTTCTTTCTTGTCAATTGTATCCAGCAAGAACTTTTCAGTCTGTTCAAGATTGTGGATGCTGCGTTCGATCTCTGTGATTGGTGACACTTCTCGATCTGACTCGGAAAATTTAAGCAGCAATTTATGGTGATGGCTTGGCATGTTTGGATCCTCGAGTTCTTCCATATAAACAGACTTCTCTATCGTACTAAGATACTGGAGTGCGGGAAGAACCCCGTCTCGCGAAATTCCCTCGATGTCGTCGACATTTTTCATGAGGTCATCCATTGAAATTATATTGTTTTGAATTTGAGCATTTCGGACATGTTCCAGGAGCTTCTGAGACTGGTATGCCACTGCGCTTTGAACGACAAACACTGTGCTCTCATTCTGTCCACTGCTGATCACCCTTTCTTTCAATTTTCCAAAGCCCCAGCTCAGCGGTTTGGAAACGAGAGAAGAGAACGCCCAGCCGGCGAGAGTTTTCGGCTTCTGCATGAATTCGTGTTTGTCAACTAGATTGCCACTTCCTATCATTTGTTCGAGAACGTCCTGAAGACAGAATGGCTCGATTCCTTTACGCCGGAAAGCCTGTTTTAGTTCCGCGACACTGACTTTAGAAGATCCCTTAAGATAGCAGTAGCCTTCTATGATTTCTTCCCAGAAACGCATTTTGCTGTCGTAATGCTCTGGCATGAGGTGGCGCGGTCTGAACTCGTCCAAATAAACTGCCATTGCGGAGTCATCATTCCAAATTGCTAAAAAAAATTGAACAATGAAATTACAACTTCGTCTCAAGACAATTTAGATGAGATAAGATTACGTGGATAGAACTCTTCTCCCAGTGGATACAGCGAAGACTTATGCTTTTTGATTGACTTGCGATCAGACATATTTTTACATTAAAATTGAAATTCACGAACAACAAATATCGTACGTTTGAATGTGAAAGCGGCTGAAGTAACCAGGGTTGGAAAAATATGAGAACATAAATATTACCAATTTATCGAGAATATTCGGGGAAGGATCGAAAACCACCATGATGAAAACCACCAGAAATTTGTGTTATTCGA
>JPYR01000002.1:344687-445481 GCA_000775305.1 Belgica antarctica
CCCGTTAAAATTTATTTTTATGTCACACCATCTTTTCCCAGTAGAAGCATGAAATCATGTTTCATGTTTACACCTTATTTTAAGCGAAAACAACGCCAAATGATGTTCCAGTATGATGTTCTCTCTGATGGTTTATTCCAAGACAAAATAAAATCGTCTATTTCCCTAATTCACATGCTGGTAAGAGATGGTGTTGTTGTTGTTTACTTTGGACTCGTGAATTTCCATATGTTTTTATAAAATGTAACGGTTTCCCCGATTTTAAATCTTGGTGGTTTTCTATCCTTCCCGAATATTCGCAATGTGAGGTTTCCTGAACAGGTAAACATTAAAACAAATTTCGTAAACAATGGAAATAGAAGTGGATAAAACGTGCAGGATATGCTTGAAGCAATCTGAGGAGCTGCAGCCAATAGAAGGTGGTGAAATCATGCAGACACCAGTGGTGGAAGTCATGAAAAAAATGCTTCTATTGGACATCGACTCGATTTTGCTGAATTTAGATTTTCCTGGATTACCGTACGGCATCTGCACCGAATGCATCGAAATCATCACCGGATCTTACAAACTCAAAGAAATCTGCAGAAACAGTGAAGTTTACCTTAAATCTCTGCTCGTCTCTGAGTTCCCTGTGAAGCCAGAAGCATTAGACTTTCATGCTGATATCAAAATCGAAGAAGAGATTGAGAAGCTCGTTGAACCAGCAAATGATCCAGACTTGGATGAACAAAAAGATCTGTTCGCTGACCATGAAAGAGAATTTGTTGAAGACAACCCGAAGCCCGAACGGAAGAAGAGCCATCAGTGTCCAACTTGCTTTAAGACTTTCCAAAAGGTAAATTTCTGCAATCGGCCTGATAATAATTATTATATGAACACATCTTAACTATGAATAACGAACAATTCTTTTTATTTTAGCCATCCAAACTCGCGAGACACCTCACCAGTGGAACGCACGATGTGAACAAAAAACCTTTTGCTTGCGAACGCTCTGGATGCTTCCAGCGGTTTATTTCAGAAGCATCGCTGAAGCGTCACGCAATTCTTCACACGATGTCTTTTGAAGTGCGTGACAAAACATATGACTGTGTGATTTGTTCTAAGAGTTTTGGGATCCAAGAAGCGCTTGCATCCCATATTAGGTCACACAAAACGGAAATGGAAACTATGGAGTTTCCTTGTAATCTCTGCGATAGCGTTTTCAAGAAGTTGAATGATTTGACGCGGCATCGAAAAGTACACCCAGAAAACAAATCCCATAAATGTTTACTATGTTCAAAGCTTTTTAGTCAAGGTAGTTAAAATTCGTTGTTAATATAAATTCGAGCTTCGTTACATCGAATGAAATTTATTCATAGGATCCCATTTAATCGATCACCTCAACAGACACAATAATTTACGACCCCACGTCTGCACCATCTGTAACAAAGGTAAATGGCTTACGCTGAATGTCTAACTGCAATGTTACTCATATTTCGTTGCAGCTTTCCAACAGTCTAGTACACTCAAAGACCACGCACGAACTCACACAGAAGAGAAGCCATTCTTATGTTCACAGTGCGGCAAATTATTTAACAATCCATCGAATCTGCGCCAGCATGGTTCGTCTTTTTCATGCTTAACACGTACTTGTTTTTGTGATATTTTCGTTTACAGTCAAGCGTCATTTGAACGTGAAGAAATCATCATGTCATTTATGCCCAGGGAAATACTCGAGCCAGAGCCTCGACAGCCACATCATGAGTCATTCAGGTGTGAAGCCATTTTCTTGCACTTCCTGTGGTGCAACATTCACCAAGAACAGCAGCTTACAAAAACACGTCAATACTATACATTTGAGAATAAAACCGTTCTCGTGTGAGATTTGTGCAATGAAGTTCAACTCATCAGAAGTAAGTAGTGAAAATGCTTTTAATGCATTCTTAACATAAAATTTTCTAGCATTTGAAGCGTCATTTCCGCACCCACACAAAAGAAAAGCCCTACTGCTGTAACTTCGAGGGCTGTGACAAGGCGTACGCACAGTCCAACGATCTCCTGAAACATAAGAAAATTCACGTCGGGGATCTTGTTTACAGTTGCACTTTGTGTAAAGAGTCTTTCCGCTTGCGAACGCAGCTAAGAGCTCACTACGCTGTTCATTATGGCGGAGACCAAGAAAAAAAGGAATAAACATATGTAAATGAATTGATATTAGACCACCCCTCTCGTATTTCGACTTTCCTAATTTGCCAGACATTTTCAGGGGTCGTAAAAGCTTGTTTAAATCGACAAAGTTCACGTGACAACGTTTTCCCGTTACCATGCGACGTTAGGTGTTTGATGCATCGAAATTTTGAGATAAAGGTATTTTCAAATGCTAAATGGATTCAATCGACTGCCAGAGTGATCTCCAGGATAGGATTAATCGAATGAATGCTTGGAAGGATCAGCAACGAAGAAATGACGAAGAATTCTTGAAAAAACAAAAGATTCGATTGTTCATGTAAGTTCTAAAATAAGAATTTTCCAGCAATTCTTTAAAATAAATATTTCACGTAAAGTAACAACTGCGATGAGATCAGACCAGCTTTGAGAAACCATTTGCTAAGAGATTCAAAAATGTGTCAACTGGAACAAATCAGAGACCACGAATTGCGAAAGCAAATGGTGAAAGACGTTGATTCGGTTTGGCACGAAATCCAAACCCGTCACCATCAAATGAGATCCGAAAAGGAAGAGTTCAAAGACAAGTGCAGACGAAGGGAAGGTCTTTCCATCCAAGATTTCCAACTGGAACAAATCAGAGACAAAGTCGAACGCAGTTTTAGTGCGTACGAAGAAATAAACAAAGAACAAAAGCAGTTGGCGTTGGTGTACAAGGAAGACTATGAAAATGAACAAAAAAGAATTGAAAACGAAAAGAACACGAGAAGACTTGTCAAGGAAGCAATTTCGGTAAAAACTGGGTTTATAATGAATGCTATCTTTTAAAACTGTTATTTTATAGCGTCAAATGCAGGACAACTTCCAGAGACAAAAAGAAAAACTGGAACGAGAGTTGAAGCAGGATCAAATGAACAATGAAAGGATCCGTAAAGAACTGGTCAGACAACAGATTGCCGATAAAAATGAGAAAGAAGAGTTCAGACGAGAATACGCACATTCTCTTAACTTTCATATGATGACTCGTGAACACTGGAGAAATGTTGAGTGTGAAAAGCAGAAACTGATCAGCGATGTTCAATCTAAGGCAGCAGACGACGAATGGCTCCAAAATTGTCAATTTGAACAAAAAAGGAAGCTGGTGAATCAAAAAGCGAGACTTGGACAAGTTGAACAGATCAGGAAACGAGAGGAGGAAATGAATAAAGCTGTAATGAAAGAAAAAGAAGAAAATGTCATATTCAATGAAAAGGAGATGCTGGAACGCCTGAAGTTAAAAGAATCGCAATGGCAGCAGCGTCTCAAAGCGTATAATTTTGGCCGCGGGCTTAAAGAACAAATCAAATCAGAGCAGCTGCGTGACTTCGCCGAGAAGCAAAAGCTGAGCGAACAACTGATGCTTGTTGCTAAAGAACGTGAACAGCATGAAGCAATGGGTTTGGAGTTCGTCAAAAGTTTCCAGGAAGTGCTGCCACCACATCCCAACTGGATGGTCATTCAAAAAGGAAAGAAGTATTGATCAGCTCTGGAATTATGCACCGCAATTAAAAAAAGTGTCAGAGTACATTTTTAATTAAATTTTATTTTTCTTAAATATTAAAGTTGATGAAAGTGTGTTTCTTAATTTCTCAAATATAAAGATCAAAAGATTTTCAAAATAAAATTTCGAAAGGAAGAAAAGGTAGCAAATTTTGCTCTGATTTTGTATCACTTTTCTCGTTTGAACGAACAAACTAAACGGAGTGATTAATACTAAAAATGTTTCTTATGTGGTGACGAATCTATTTGCGAGAGATAAAGTCCGTCCCGGCAGGCTGCAAACTTTACGCTAACAGAAAAGTGACCATCAAGAGACATCGAGATAAGATGACACGACGTACGATTCTTCAACTTTCATCGTCTCATTGATAGCATCATGTTTCCTTCTTTCTTACCGTGTATCGATTAGAAAAAACGTGGGAATAACTCTATGTAAAAGACATTCAGTTAATTGTATTCAATTAGTTTAATTTTCACCCTGTTTCCTCAATTTTAAGTGGTTTACTTGATTTTTTGGCTTTTCTTCCGTTTATCGCAATTATGCAAACTTTCAAAAACGTGGAAATTCAGCAAAATTACGAGAAACTTCAGTGCTCATTGGACACAAAAAATTTTGATCATTCTCAAAACGGTTGCCTAAAGGATGTGCACGATTGCATTCGATTCAGAGTCTATCACAAAAATCAAGGATGAAAATGAAAAATTAAACTGCCTGTGTATGTGGAGATACATCATTTCAAAGTATAGTCGAAAAGTTGTTACGGGAGTTCTTAAACTTTATGTTGCTTAAATCGCTAAATAAATCATTGAACTAAAATGAAATCATTTTGATTATCAGGATCGCACTTGCGTAAATCGAATTTCTTTAAAAAATCAGGAAGTAAAATTGTGTAAAAGTATATGATCGTAAACTCGTGGCTGCAAGCAGTCGCTCGATTTACAAATCGGTGTCGTACCTAAGAAAAACAAAAATGTTAATTGGTATACTAATCAATCAGCAAACATTTAACCTACCAGGCAGCTTGTGTGTTACTATCGTTGGCAGGTGGTGATGGCATGATTGAATCCATCATCGAATCAACTCCCAAGTGATGCTGGAAAGTCAGCTCGCTAGCGTCCATCTCTCCGATGACACACTCCATATCCATTTGATAGGAGGGAGAAGTGGGTGGGTTAGAGTTTATTCCCATTAAGTTTTGCTGCTGGTTGTTGCCACCGATTTCTAAACCTTGCATTGAATCGATTGGTAATGTGTCATATCCTGGTTCAGGGAAGAATTTTTTTTTCGATTAGAAGGATTTAAAAGTTCAAAAAATCATAAAGAAATTACAAACAAAAAAACCAATTTCTGATTATTGCAGATATCGGCATAAATAAAAAGTTCTATAAAAACTACCAAAAACTTTTCAAGAAAACCTTCAAGCCATAATAATCACCTAAAGTCCGTTCAAGTTACATCACTACAGATGCTTAGCATAATTTTTCTTATCAATGGTATAGTTATGCATGTTGATTAGATTATTACAAACTTCTAATTTTCTTCATCTTTTGTTTCTTGTCAAAATTGTGTTCAAATGCATCGATTAAATTAAATTTAAAGTTATTTTTTCGTGAATTTGGCTGTTTTTCATATAAAGTCTAGCAAAGAACTTTCTCGTTTACAAGTATCCTTTCTATTTCTTTTTGTTAGACTTTAAAGACGACATATGTTAGGCGGGTTTAGCTGCAGTTCCATAGGCAGAGAGAAAGAAGATCAAACGTTACCAGAAAGTTACCGATTCAGTGGCGGGTGCAGTAAGAAGATCAGAACAGCCAAAGTAACTCTAACTCACTGATCTTCTTCATACCATGAGTTGTGTACAGATATTGTGTTAGTTTGAAGCGATAAATCTGGTTAAAGGACAATCATCATAAATATAATTACCTTGCTGATATGAACGACCATTTCCGGTGCCGTTTGGACCCTGTCCGTACAAGCCGGTGTCGTATGCCTGATCCGGTGCCAAAATGTCCTGATTGACGAAATTTCGTTAGAGTATTATGTGTGTTCGAGTATAGTGATTGGTGTTCGTGAGGGTGCCATTGGAGAGGAGAGAAAACAAAACGTGACAATTAAATTTCCGGTTCAATGCAACATGGACACTGTGCAAGTTTAAAATACAGGGGAGAATTGAATAGAAACTTTACCTGTAGGTCTGGACCGATGCCCAAATCGCCGTTGTTCCACAACTGGTCATCGCGGAAGACAGGCAAGGTTGTCAGCTCGCTCGAGAAGCGCTTCTTGTAGTCCAAAGACTTGTCTTCGCTCATTTTGAAAAGCACTGCAGCGGCGTAGGTTGCAACACCTTCGTTAGCTAAAATGTTCAACATAGTGAGATAGAAGTTTGCGCATAAAATAAGCTGTTCTCACCTGAGTTCAAAAGCTCGGTCAAGGGCGATGTTGCTCCTTCTTGTTCAATCAGCTCGGCGACTTCTTTGTCGACGGCAAGTTCACAGAGAACGCCTGCAGCGACTCGCTAAAAGTTAAAGGTTCAAAAACCAGTTGAAATGACTGCTACAATGATATGTCAACTGATGTCATACCTGAATGTTTTCAATGTCGTTGTAGAACAGCAGCTGAACGAAAACTGGAATGACATTTTGCTGTCGGATTAATTGACGATTGTATTCATCCTTTGATAGAATGTGTAGAGCCCCAACTGTGCCCTCGACAATTTCTTCCATTCGAACACCATCAGCGTACGCGCCAGGCTGCTGGGAGCCAGTTGTTGCGACGGAAGAGCGTTGCTGCTGGGGATCAATCCATCAAAATAGGCTCACAGAGTAAAAAAAATAAAGAATTTACACTTACCCGCTGCGTGTCTTGGAATGCCCGAATCAACAATCTAACGAGATGATGAATCGCTCCATGTTCGCGCAGTGGAGATGAGTTCGAGGGGCAAATTGCCAAGTTTCGGATCAGTCCAATCACGGCCTTTACCAAAGGCCATCTTGATGGTGGGTGCAATAGTTTTACGATAACTGGGAGTCCGTAGTTTTGACGGACAAGGTTCTGGGCTGCATCCGATTCTGGATGGCGGGAAGTCAAGTGACGCAGAGCACAAACTGCAGGTTCTGTGATTTCTTCACGATCTCCAGCGTTGATGATGGTTCGAACCAAAGCTTCAACACCACCCACTTGACAGACTGTCACCTTGTTTCGCTGGTTGTTGCACGTCAAGTTTGATAAAATTCCAGCAGCACATGTGACGACATTAACGTCTGAGCTGGCAAGAACATGCACCAAGCCTTGAAGCAAGTTCTCCAACCCATCGACCTTTGTTGCGGCATCCGACAGATTTCTCAAAGTCCACAAGCAGTTCTGTACGAGACGTTGAGACGGATTTCCCAAGTGCATGGCAAGAGCTTGCATTCCACCGGCCTCGACGATTGCGGGCTTGTTGCTGGAGCAAACTGACAAAACTTTCAAGACACGCGATGTTGTCCACAACAACTTCTCGTAGTCATAAGAACGCATGATGCGTACCAATTCGATGGGTCCAGTCGAAGCAAGGATAATCAGTTTGCTTTCCTGATTTCCGTAGGCCAAGATCTGCAAGCAGTCTGTGACAATGGCGAGGAATTTGACGTTGTTGCGTTGTAACAAAGCAACCATCTTCTGCAATCCTCCGGCTAAACGAACTGCCATCTTTGATCCATCTTGATGCAACAACAAGTTGTGGAGTGTTGTTATGGCGTAGAATAGAACGCTTTCGACGGGAGACGAAAGCAATTTCACCAATGCTGGGATTCCGCCACTTTTGAAGATGGCCAATAGACCTTGACGATGGTGCGACAAGTTGTGGAGAGTTCCGACAGCTCCCTTGGTGGTTTCCAAATCATTGCTGGTGGACAAGGCGCGCACCAAAGCCGCAACCATTTGTGGGCTGTTCATGATAGCATGGCGAGATGCTTCCTTCTTGGACAATTGATGAACCATCATGGCTGCTTGTGAAACGACAACCTGATCTTCGTCGTTTAACAGCTTGATCAATTCGGGGATGGCACGCGTAGCCAAATCAGCATCGTCTTGATAATTTATCAAATTGACGACGGCATGCTTCAACATTTGAGATGGTTCTGAAAGACGCTGGACAGCGGTTGGCTGTTGTGGGTCAAACTGAGTCGATGGGATCTCGATACCTTCTTCTAAGGTTTCGGGGAACATGGCAGCACGGACGCGTTGGCTTCGTGTCTGATTCAACTGCTGGTTCATGTCGTCGACTTGATCCTGAGTGAAATTTTGGTTGAACCCTTGGTCCAAGTCGAACATCAGAGTATCGTCACCTCCGGCCATCTCATCGTCGTCTTTTCCGCTCAGCGATGGGACTTGAGTGATAGCACCCGAGTGGATTCCAGAGTCTCCAGCAAGATAGGAGTTTTGTTGCCACATCAGTGTTTGCTGATCCTTGCCCAGAGCCATTTCGGAATTCTGGTAAGGATTGTGAGACACTAAATGAAAGAAAAATAAGGAAAATGTTTCAAATTCGAAGAGAAAAAAATCAATCGGAATTGATGAAAATTCAACATCAGCAAAGCGACATATCAAAGGAACCGAACAGGAGCGAGGGAGATGAAGATAACTTTCTTTTATAATAAAAGTTCAGGATATGAATTGAAAAAAAAAAATTTGCAGGGAAAGCGAATCTTGGTGGAAAGATAACTTAAGTCGGTGATTTGAACATTGAGATTACAGTGATGACAACCTTAAAAGCACTCTTAAGTTCTGGAGTTGTCCAATCATCCCACTACAGATCTGTTGAACCTTGGGCACTTGTAATTATGAAGGATACACAAGGCATGCCAACGTTTGTAAGAAGCAACAATAATAATAGGTTCCAAGAATACATTGATCCTTTAATACGCGGCCCAAAATTTTAGTAGCAAGCGCGTAGGTAGAAAAAGTCATTGCAGTTCCTTTCAAAAAGGAATCTTAAGGGAATATTAAAGAAATATGTGTTTTGTGTGCTCTCGAGAAGCAAGCATAACCATAAACGAAAACCATCAACGTTCAAGCACGAAGTGGAAGACGAAGAAGAAAAGATCAAAGAGAAATATGAAAATACATGTCGAGGGAAAAAAATGTTGTGGATCGAAACTCGCAGGGATTTTGCTGCCTCGAACAATGCACTTGTAAGAAGAGATTTGTTCCACTGGAATCCCTGCTGGTGCAATCACTTTGCGAGGAAAAAATTGTATTTGAAGGGTAGTTTTATATTCGAAAAGTGGAAAAAAGAAATGTTACAGAAAAAAAAAGTATTTGTTGTTAGGATTTTAGTGAATCCGTTCATTGCTCATGTTCGCCATTAGCCAAATGGTTACAGATTCACTTTGATGTTAAATTCTTTTTGCTTTTCTTTGACGCTACGAATATTGAAGTAAAAGCCTTTCTTTACAATACTTACTCGTACGATTTTGCGACGCTTGATAGCTCATTTCAACGGGCGACAGGCTCCAATTACTCCTTCACACCTTCGAGCGGCGAAAAAAGTGGAGAAAGGTAAAATATTAGAACAACTGCAGGCTTGAAGATATCCCGGATGTGAAACTGAATTCAAACTTGATGACACACGAGAACTTTATCGGAAGCACTAGAAAATATGTTTCTTCTTTTCCTCACAAGTCAAAATTTCTTTCTTTCTTGCTGAAACCTTGTTTGTGTTTTCATCATCTGAAGCATAACTAACACAGCATAAACACTGCTCAACGTTCCATTTTTTTCTTTTCTTCTCTAAGTTTTACACTTTTTCTTTGGAATTCTTTTTCTCCTCATTCGCTGGCTTTCTGCTGAGCTATATTGGTGATTCACAAACAATTCGAAGATTTCAACGCGTCGCGGAAGAAATTCTAAAGCTTGTGCAATGAAATTTACGGCTTCCGGTCCGACAGCACGATCAGTTAGCTCGTAATCACGCTTTGATTACAAATAAACCATTTGAAGGCGACGATTCTTGTTTGAAAATATAAGGGCAGGGACTTTCCCGACACTGTCTTCAAAAATTCTCGTCGGATTGAAAGAATTTCACTTTAATTTGAACTCGCCCGCACTCTTGAACAACCAAACTCACCGTTTGCACAGTTTTCGATCACTTTCCGTTAGCGTAGGTTTTCCAATTGATTACTGTAGACTGACGAAAATATGGCGACTGAAAACTACCGAACAGAGTCTTCTTGTTGTAGAGGGCCGTAGACTGCTCACTTCATGCAGGCTGAGTGTGCGTTCAACAGTGTTTTTCATTCGCTCTTCATTCGCTTCTCGTCGAGGCATCATTCGATTGCAGAATTTTGGTTAAAACGAACTACGGCCGTGATAGTTTATTAAAATGGGTTTGAAGGAAGTAAGTGGATTAAGTTTGTCGAAATCTGTGAAAATCAATTGAAATGTCGGCGACTAGCAAGAAAATTATGGTCAACTTTCTTTTGCACTGCACTAGATCGTAAAATTTTATCGGCTTTTAAATTGATGAGCAGCTCATTGTGTATTCAAAACATCGAGAGAAATTTGACTTCCAAATGAGTTAAATTCACATTTTACCTACGATTTCATTGACTTATGTTTTCACTTTTCCCACTATATAGGATTTCAATTTATCTGCAGACAAAGTGAAGGTGAGTGATGATCAGCCTAAGCGGATGTGAGCTAATTAAATCTTTTCGATTCACAGACTTTGAAGTCTTCTCCATCTAATGATGACTTATTGGTCCTTTACTCGCTTTTCAAGCAAGCAACAGTTGGAGACAACACCACCGGTATGCCAAACCAAAGTCCCTAAATCATTGTAAAACAGGTGCAGCTTCGTGCCTTAATTGTTTTATCTTATCAGGTTAAGGGGCTCAGGGTTATCAATCAGCAACTGATTAAAATGTTATAACTTTTTACTTTCTGTTCTAGACAAGCCTGGCATGCTGGATTTTAAGGGGAAGGCGAAATGGGAGGCCTGGAATGGGCGCAAAGGAATGAACGCAGATGATGCAATGAAACAGTACATCGAGAAGGTTGAGGTACTTGTCACTTCAATTGGAGTCTAACTACAATCAGTAATCAGGTGCGAAGTTCACGTATATCATCGATATTATTGCTTAAGCACTTACGGGCTTAATTATTCACATATAATATTATTCGTAAGGTCGAATGTGTTTTTTTTCCATACATACTAGTGGAATAATGGAATAAAAGATTAACTTTTTTACGAAGTAGTATAAAAACGACCGCTCTCTATTGTTTGTTGATGCCCTTGAGGAATACTTCGAAATTCTAACGCGTACAAGATTCTATGAACTGACAATTGGTGACGGCATTTGTCGAGGTGTCGTGTCAGAATTTGAGTTTTCGTTATCTTGCAATGTTTGTAGCTGTTTTCACAAAAGTTTCTTCTTTGCTCCGCCAACATGAAAACGCGCCACAGTCCCATCATATTTAAATCGACCGCATAGAATCAACAACGGTTATCCACGCTGCTTTTCTGCTCATTAGTGACTTGTTCATTCTCTTCTCGGGCGTTACAACAACAACTTTGAAGCCTCCTGTGCACAAGAATTAATTGTACTCTGTTATGGCCTTCAGAGTTACAGGTGTTCTGAATGTTCACTCCTTGGCGTTGGCCTTAAATCAAAAAGGTAATTCAAGATGTTTAATTCGAAATTATATTTTTATTTTTCGTTTGATTACTCCATTCATTAATTTTGCCTAAAGATCGCTTAATTAACTATGATTCAAAGTGTTACTGTGTTACGCGAACGCAACAGAAGAACTCTTCGGTCAAGACTATGTTTTATCATCTTAAAGCAGTGATTTCCTTGAATTCGTCGTTCAATATTGTCTTAACGTCTCTTTAGAGACGTCAAAAAGCGAAGTTTTTTAGCAAATCATTTTCCAAATAACATTAAAAAGTTGTGTGCGTTGCAAATAATGTATGATTAAGGCTGTTTGTCTTGATGTAAGGAAGGTTTTTAAAGTGCCGGTTGAGTGCTAATGACGAAAAGATATTAAGCTCAAGTATAATCGACTTTGTTTGATTTCTTACAACTTCAGTTTAGGTTGCATGTCTTGCCGCTGTTCTTTAGTTTCAAAAAGCGTATCATACCTGACACTGAAAAATGAGCCGGATGAGTAAACAACAGTGAAAACAGCTTCGTGTTCTTATAGTAATAATAGTAAAACGATTGCTTCCACGTATAAAAAGTAAATGCACATTTCATTGATTTTTAACAGGGCAGCGGTGCTTGGGAGTATGTCAAAGAAGCGTCTTGTGAGTCGGTATAAAATGGGGTTTTAATCACCAAACTGAGCATCGGTGGGGATTCATTGGAATCGAAGATTAACTCTTCCACAAACACAAACTTACAAGTGAATCCTTAAATTTATGTCATTTTGTATGTTAGAAAGAATTGCGCGAGACTTTGAAGTTAACTTTTCATTTATGGAGTTTCTACCGCACGACACCTAGAGATTTTTAGGGAATGCTGGATAACTTTTAAATTCGACTTCCCTTCTGTTGTAAGACCTTGGCTCGGTCATTCGATTCCTGTTCGCGAGGAGTGCTTAATGTTTCCTTCGAAACCACAAATAGAAACTCTGCATTGTCATCACTTCCATACTGATATTGAGTTCCAATGTTTATGAGCTGCTCGAAATTCCAACCATCTGACATTTGTGAAACCATCTAAAATAGAATAGAATAGAATTGTAATGAAGGTGTTCATGATCAGCAAACTGGAGACTTGCCGAACTAAGCTCGTTTTCTTGACACTGTAACACTCGATAAACTCGTTGTTTGTTATCTGGGCCCAACGTGCGCTGATCTCTTCTTTGGATGTGTTCTTTGACTAAAGAGATCAGTGGAGTTATGTTATAAAACTCAGCTTCTTCAAGCACTCCTTCGGCAGCCAACCCCGCATCCAATATTAGTTTTCCATGTCGTAGGAAGTTTAAGACTGGGGAGAAGTAGTGCGGATCTCGATCAATGAGAAAGGCTCCCGTCTCGTCCTAAATCAACTCAGTTTTAAGTTTCGCCACAGAAGTCATTACAAAAACCTACCTTATCAGAAATCAGATCAGAATCATCGCTTACAAGTCGAGCGAGCATTGAATTAGAGTCACGCGTCAGTGTTGCAGTCGATGTCGTGAACAAATTTCCCCCTACGTTCAATTTCACCTAAACATTCAAATTAACAATTCATTAGGAATTTTTTCATCTACGGTCTTTTGATTTACCCATTTTCGGGCTGTCGATGGCTTCGGCTCTTCTGTTTCCATCGAACGGTGTTAACAGTGATAAGACAGCTTTACGGTGTGATAAATAATTTAAAAGCGTTTTCAATCGCGGATTGTTAGAAAAAACTGAGAAATCGTTCAGTGCATCATAATAATTTTTCAACAATTTGAAATTTTCAGCGCCGTTGAATATTCCACAGAATTTTTGTAAAGCTTTTGACTCTCAGTAACTTCCAGTACAAAAGCTTTCCAATCGACTCTCTCAGCTTTTGTGTTTTCTTTTTTATTATGAAAATTTTCATTCATTTCTCATTCAGCAGGCAGTCAATAATTTTCGTTCCCATAGAGCTGCGGTAAAGTTTTAGAGAAAAATTATCAAAACAAAAAAAAGAATAGTTTGAATAATTTGTGTAAGCATCTGAAGGCTGTCAATTAGTTGATAAATTAATCAACCCGCCCGCCAAATCGTCTGGAGCTTATCATCAATTAAAGGATTAATTTACATATTCCATGTAAGTTTACTGTCTTCGGTTTTCTACAGGCCTAACATTTGAAAATTCGTTGATGCGTAAAAACGCGTTACATAAAAACCCGCTTCTGGCTAACGAATCTGCACGAGTTCGTCAGAAATTTATACGGATTCAAAGTTATGTAATCGTGAAAAAGTTTTCATCCAAATTGGAAAACGAGAAGAGTGTCTCGAAGGCAGCAGGGAAGGATGTACCAGCATTCATCTCAAATTCAATACAGTTGGGAAATCCGACAGAATCAAAGCTATAAAACATCAACTACCTCGGCTGACTTACATCTGCATCGACGCTTTTAATGAAAACCAGACGCATCAAATATGTTTATGGATATTTTTCTTTCGATACTCGAAAAAGTGAATCAAAACTGGCACGAGACCTTCGTAAATGGGGGTGTTCCATTAATTACTGATAAGATAGCGGAGATCCCGATAATAGAAAACGCTTCTCAACATTAAATGCATTGAAGCATTATAATCGATTGGCCTACAGCCGCGCTTGTTCACATCCCAATGGGGCGGAAAATAATTTATTAATAACGCGCTTTATCTGTCTCTAGTCAAACAAACTTTTCTTACTGGGTTGTGATCCAATTTTTTTTAATGATTTTGATTCCGTTTTTAGCCGATCGTATAAATTACGAACAAAAGTTTCGCTGAATTTGAAATTTCGTGGATAGATCACATTCACAGATAATTGAACTTCCTTTCCGCTTGCGGCACAGTTCAGGTATCGTCTTTCTCTTTGGCGTCGCAGTGAAAAATGGGTTTCTCAGCGAGAATAGCGTAATTGACTTGTGCTTCAAAAGTGACGGAAATGTTTATTACCAATCTTTTTCTTCAAGTCTGTTTAAAATGATAGTGTGCGATTAAATGTGTGACCAGTGCTTGGAAGGCTTAGTAGCGTGATATCACTCATAAATAATGCGTTCCCACACATGACCAAGAAATCGCAGTTCCGTCATGTGAGGTAGAAAAGTGTTCGCTTATGCTCTTATGACAGTTTTTAAGAACCTGAAAGGCCATGACAAACAATTGACGATTAAGCATATAACAAATGTCGTCTCTGAAGGTGTTTTCAAATATTTTAAAAGCGCTTGTGTTATTTATTAGATACAAAAGCCAAAATCTGGCGAGCGCGTCGGAGAAAGACATAAAGAAAACGCAGACTAGGCGAAAAGAAAGAAAAACATCGACGCACTAAAGCGGGATTTAGGTCAGAACAGTAGTCGTTGGAAATTATTTATGAATTTTTATAAGCTTCTCATTAAAGGCAAATGCCATGGTTTTTATTTGTACGAAACTGCTATAAGTGAGAGCTGAGACTATAATATAAATCATAGCCATCTTATAAAAATTGAGAGTTAAACATAAGAGTGGACACATTCAAATGACTCGAATTACCGTGTCAATTACCAGCAGGTTTTAATTTAAAGATACCAGCTTTCAGCTCAAAGAATTTTCCGAGAAAGTGTCTGTCATTGAGCTGTGCACAAGTTTGTTTTCAACCTCCACGTGCAATCAAGCTAGAAATCTATAATAGTTCCATTTTCTACTCTTAATTTAATAAAGCTCTGGTTGCAACTTTAGGGATGTTTCGAAATGATGAAACACAGATCATTATATTTTTTTTGCATTTTCCGTAGACTGTTCACATCACTTTCGCTCAAACCTCCGCAATGCGTGGTCGAGAATCACGAACATGGCAGTTGGATTTCACGAGAAACAGTAATTTCAAGCTCGACGCATGTTGTCGAGTCATAAAACATAATTGCGTAGAAAAAGAAAAAAAATGCTGTAACACCAATCGTGGTGCTTTGATTCATTCAAAACTGTTTCGGTTTATTTAAATAACAATTAATTGGAATTGATAGTCATAATATCTAACTTTTGGTTCTCTCCAATGGAACTAGCGTTGTGAAACTCGCCATCACAATAAATTTATTAGTCTTTTAACTGTCTCTGTGGCGCAATAAAGTCAATTGCGTACTTTTGTTATTTGTAAGACGCAATCCGAGTGATAACAAACGGGAAGCTTTCGGAGAGAGCTTGCGCATTGGAAGTGAAGAGCTTTCGAACTAGATTTCATGACCTTTCTCAAGATGTTTTGAAGTTTGCATTTTTTCTCTCTTTAAGATACACCATCGCAATGACTTCACCATCGATGAAATCGGCCGACAAGAAAACACCAGAGAAGAAGCCCCGCTCAGCATCAGAGTCTTCAGAACACCCTCCAGACGCGGTTGATCACGAGACACCACGACTCAGATTGGATTGCAATGCTTTTGCATGGATGAGAATCTTCCGCTTCTCAAACTTGCTGGTCCGTCAAGGCTAAACAGCTCGACTGGATTCTGCTCTTGACTTTACACTTTTGCCACATTTCAATAATTATAGCAATACTTCTCTCTAGAATTAAGTTAAATGTGTTACGATAGATACATTTAAAATTTCAATCCCCGTTTTGGATCCCTAGTATCAATGACGTTCGAGTTAAACTGAACGTCAGATCTACGAACAACGTAACTTATTAGAATGTCCTGTGTGGAAACATTTAGCCATAACAATGTTGTCACTGAGTTTATTTTATCTCTGTGTTAAATAATTAATAAATTTTAAAATTTTATTTCAACTAAAACTTCAGTCTTTTATTAATTGTTTTATATCCGTAAATTTTTAACGGATT
This sequence comes from Belgica antarctica, assembly GCA_000775305.1. NCBI lineage: Eukaryota > Metazoa > Arthropoda > Insecta > Diptera > Chironomidae > Belgica > Belgica antarctica. The sequence continues at coordinate 360,837 of JPYR01000002.1, forward strand.
CTAAAAACCCGGAAAAAAACTTCTCTGAACGCATCTTGTTTTGGTTTTTAAAAGTCTTGTAAAGTCAATTTCTGTGTTTGTTCAACTCATTTTACTTCGCTTGACAAGTCTCCAATGCAAGAATCCTAAAGCTGAAAATTGCCGTATCGAGGCTGTGAGCTGAGAATCAATACAGTACACTAAAACGAGGTGCGTAAAGAGATTCCTAGTCACTGTTATTGTTAACCGTAAATCTCGTGGATTTTTTTTTAGCCAAGATGATCAACCTAGCTAATCTATCCCTGTTGTATCTGGTTCTGAACAACCTTCCATCGCAGTCAGAGTCCGTCACTCATTGGGTTCATTCAAATGACATTATAGTTCCGATGGTACTAAAACTGAGCGCTTATCGCACTCGGGGCAATTAATCAGACTTTCTTTATCGTTAATCTCTTTCAGTTGACATCTCCATACTACTTGAAAAACTCAAATGACCTCGTCGCGTTCTTGAATCAAAGCGTCTACAAAGTAAGAACCAACTCGAAGACAGCTTTGTGCGAAATCTAAGTTTTCTTTTTTAGAAAAAGCTCGACGAGCTCCTTCTGGAGCTGATTATGATTAAAAGCAATCTCACACAAAAGATGAACAGACTGGATTCGTTCTCGAACGAGCTCCCTCACAAGATCTCTTGCATCCCAGAATTTTTTATTAATGAATCAGACTTGTACAACCAACTTTCAAAAAGCTACTTTCTCAGGTAAAGATTTAACATCTAAGAATTTTAAGCAATTTGCCATTGATTCATCTCCGCTACCTAAAAAAGGATTAACTACAAAAGCACCGTTGAGACGACTACAAAAACACCGCCGCCAAAATGTGGCGACTTTATGTCCCTCGACTTCTCGGTCGGACTTTTTGAGCACTTGGAATCGATGAAGAAAAGACTTAAGCTTAAAATGGAGCCTGAAGACAGCTTTGGCTCCAAGGAATTAGGTAAGTTGACTTATGTGAATACCTTAAGCTTACGCAATACTCGATTTTATAGGCGTATCAACCCCCAATTTTTCCTACATTCTTCACACGTCCCTCAAAATTAACCCACATTCGTGGAAACTCTATCTGCTGAGCTCATTTTATTGGAGGTTCAAAGGCAACGCAAAGGAAGCAATCGGCTAGTAAACCTTGGGTCACCTAAATTCTATTTTTAATTTGTTTCTGATTTTAGAATGTGCACGCAGAGCAATTCATCTAGCACCACGGCGATATAAAGGTAATGCAAACATGACCTGAAGTATCGGCTTACTTTTGTTTGATTATTTCAGACATACCTCTTTTGAGCCTTGGAACGATTCTCCAGCGGTCAAACTACATCAACGATTCAGTGGTGGTCATAAAAGCAGCCGTAGATCACGCACAAACTGTGCCAGAGAATTTATGGAGTTTGGGCAACGGCTACTTAATGCTTTCGTCGTTTAACAAATCTCTAGAATGCTTCCATAAAGTAGAGAAACTCGACCGTGCCTATTCGGCGAAAGTTGACTTTATCAAGAAAAGTATCAACTGCTTCCGAGATCTGAAAATAACCTTAATCACCATGGAAAAGTAAGAAAACAGGGTTTATTTAGTTTTTGAGCTCAACTTTATTGACTTTTCCAACAGTTCTTTAGACGAGATTTTACCCGGTTTAGAGCGGTACGGCAGCTTGAAAAAAGAATTTGAAGAATATCATGAAAAACTTGAACGGGAGCAGGTAATAACAGAATTCCATGATCAATGTGCAAAATTCATGCAGGATAATGAGTTTGTTTTGCATCATTCATTTGATTCATCTCAACGAGTTTTTAATAATTTCAATTACAGGTACCTCTAAAAACGCGCTTCTTCGATGACACCTTTGAAGAGCACAAAAATCATCTCACAACGCGCAGTCAGATTTGCTCGACGCGTTTCAAAGAAAACGATGAACCAGTGCTGTTCTGTGACTTCTTGAGTGACATCCAGTTAGTAATGCAAGACTTTGCGTTAGAAATTTTAAATAATTACGTTGAGCTGAAGAAAGAACTAATTGCTACTTATAAAATTAATTCTCTCGGGATCTACAAAAAAATCTTCGTTGAAAACTACTCGATCTGAAAACTGTTATTTAAGTGTTTATATCTGAAAAACTATATTTTGTAAGAGCTGCTGATCAAAAAGGAATAATTAAAGCTGACTTTGTGCAATCACATTATACTTTCGGTAATCGTCCCTCGGTGTATTCTTGAATCTCCTTCAGCCGCTGTCAACACGCACAAGATATTTTTCATAAGCTAATCTTGTGATGTGAAGCAGCTGTTCTCGATTCAATTGCTATCAATTTAGATTTCCACTTTAGAACTTACACCCCACAGCAGACCGCATAATTTCCATTCGTATTGATTTGCTGTTTGAAAAAAGCGAAGCTTCTAATTTATTAAAATTTTTGATAGTTTTAGAATGACATAATAAGCGTGCTGGGCGATTCAAAGCGAAAAGGCGGGCCGCATAGTGTAGGGTGAAAATTCTGAATTGATCACTGGGGAAGAATAAAGTTTCGTAAGGCCACAAACCCGGATTTTCAGAGGGTCACTTAAGCAATACACTTAAATGCACCTTCTTTCGATCTAATTAATCCACTTTTATCAGATTATTTTCTGTCGATACTTCCACAAAGTTCTGAAATATTTAATGGTGAGACACTTGCAGCTGCTGCTGCCTCGTTAGAATATTTATCAACTTTCTAGACTTTTAATTTTACGTCAGTTTTAAACTTTCTAGCTATCGAAGCGACACGCGTCGGTTAATTATTGATGTACAATAACTTTTCCACTCCCACAAGACACAACCGCCAATTCCTAAGCGAGTCCAGCACGTAACTGAATAGTTTTTGAAGACGGTTCCGCTTTTATAGCAATTAAAAGGTTTCCTTGGAGAGTGTCTCGAACAGACATTAGGTTTGAGGAATTATAAGTCTCGTTTTGAATAATGGATCGAACGACATGGAACAGAAAATTCTACCAACAAAGTCCCGCTGCACTAATAGGATATATGTTAAAAGCGAATTGAATATTTAAAAGTGCTTGCTGTCGTCCCCACGTTACACTATATCACATTAACATTGTTTTCACTTTGCTGTTTGTATCGAATGTCCAAGAACTCCGAGCAGTCAATAATGCAGGATCGAATTCAAACAAAAGACTTGTCCCTTCTTCAAACTCGTTAAAAACTTTTTCGAACACTCAGATAAGAATTTTTTCGCACACTGATTTTTGATCCAGATAGATTTTATAAAATAGTCTTCGCGATCCATCCCTGCGCTAGAAATAGGCCACATTCACCTTAATCCCAGTCATTAGAGACTTTTGCTATCAGGGAAGTAAGAACGAAACTTGAAAGGCCTCCTTTTCGTTTTCTAGTTGCATGCATTTCTCGGCAGAAGTTAAATACGTTAAGGGTGCAATTTCCACTACCTGGGACTTCACAATCGAACAATACAACTAGGTAACCGATCTCTCGATAAGGCAATTAAACGATTCATATTTCAAACGATTCTAGTGTTCTTCTTCAGGTGCTTCATTCGAAGTGTGTTTTAAGGTGATCTCATTTTCTATAGATGTTTATGTGTCATTGACTTATAAGGAAAACATATTTTTTACTGTAAAATCTAATCATGAATTGCACAACATTTCTTTCACCATTTCTAGAACTGCAAATAATTCGTAAGCTTCGTTGGTCATTAACGCTTAGCACCATAATAAATTCTGAAACCCTTTAATTCAATGGATGCTGCAGATATTCAAGCCCCTTTGTAGTTAAACCTTACAGTTTAAGGTCAAATCATACAGTTTTTCATTTTCATTGGTACACTTTCAAATATTGAGTAAAAATTCCTTCAAATAAAAGGGATCTCAATCGTGTAGCTGCAAAACCTTGAAAGTTGATTTTTATCCTAACAGATCCTAATAGACCTGTCTGGACATAAAACATTTAGAGTCTGAAATGCTCTTTAAAAACGCTTTCTGTTCTTGAATATGATTTTTTACATACATTTTGCAATCGATTCATTAAAAACAAAGCGAATGTATTCAGGCATATTTCACTTTATTTCATCGGTTTGCGATTTTTTTCGATGAAAACACAAAAGTTACGTAGAAATCGAGGAAGGAGCAAAACAAAAAGTTTTATTTTTAGCATAGAGAGTGAGATAGAAGAACGAAACAGAAAATCTCCTTCGTACGAAATTTCTATTTTTAGACTTCGAATCTACGATTGCGTGCTTTCTGTACAACGTGATAGTAGGCTTTTCCTTAGCCTTTTCCTTAAAAATGAACATTTCTCGATTCTTGTGAGCTTTTTTGTGAAGCGACCTGATTTGAAGAAAATTGTTTTGCTGAGCTTTGTGTGAAAAACATAAAAGTGTCTAAGGGGAAAATATGAAACTTTTCACCATAGAAATGGAATTCTGGAGGGGATATAATCGTGACGTCATGGCTTTGAAAGTCTATTTATAGAAATTTTCTTTCATCTTTCGCATGATTGAAAACTACTTCTCGTGGATCATTTACTTATCCATTTATGCTTTCCTGGAGCAAAAACAAACACCATAAAAGGCAGATATCTCCTTGAAAAAGCCAGCAATAGAAATTGGAGAAAAAAATTCTGACGATTGTCGTCATCAGCCAATTTGCTGTCGTAAAAAGTTTTTTCTCGGGTACAACGTGGATAACGTTCGAAACAGAGATGGAGCGATGTTTGTCATGGTAAAAGCTTCTCGTTTTTGTGAAATTACTCGAAAAAGGAAGCAAACTCAAAGAAAGACAGAGTGAGATGGAACGAGGATGGTACACAGCAAGATAAATTACATACGACGAATGACGTCAGCGCTGAAATCATCAGCATCAATTCTGACCTCGAAAATGTCGTTATGTGCTCCCCTATTAAATATCTTCTCTATCTAACTTCCAGGTTCAACTTATTTTTAACACTTCAAGTGAAGCTTTGGTATGGTGATATGCGATAATAGCTTTTAATAAATTACCTTGCATGGTTTTTTTTTAAAAAAATAATTTGAATTGATTAGAATTTTTTTGTTCTGATTTATTTTCTTGTCACTTGGTATTATTTCTGTGAATTATTCTTTTCATTAAATTATCAATTACCACTAACTTCACTTGTAGAAGCTTTTAAAAGCACTTCCATTCGACTCGAGATACAACTGATAACTGATTAAGGATGAGAAAATGTTGTGAACGAAATTTCCTTCAAGCTTTCAAACTGAAAATATCCTTCTGGCATCAGTGTATTGGTGTCATAACATGGAAAATATGCGTTTCCAGAAACGTTTCTGGTTGTTGGCGTTGAATCCTTTTGTATAACGAGCGAAACATTCACCTACACAAACGAAGTTGTGATACAGCTTTTTATTGAATGATTTTATTATTTTGAATGAAATTTTTTCCATCTTTCTCATTGGTTCATATTATTTGATGACGTCAGTCGTGGAAATGTAGAGTATCTGCAGGATCGTGATTCCCTTTATCCCGACGCTTCATCCGATTGAGAGGTTTCTTTATAAACCAGGCTAAGACAAAAATTCTTCTGTCTTTACGAAAGGTCAATAAAAAAATACCAGCAATTTCGATTTATTCAATGACCTCTTCAATCGTTCAGTTTAACGTTTTTCAAACGGCCATGTATTTGCATTTCTCAAAAACGTCGACAATTATTCAGCTCACTGTAGTTAAAATTCGTCCAAAAAATATGACGTCTGGTTGCGGGTTACGGAAGAGGCGATTCATTCGAAGGGTGATCCACGTCAGAACAGTGTAGTGAAGCCTAAACGGTGATGCTCCAAGCATTACTGAATGGTAATTTTAGCTATGACGTTTAAATTAAATAATCTGGGTTGATGCACTTTAAACGAAGGAAGCTGACAAAATTTCAGATTCTAAATTACAAACATAGTTCTGAAGTTCAAAACTTTCGATCTCGTTGTCGGATGGGTGGACTTATTTTTTAAAGACAAAATCAAATAGCAGCATTTTCCAAACAATGAAAAATTGAAAGCTTTCTGTTGACGTCATTCTCAGGATTGATTGAAATGTGTTAAATAAAACTCTGGAAACTGCTTTTATTTTTATTTTTAAAGGTGTCTCTTTTTTGTGTGGTGTTTTTGGGAATACTAATAAATCCTCATTGACCTAATTTTAAACTTCCTTGGTGAATGTATGAGTAAAATGTAAAACATTATGCAATGTGCGCGATCTACTGCAACAAGTTACTATGCACCAGAGGAAGTACGATGACGTCAATCTGAATGGTGTTCAAATGGTGAGTTCAAAAAGTCTTCTAAGCCATTGAAAGTGGATCTTTTTGATACAAAAAAGTCAATTCGGGATCGTATGCCCATTATTTGATTGATAATTGAAAACAATGCACAAATGAATTATGAATCAATTTAATCTTCTTTAAAATAGAGTTTCATTGAATAATTTTCAACTGCAGCATCGTCGTCTGACGTCATCTGGACGAAGAAAATAGGTCAAACCCCCCTCTGTTGGAAGGTGACTGAACACTAGATTCTATTTTTAGACTTACAAGCTCCCATCCCTTTCTCCAATTTCTCTTCCTTTCCCTCTTCGTCAGCGAGCTTTTGCCAAAAATAAAACTGTTGAAAGCGAACACTTCCATGTCACAGTGTCCTTGGGTTTTTCTAACCGGAGAGCTTTGGAAATGTTTTCTGAACTTAAAACTTTGAAATATAATAACATTTGCTCCAATTCCCCGTAATTTTTTTGCTCCTGCTTTAAAATTTAGCACAGTGATGACGTCAATAGCTTTTACTCCCAGTTTGATGAATGAAAATGTTTATGGTTGCTTTGAAACAGGATAAACTGATTCGTAAGAGAGAACAGATAAACATTCTTATACAGGTGAAATATTTTGTAAAAGTTGCCAAAAATGGTTGTCACAGATTGCAAATCTGAGGGGAAGTTTTTATTTATTTATAATCCTGTAATCAACCAATAATTGGTAAAAGGATGACTCGGAACAAGTTATAAAGGATAGTTTAAATGAACTTAATCTGAAAAAGCAGAAATTTCTTTAAAGATGTTGTTCGAAGTATTTGATAGGTTTTTAAAAGAAATATTTCGTTTTCGTGACGTAGCTGTAACGTTGTCAAAATCTATCAGATAACATAATTTGTATAAGCATCCTGCATCCAACGAGTTTATTAATAATAGCCCTGAAAAATCTTTTTCAAAAGTTCACTGTTTCGGAAGTCTTCGAAGATATTTTAAACCGAAGTCAGTTGCAGTGTTTCAATCTAAGAGATTTTATAACCACAACTGAGCGAAAAAGTTATTTCAGGAAGTTGGTCTTTTTCCACCCACCCTTCCTTCGATCGTTTCATAATCGGCCATCAATTCCCACAGCTAATTTCCCAAAACGGTTGCATGATAAGTTATTTCAATTTCATCATGTAATTTCATCGTTGCTGATGGTCGGGAAGTAAACTTCTGGCATTGGACTTCAAGGTGTAATTAGAGCCTATTAAATTGATGGTGCAACGACAACCGGCGCGACTTTCATTCAAGAGAAAATATTTTTTTTTGTGTGAAAGTAGTGTAGTCCATTGAATTGTGCTTTTCGTACCTTCTGCAATTGTGCGGTTGTGTGTCCCACTAACGTCTTTGTAATGACCCAATTTTCACATCCTCAATGCTCGTCCCGACGAAGAAGGCAAACGTTTGTTGACGAGGTATCGCTTAGGCTGATCCTGTTTTTAAAATATGGTTTAAAATATCCACACGCTGTGATGACGACATTGCGTTCCAATTTTTTTCCTGAATCTTGTTTCTATCATAGTGTTTTCTCACACAGTCTCATCCCGATTTTGGCAAAATAAGAAAAACATTTTCCGAAGGTTTTCATGTTGGGCTGTGTTAGTTTTGCTAAAAACCTCTCTTGTCTGTCTTGGTGATTGTTTACATGCAGTGAAGAAATCTATTTTTAGCTCAACATAATTCTTGTTGTTGCCTCAAATATTTTCGCTCCTTCATTCAATGCTTCGACAATAAAAAGGCACATTTTCAGAGGGACTATTTCATGAGTTTAGTAATTGATCCATGTCCGTGTTCATACGTTTTACACAACTTTCAATGGAGTTGAAACAGATTGATGGGATTTTATTTAGAAATATTCTTGTTGCAAGTCCATTAACGTTTGAAAGATTTTACTTCTTCAGAATTTGTTAAACAGATATTTCGTCAAAGCGCTACTCGCGGGTCATCAGATGAAGACATTTTTCATTGTTCAACCTGATCGTCTGCAAATGTTTCGTGTGAATTCAAAACACACCGCAAGTGCTCCGACTCACACACGAAATGCTTCTTTTCCGCTTATTTTTAGACCGCAATCCTCCAATTTTAGATTTCGGCACACTAGTGCCCTGTTATTTTCTTTCGGAAATGTGGTTTCTTCATCGAGCACGATCATCGGACGAAATTATTTTTTTTCGTGCTGCTACACAGCGCCGAGCAGCCTTTTGCTGAACATCTCGTCTCAGTCAGCCGTTATTCGTCGGATTGATCAGTGTCTTCCGATCTTATAACAGGAAAGCATAAGAATTTCTATTTTCCTTAGTGTTTCTTTTGAGGTGAGTTATGGAGAAGGGAAGCAGGAAAGAAGAAAACCAACCTTCCAGCGAAATTATAAGAAAATGGACTAATTAAGTGACACTAGTGCAAGAAGCATTATGTAAAAGCAAGAATGAATGCAAAGCAAAGAAAAATAAAAAAAGAAATCGAGAGGATTGAAAAATTAAAGAAAAAAAATCGAAGAAAAGTGCTAAAAATAAATCTTCACAGAGTGATCAAGTTACGCAATTTTCACAGAGATGAATAAAGTGCTAAGCCAGCGAGCAACAGCAGAATGGATTGAATACATGGAAATGTTGAAAGTTGTTGAAAGTTTGAAAAAATAAAGTTCCAAAGTACCATTAATGAACGGAAGCACCACTGTTCTTGCTATAGACCTCTGACAAGTTTGAATGATGAACAGAATAATGTGACAAAAGTAATGTGACAGATTGAAAGCATCGAAAAAATATCAGTTTTCCGTCAAATTACGCTGAAATTTTCAAAGTTTTTTTAGTACTCGAACGTGAATGAGAGTTTGTGTGTGCGCTGATCCGCCAACATGAAAATATTTTCAGTTTTTCTTTCGTAACTGTTAAATTTAGACTTTCTCTGTATTGTAGATCACAAGCGAACGCGATGAAAATATTTTTTGCTTCTTGTTTTTCGCGTGTGTGGTAAAAAATAAGTTTCCGATGAGTCGACAGAAGGATGAAGTGAAATATTTTTGGCAGATATTTTGCTCGTCTTGACGACATCTTTGACTCGTTTGCTTTTCGAGCTTATTTTTACCGTCAATTTGAAATCTACTCCGTGACCGGAAAAGATGAAAACTTGCAGCATTCCTTCTCTCTGTCTTTGTTGATGAGTTTTTAACATCGAAGACCTTCAGTTGCACCCTTGTTGACACGCATCGTGTTAGGCTTGTCTTCGCCATGAGTTGTTGCAGGTGGTGTCATAAAACTTTCCACCAATTGAAATAAATTTCTTCTGATTCAAAAGGTGAACAGTTTCGAAAGAGTTGAATTCATTTCAATCCCACAATCCGCACCAGCCAACATTTTATTTATGACTTTCTCAGGCTACTCGCCCACGCCGCTTTTGAATGAAGAATTTGTGACTTTTTTTCCTTTTCAACTTATGTGAAAGTCTCAATTTTGTATAAGCTTCAAATCGGTATTTTTGGACGGTGCTGTGTGCGTTTGGATTATTGTTAATTCATGATCGTATCACGTCCACCAAATTGTTTCAAAAGATAATGTTTGAAACATACTGAAATCGCTTACTTAATTAATTAGTAGAGCAAAATGCCAACACATGAGTCATTGAATATTCAAGAGAATGGTTGAATGTTAAAAAACAAAAGAAAGATAATTTTCAGTGTTCAAGTCCCAAGATATCCTGAAATTAACTGTTTTGACTTAAAAAACTGAATTTAACTCTGTTCAGTGTTGATGCACACTTTCCAATCGTTTCTCGCATAAAGTATGTAAACACGCAGTTCTCATTAAATTCTCTTAATGTAAACTAATGTACAGCGTAGCTGTAAACGAAGTTTGAAGGGCAACCAATTTTCACTTGCAAGCTCCGTTTCGAACATGAAAATATAATTGAAGTTGTTAATGCCTCGCTTCCTTCATTTTTTGCCTCAATGATCACCACAATTATGAATAGCGATCTTTCATCTCGTCGATAAGAAAACATGGCGCCCTTAATTTTTGACTGGCGTTGAATGACTAACAAGAAGAGGCGACCAGGTGTAAAGGCAGTTTTTATTTTGCATTCTCGAGGGTGTCGCGTGGGTGTCGATATGACTTAACTTAAAAATAAATATTTCAGCCTCTGTTACAAAATGTCTCTGCCTGTGAAAATTCTTTTTCGTTCGCTGTGGTGTGAAAATGTAAACGAGAAATGTGTAATCGGATATAAAAACGTGATTTTTCTTTTCTTGTAGAGATTCAAGCTAGCTGTGTTGATGAATGTATGAATGTATACCAAGCCAAATTTGGCATCGAGGCTAATTTTCTATTTTTGCTTTATTCTCTTGCCAATGTTTTCTTCTCATCGGTCAGTTTGCATTCGATTCCAAGGAAAATCTTCTGCGTTCGTCTCTGATCAGCGGCGGAAAAGAAAAAAATTATTGTGTATCGTTAAATATTCCTACACAGAATTTTTTCGCGATCTTTCGCCATTCAGAAGAGTGGGGAGATGGGAGAAATTAGGAGATTGAAAAATAATCGCGAAAACACTTTGCACATCTTGCGCTTTTTACATTCGCCGTGTCAGACCAAACTCGAACATTGTGCCTGAAACTTTTCCATTTGCTTCTCTTAAATTGCAGTTGTTCCATAAATTTAGAAATTAACTATGGCTGATGATGAGGTAAGATGACACTGAATTTGTGCAAGCAGGCTAAATCTAAATAATTTGATCAATCAACAGGCAAAGAAGGCCAAACAGGCCGAAATCGAACGCAAACGCGCTGAAGTGCGTAAGCGTATGGAGGAAGCCTCCAAGGCCAAGAAGGCAAAGAAAGGTTTCATGACACCAGAAAGAAAGAAGAAGCTCCGAGTAAGTTGACCAAAAACATTTCTCGCACACTTGTGACACTTGCTGACGTAAATCTCCCTTTTGTTCTGTCCACTAGTTGTTGCTGCGTAAAAAAGCCGCTGAGGAATTGAAGAAGGAACAAGAACGCAAAGCTGCTGAACGTAGACGCATCATTGAAGAGCGATGTGGCAAGCCGAAGAGCATCGTAGACGCCAACGAAGGTATTTATACTTGTATCCACCAACACTCTTTCCACCCTCCACCATTTATCTTCATTCAATGGTCGATTCGACACATATATTGTTTCTCATCTTATTGATGACTTAATTATTTTATTTAATCTTTCAAATCATTTTTATTATTATTATGATGGATAATAATTTAAGTGAATTCAACAAAACACAACAAGATTTTTCCTTTAGGAACTTCTTCTTTAGGAACTTTAGAAACTCCTTCATTGTAACTTTTATTCACTTAGAATCAAGATATCGTGACTTCTAGCCGCAAATCGGCTAGAGGTTACTTGTTTAAGCGCTAAGAATATCGTCCACAATACCTGAAATGAATTAATTAATTTGACCCGATCAATATCATTTGTGGATGAACCATAGACTCTCTCTCGTCTATCTGTCGTAACTATCATGAAAGAATTGAAAGATTGGAGGATGAAAAGTACGATTTCGAGTACATTGTCAAGGGAAAAGACTTCCAGGTACACATTGAATATGCAAAAAATCAGCAGACAACAAATGAAAATCTTTTAACTCTAAACGCCGCTCTTCTAATTTATTTTGACTTTTTTACAATCATTAATGTTTCATTTTAATATGTTTTTGAATCATTTTTATAAATTTTTAAACTTAAAATGAACAAAAAAGACAACAAACAGTTTTAGTGGCCGTCTGCTCTCAGCGAAACTTTCAAAACAAACAAAAACTTTCTTTTTGTGTTCTTTTTATTAACGCTGATCAACTATTGACCACTTTACGTGATGACTTTAATTCCTTTAACTATTTTCTTTCATGTTGTTCGTTTCTTTTTATTTGATGTGTACAAAGTTAAAGCCAAAACCAAGCAAGAAAGATGCAGCAATTAAGAGCTATTTTCAAAACAAAAGAAAAAAGATAAAAAAGCAGTTTTGTCATTTTCTTAACGAAGGAGTTGATTTTTTGATTTTTGATTTTTTTATTGACACTTTTTTTGAAATCATAATCCAGTGATGTTTTTAATCATTAAGTTTTTTATTCATTAGCCAAATCTGAGCAGAGAAAATCTTGTTGTGAAGCGATGACTTTTTCATTCACAAATAAGGTTTACCATTTCTCATCCGAAGCAAACAAAAATTAAAAATAATTGATACAAATCTATCGTATGAAGCTTTCTCATGAAAAAAAAACTATATTTGAACTTCGCTTTGTTTGAGAAATCCTATCTGAAAAAAAATCTTTAAAAATTTTTTTTGATTAGCGTCAGTAAAAACCATCATGAGAGATTATCACGATCTCATAAGTCGTTTGGAGACGGAAAAAATCGATTTAGAGTATGAAGTGGCTCGAAAAGATTTTGAGGCAAGAACTCTACTCAATTGATATTTTTTTAAATTTTTAATGGATAATTCTTAATCAACATCGATAACTTTAACTCAGTAAACATTTTAGAAGTTAAAATGAAAAATCTTTATGGTATACCCCGCTGTTGTAAAGAAGTCATAACCAATTGCTCGTTCCAATACCCAATTAATTAATGATTTTGTCATGATCGATGTTTTTAAGATCTGAGTCAGAAAATTCTATTTTAACATTCTCTACAAAACTCAACTTTTCAAAATGCTTCAACTTAACGGCAAAACGGGATCAAGACTATTTTTTCGTCATTTTTAAGTAAAATTTTCATTCACAGATGATCAGGCATTCAAATGGTCTTTTTCTTAAGGTTCAAGTAGTTTAACTGGTTTTTTTCATTTATACAATGCTACTTAAAATCCTTTTAATCGAGAACTTTCGGTTGGAGCTTAATGAGAGCTCTTTGTTTTAAGCTCCTGGGTTTTTAACAGCAGTCGTTGAAAAGTCATCGTATGGTTTGATTTCGTACGTTTGAACAAGCACGTCTTGTTACTGAGAATTCCTTGAAATTTATTTTTTACACAAGAACAAAAACAAAAACTATAGCAAAATATAATTTCTAAAAACTATATCTCTATGAAACTTATTCATTTAGCTGAGCTACAGACAATTTGTAAGGAATATTGGAATAAAATTGCACGATTGGAAGGTGACAAATATGATTTAGAGAAGGTCGAGCAATTTAAAAATTTCGAGGTAAAATCGGACACCCGCACGAATTTGTTTAATTTTATAATTTTTAGTTTTTACTTTAATTTGGACATTTCAAACTTATCTAAATCTAATTTAATTAGTCTAAAAAATGACTTTGATTCATTAAAAGGAAACAAATTTTTAGAGTTTTGATCATTTTTGTTTCGAATTTTTTTTTGACAGAATTAAAACCATAAATCAATTAATTTTTTACGTTTCACACAAAGTGGCTGCTTCCCTTTGACTATTAATTACAAACATTTTTGATATTTTTTGTCTTTGGTTTTTTGACCATGATTTTATTTTTTTGGTTATTGATAGTGTAAAAACATATTGAAGAGAGTTCTACAATTTTTCACTTGTTTAAACAAAACTATTAAACCGTTTTAAGCACTTCAATTCCTGGTTAGAATTTTTATCATGCAATCCTAATCCCAAACTGCGTAAAGTGTTATGCATAAAGCGATTTTCGAAGCTGTCTCATGGAGCCTGGAACTCAGTCATCATTTCCTGTACTAGTTTTAGATAGTTCTACTTGTGGTTCCTACCCTGTGATCGAAGGTTTATCTGAAGATGAAGTTGTTATTTATTATACACAAACATGAATTGAACCGTTTCCCTTCATTCGATTTCATATGGCTATGAAACGTGATTAGTAGTGAAACTCAAAACGCATCACTTGACAAATCTTAATCAATTAAGAAAAATTATGAACTTTTTTTTTATTATTTTTTAATCTCTATCCTAAACAGACCAATTGAAGGATATTTGCAAAGAATATTTCGAGCGAATGTATTTATGTGAAGGCCAGAAATGGGATCTTGAACATGAAGTCCGAAAAAGAGATTGGGAGGTACTGCCATAAAAAACAAAGCAAAAATACCAAAAACAAATATTTACAAAAAAAACCTATTTTGTTTGATGAGATGAAAACAAAACACAAAACAAAACTTTTTGTCACTTTTTTTTAATTTTGACATCATTTTTAATACAAAAATCTGAGTACCTGAAAATCATGAAAAAATTTTCAATCAAATTTCAATTAACTTTAAAAGAACTTAAAAATTAATTTTCATTTTTTTCACTCAAAAAGTCATTGCGGTTCTGAAGTGATTATTTCAAAATCTTTCTATCAGTGAAAAGACCAATTTATTTGATTTTTCTCACGGACTTTCCCACAATGTGCTTGACGACTTGCTAAAAAGTTTTGAAAAGCTCCGTTAAGGAACCGCAACGACTCAAATTTTGTTATTTTTTATCATGAGGACACTCCATTGATGATCATTTGAACCACAAACACACCACAAAAGCACACAAACACAAAACATTATGCACCTCCTTCATCCACCATGATCTAAAACGTTTTTTCTTTTAATTACTCACAAAACCAAAAACCTACAAAAATTCAGAAGATTCGATAAAAAGTACTTTTTAAACCAAGAACTACATAAAATGATATGTAACCAGTTTAAAGGGAATCATTCTACTCACATCTGCATAATGTGACACTTTAGTTCAGAAAAACAGAAAACAATAGTTGCGGAGACAATTTTTTTTCTTTAGAAGCATTTCTCGAGACAAAAGTAAATTTTTTAATAATTTTCCTTTAGTTTTATTTTTAATTCTAATCATTGACGTTTTTCTTGGGTTGTATCTGATTGTAGGTCAGCAAAATAGCTCAAAGTTTTCGAAAACATTCAAGTTCGGCATTAATAAAAGGCTTTTTTAGAAACACACTTTTAATAGGTTTAATGCGAACTCAGTAGCCAGCCTAACGAAACATTCTCTTAAAACTATTCTCTTAATTTTAAAGCAACGAAGTCTCAACAAAAGCAGCATCATTATCCGAGATTCCTAATTTTAAAGAAAATCAACCTAAATTCAAAGCAAATAAACATTTAAAAGACTAATCTGAAAATGTCTAAGGTTTATAAGAAGCTTTCTGCCTTGATTTTTTAGATTGCTATGAACAGTTGTACATAATTTCGACTCAAGCTTTGACTTTTTTGATTTTCTAAAAATTCACATTCCATTCAAATGATTTCATCTGATTCCGTTTTTAAAAGCATGAAGAATATTTTTGCTCAATCAACACTTTAACATAGAAAAAAAAGACACTTGACAAATGACAGAAGAAAATCTCAAATCTCAAGAAAATTTTCAAAAAAACGATTTTGTAAATATTTATTTCCTAGAATTCGTGTGTTTTCCGTTGTTTGCACCATTGAACCACATTTTAAGAACCGT
The DNA here is from genome assembly GCA_000775305.1 of Belgica antarctica. Lineage (NCBI taxonomy): Eukaryota > Metazoa > Arthropoda > Insecta > Diptera > Chironomidae > Belgica > Belgica antarctica. Next base: position 376,585 of record JPYR01000002.1, read on the forward strand.
CAACTGCAGAAGATATTCTCAAAACTTTTTGTTGGTTTTAAAATTTTGTTTCGCATGCTGTCCTTTTTAAAGAATTGAGAAACATATTCCCCAAAAATCCATTTTCAAGAAATTTTGTTCTTGCTTTTATTTTTCACTTCTGTTCTGCTCTATTATATAAATTTTCAATTGAATGTCCGGTAAAACAGTATGGCACACCATTAATCATCACTTCATATCATGACGTCGAAATTTTACTAATTACAGCAGATGATTCGAGAACGAGATTGTTGAAAATTTTAATTTTTGAGATGAAAAAAAGTATGGAAACACTGAAGACTTAAACAAAAAATCAAACAATATTTATGCGTGACACGATCCTTTTCCCAAATTCCAAAATTAATCACCACACCCTCATCTTATGATTTTCTCATTCGTTTTTAAGTTCTTTTACACAAACTTTTGTTTATTTGGTTTCCACTCTTTGGAGGTGGAGAACTGTTTTTTTGTCAAACTTTCGTGCCATACTGTGTGCAGTACCTTCACATGAATTTTGTATTTTTTGTGTCCTATCGTAGCATTTTTAATATGTTTTTCACATGTCCTTTCAAAACAAAAAAGAAAACAAAATTTTGTTTCACGTGTTTCTCGGGCTCACTCAAATCCCTTTTTTATAATTTATGTACAGATCCCATCAGATTGTGAGAAAGATTGAGCGGACAAAAGTATTACGAAAAGAAAATTCAATTCCAATACATAAATACATTTATTAAACGTTTTTAACTTTTTTGTTGTAAACTCAACTCGTCAATCATTTATCACACAAATCGCTAATCAAAACAAAAAAAGTACTTTGCCCCAAATGCCCACGTTTGGAAGATAGAAATGGTTAACAGAAATCGATTTCGTCGATAAAGAAAAGCTGAATTCGATCAGTCAGATTTTTTCCTGTATACAAACGAAATTAAACAAATAAAAATGCAAAGAAAAACCTCTCAGAATAAAAAAAATCCAAGAAAAGAATCATAAGATGCCAAAAATTATGAAAAACAATCGACATCTTTTGCACATGTTTATGTACTAACCAGCTTTTGACATCCTCACAGATCTCGCTTTTCGTTTTTGATGTTTTTCGTGAGTCAAGTTAACCAAACATTATGCAAATAGCGAAAATCCAACGAAACGGTCGAGCATTTTGCGTAGAAAATAAGACAAAGCGTGAAATGTTCCAATTATTTGCATGCGCCGTCTGTGTACTTTTTAGCTATTATCTGCTTTTGCACATTAAACACAAAATTTTATTATTTTTGATAGACGACGAACATCTTTGAATCTGGTTCAAAGTTTTTGACAGATTTTTTTTGTGATTCGAAAATGTTTGTCTTTGTCTAATCGTTAGTTTACTGTAAATTATTCTAAAGCTCTCAAAACAATCGGCTAATGTTTCTCTATTTTCATCCACATCACTGAACACAGATCTCGGATCTGAACGCTCAAGTCAACGATCTTCGCGGCAAATTGTGAGTTTATAAAATGTCAATCTCAAGCTCTGTAGATTACAGTTACAATTTTAAATTTTAGCGTTAAACCAACCTTGAAGAAGGTTTCCAAATACGAGAACAAATTTGCTAAGTTACAGAAGAAGGCCGCCGAATTCAACTTCCGTAACCAGCTGAAGGTTGTCAAGAAGAAGGAATTCACCTTGGAAGAAGAAGATAAGGAGGTATGTAGAACGATCTCATCAATTGAACCCTATTGTCATCTCTCAGAACAATCTGTACATATTGGAAACGTTTATAGGCGTATAGAAAGTCTTCTCAGCGTTGATCAATTTTTTCTCATTCAATCTTGTTGATTACTCGTCAACAAGCAATCTGGCCAAAATCAAACCAAACATTCCACTCATCATTAGCTTATTACTTGATAGAATTCTCATACACATTTTATAATCCTTCTACAGGCGAAAAAATCCGAAAAGGCTGATTGGCAGAAAAAGTAGACAGAACAATAGATATGATCTTTAAATTAAAAAAAAAACCGTAAACACTTCGCTGATTTTTTGCACAAAAAACTTTTAAAATATTTTACTATTCAGGACATACATTTTTGCAAAAAGAAAGTAGTTTTTGATTTTTGGTCTAAAGTTAATAGCAGCAGTAAATCAAACTCAAATCTAATAAATTACGTTCATAAAAAGTTTCTCGTCGAAATTCTCAAAAATGCCAATAAAATCCTAAATAAATACTTGTCGTCTAGGTGAGATACTGTTTTTTGGAATCGCTTCAAAAAAACAAGATCCTAAAGTGTTTTAAGAAGAAATGTAATCCGCTTCAGAAGACAACGTCTTCTATTGAATACTTAGCTTAACCATGTCAGCTGCGTCTTCAAAAAAATTGCTTTCTGAAATGTTGCAAAGGGGTCGTTTAAGAGTAATTTTCTGTTCCATAAACAATATTTAGTCGTAAATCAATCAAAACTCTCTCGACACCTAAAGCACGTAGTTTGAAACTTGGTCCAAATATGTTTTTTAGCACAGTTTAATTCTCTTAAAAATGGCTAAGATATGTTTTTTAATGACCCTACAAACTTTTTATTACTTAAAATATCCCTTATCAGAGCATTCAGTCATTCGTCGTTCCTTTCATGTCGAACTTCATCAAAATTTCTTTCAATTTTGCTTTTAAATTAAAGCTGAAAATGATATTTGAACAAAACGATAATTTTAGGGAGGAAATACTAACATTTTGTTTTACAACGCTTTTGTTCATTTCTCATGTTGAGGAATTGAAAGGAAATCTCCAATCTGCAAAAGTCATAAAATCGTTCCCCGAAAGTCAAACCTGATAATATTTCAGCTTATCTTTGTCTTCAGTTCGTTATAACAGCTTTCTGAAGAATTGCGCACAGAAAAAATCCCAAAAAAATCACTTACGGTCCCTTTAATCTCTAATTGTTAGTTGTTCGATGTGCACTGTTATCTTCATTTTCACATTATAGAAACAAAAAAAGTTGGCTTGATGAAGTAAATAAAAAGCTAATGTTCCCCTGCACCACTAAACACACTTTTATTCTATATAAAAATCTATCTATATCTTTTATTCTATAAACTTTAAGCCAAATGCTCAAGCAAAAAATAATTAAAAAAAATTCTGTCTGCCGAAAGCTCGTTGAATTTTTGTTTCCTTGGACTTTCAATTTGATCAACCATTTGCTAATTTTACTCTTTTCTTCTATCCTATACAGAAAAAACCAGACTGGTCCAAAGCTAAAGATACTAAGGTAAAGGAAGAACACCACGAAGAAGTTGAAGCCGAAGCATAAATCCAGTTTGCATACTGATTTGTGTTGCCAAAGCCACCACCACACACAATCAATAATTGAGCAATGATGAGAAAGAAAATTTATTAAAATTGCAACCAACATCGCATAATTTTTTGTCAAGAACAATACTTTACATGCAATTATTAATATCTGATTACCTATGATGATTATGTTTATTTTATTTATTGTAAATGTATAACAAACTTTATTGAATTTTTATGTTTTCAATGTTTCTTTGATTTCTCTTTTTCCGACTTTGTCACTTTTTGTTATCATTTGTTTGCAAAACATCATAAACACACTCAAAAGAACATCAAAAAATTTTCAATAAAATTTAAGTGAAAATAGAAATTCTCTTGATTTGAATTTGATGGACCATCACGATCAGCTAAAAGTTGATATCAAATTTGTGTCAAGCTTATTCACTTTACTAAAGATCAGGTAAACGTTTCGTTTTGATTCGACACTGTACATCATCTTTTTATAAACGAATAAAATCATAATTGTATCAATTAACAAACCAAAGTCGCAGTTGTTAATTGTGGGGATCATACAAGATTTGTTGTCATCTAATGTATTCAAAACATTCTGAGCATCGTTCTGGAAGCATCAAGTCTTCTGATATGAAAATTTAACTGTTGATGGTGAATAATACGAAATACGTCTATACCATGTGTATACTTGTCACAAGATTTTTTTACGATTTGAATGACAGTCTTCTGGTATATGGCACACGACCTCGTCACAAAATACGTTAAAAAAATTTAACAAACGAAACCGAATGAACATATGAAAGTGAAGATCGGCTTCGGGTCACTGATCGCTCTGCCAGCAAAATCGCCATCCGTGCAACAAAAAGTTGAGCGACTTTCATTCAAACTGCGCTTTCTGAAAGAGTGGCCCTTTCAAAATTTTCTCGTACAAGTCTTTTCCTTAATTTTACACATTTTAGACATCTACATTGGTCATTGGCTTTTCCAACTTTCACTTTTCAGTCTTTAATCAGATCTTATGTTTGTAGCCTACTGAGTCTGCAGAACCAGCCCAACAGCCAGCCGCTGAGAACACTGACCCAGCACCAGCAGAACCAGCCCCAGAGCCAGCCGCTGTTAAAGCTTAAACTATCTGGATATCAATGTCACGATATCACAACGATTCGAATAAATATATTTATAAGTTTTCTTTATTTTTTTTACAACCAGTCTAATTCTCTTCTACAACTTCATTTCAACTTTTCAATATCACTGCACAAGCAGCTCCCTCTAGATTGATAAATATGGTTGAACTCTCTTGATTTGTAAATAAATTTGAACACAAAAGATATCACTTGATGACAACGTACAAATGTCCAATTCACCAGGGCGGAGTAGCTGAAGCAACTGCGGCTGCGATCAAAGAGGTTGCAAGAGGCAACGACTTCGACGCCAACGACCAGCGACGACAGCTGCGGCAGCGAAGCATCCAGCATATAGGATCTAAGCCCATGGTGACTACCAGTCAAATTTCGCTCAAATGTTGTTAAATTCTAGAACGTGAATGTATCAAAATAAAAAAAAGCCAGGAATGAAACTTTGGGTGTTTTTGCAATCACTACGACAGTTTTTTTAATGATTTGAATTTAGTGTCTTGGATAAAGAAAACTTTCAAAAAAGCACAGCTTTCCAATCTCAATAGACTTGTTGAACTCTCTACCAATCAGTAATAGTAAAAAGCACGTTTTTAAGTGTTTACATCGGGTTTGCGCAGGATCTTGTCTCACTGGAAACCACCAACCTACCCTCTCTGCGCCAGAACAACAACCCCCTGGAAAAGCTGAGAACATCAAAAGCTTTTTTCATTTTAAGCTTTCTGTTGGAAAAATGTTCTTGTCAGTCATGTTTTCGCGTTCAGATGTTTAGACGGAAAAAGTTTTGCTCGAGTTAGTTCTAACAAAATGTGTAATTAAATGAATAGCGTTCTGCTGAAAAAGTCAAGAGTGAGTTAAAGAAGACGCTAAAACGATTGCAAAATGTCGCAAAATTGTTTAGCAACAGAAAATGTTCAAAAAAGGAAATGATGTTGTCTGCAAAAAATCAATGAAACAGCCTCAAACTCTAAAGATGAAAAAAATGGAATTTTTAGGCTCGAATGTTGTCTTTAAGAACCACACAACTTAGAAACTTGATTTTTTACTTAAAGAAGCTAAATACCTTTGTCTCTAAGCTATGTGGTTCTCAAAGAAAAATGGAAATCAATTTATCAATTCGGATAAATTTATCCATTTTTGACCCTACAATGAACTTCTGCGTCTCTAGGGGTTCAGATTTTTGGATTGTATATTTCTTCTTGCTGCGAGTCTTTTCTATTCCGATGAAATATTTGAGTTCCTTTAACTCAGCAATCACGCGGAGTTTGAACAATGAATTATGACTGTTCCATGGTCTTCAGTTGCTTGGTGTGACTGATAGCTAAATATGGCACTTTTAAACCATCAAACTGATTTCGTACAATTCAAACAAATTTGAAGGAAACATTTGTTTCAAGAGCTCTTCTCTTTGTTTAAAATTCATACAAAGAAGACTTCAAGTTAATTTAATTGCGCCTCCAAAGTTTCAAGGTCTTGGAGAAGATAAAATCAGTTGAAGAACAAATTTACCCAGAAAAAGTGACAAGATTTTTTTGTTTGACTTAAGAAACAAAGAGAAGCAAAACTGAATTTCCTTATTTTCCATATTTTCACAGAATGTACACCAAAAAAAAATCTGGTCATGAAAAGTTATTGAATTAAATTTTTCGGTCATCTCATTAGAACGATGATGTCTATTTTGGCGATTTTCGCAATCATTATTTTGATTGTGTTTGCTGCTTGCCGTTTTCTGGGGCCTTCGTTCCAGTTGTGGCTATGCTCCAGTGGCGAAGAGAAAATTGGATTATCGAAGAACAAACTCTACAATGCCAATGGGTACATTGTGAGTAGAAATCTAAAAATATTCTGGTTGAACGAATCTTAATTCAGACATTCAACAGGTACACTCGGGATCAGATATTCTTCTCGGCAGCACAGGAAGTTTTAAACGCTTCGATTCAGTAGACAGAAACGCTCACGAAGGTGAATTAGTTTATGGTCAGACGACAATCTCAGCACCGCCATGGGTAATTGAGACAAGTAGTGAAACGATTCCCCCGCAACCGTTGCGACCAGCGCCATGCCCTGTACCATTGAACGTAAAGGCTAAAAGCAGAGGTTATCCAATCTCTCCGGTTTCAAAACAAGACAACCTTGACTCGAGAGTGATATCTGCACCGCTTCCAATAAAATCAGTCCCTCGACCAGTGGTCAGGAAGCAGTTGTCGGCACCTGCGTCAGGCTTTCCCATTCCTTTAATCAATCCTCCAGAAAAGGGATTACAAAAGATTGTGAAGGACGTTAAAGCAACAACAAACCCATTTCTCAACGGATTCATCAACCTCGAATCAATAAAATCGAACTTGTTCTCCACCACGGTCACTTCCGAATGCAAAATTGAAAACGAACGTGCATCAAAAAGCGCTCTTATTTCGAAGAATCCTTTCATCAATTCTTCGACATCCAGTGACTTGAACATCTTTGACTTCAACCCAAAAACCATCAAGTCCATTTTGGAAGAAGCCAAAGAAGACGAAGGCTATCTTGGTGACAGTGACGAAAAAGAAGAAGTTGACCCTTTAAAGCAACTTGAAGAGCGGATACAAAAACTAGAGGCTTCCGGAAAGCAGAGGCGTAAAAATGAAACGAACTCACCGCCCAGGTTTTCCCCGAAAATGCTGCACAAGCCTCCTTCTATGAGTGAATTGAGCCTGAAAGAACTGAATTCTAACGCAATTGAAAAGTTTGTCGATTCATCGCTTAACGATGAGAGCGTGGCCAAGGCTTACCAAAAACATATTCGTAATCGATCTCTCTCAGAAAACGAAGTTGGTGAATTCAGCACGTTGGTCGAGTCGAGTGATTTTGCTGATCAAATGAGCCCACTGGCTATTACCACATCGGCTACAAATCCCTTCCTGAATGGCAAGAGGCTTTTAAAAACACCGTCAGAGACTTATCTGGAAACATTCTCGATGATGCGGGCAAACAACAATAACAACGGTATCAACGCAAGTGTCAACAACAAATCATCGCAGTTATGCAAACACCCATCGTTAAATAAAATCCTACAAAGCTCGCAGTCGCTGTTCGAAGCCAATGATTCTTCGCAAAGCTTATCGACGATTAAACGTGCCGCTTCATCTGAATCCATATCATCAGAATCGTCTGTCATATTTAATAAACTAGAGCGCACAGCTCCACCGATTACGGGAAATTTAGGTGTATCCTTACAATATGACAAGTGAGTGGTTTTTTTGATGTTAACATTTGAGCCACGTACTTTCCAATTGTATACCGAGAATACGTTAGATTTTTTTTTGAATTTGAATGAAGCTTGGCGAGGGGCATGGAAATCAGAAGAAGACTCGGATTGAAGAATGAACGAAATCCGAATTTATCGTAATGGATGCTGATTTCTTCACACTGAGCCTTCCGCTTCCAAGTTGAGTCCCCTGCGGTGGTATCCAAGAATGAAAACCTGAAGGGGAAGTCAGTGATTTTTTAATAATTCCCAACGGTCATTGGTGTACAATTAGAAAGTTCGTGGCTCAGTTGCAAAATAGGTTTTTCCTGGTGATGTTTGTTTACAGTTAAAAAATTCTGACGCCTAGAAAAAAAATATTGAAAATGTTCAAGCCTGTTCAAGCTTTGGCTCTAATGGCATTGAGTCAAGAAATCTCGTAGGATTTGAATGATGAATGATTGAAATTCTGGTACTTCAACTTAAGCTTGAATAACATTTTTCTACCTCTTAAAAGATGTAAAATGACCGTTTCCGATCTCATTTCTGACATTCCTTAAGACAAGTTTAGACTGTCAATGCTTATTTATAAACATAAGAAACTCTATGTTAATATAAATAGAATGCAAAACATGTTTTGCATGTTTCTTCAAACTTCTGCAAATTTAATCAAACATCTTGAGAAAAATTTCTCCGTTCAATTTGAACTCACCGAAAGTTTTGTAATCTTCCTAGAAAAAAATCAATATTTTCACTTCGAGTAAAAGTTCTCGCATCGACAACACCAGACTTCAGCTTTTCAATTATTATACAAAAAGCTTTTTTAAGTCGATAAAAACCACTAGTTGATTCTTTTGTTGATCTTTGCTATCTTGATGTTATTCAACCCTCAGACACAGCGCTACCGAAGAAGGTTGTGAACTTTTAGTGACGGTACTAGAAGCAAGAGATTTAATCATACCACTTGATGCTGACCCTGAGTGTGTAGACACGTTTGTTCGAGTATACCTTCTGCCTGATGAGACTGAAGCGATGCAGACAAAGGTGTTCAAAAATTCTCTTCATCCGAGCTACCAGGAGTTGTTCGGTTTTTTCATTACGAAACAAAACATCAAACGGTCACTTTGGTTTCACTTGTACCACACAAACACACAGTGTACAACACTTATAGGTGAGCTAAATTTTCTCCAAGTTTTTGTGACTTCCAGAAAAAACCTTGAATTTTGGCTTAGGTGAAACTGAAATGAAAATAACGGAGTTCCGAAAACCTACAACTTGCTGGCTTAACCTTTCGGACTCACGCAACAACTGCACTAACTATGGTGACATGATGTTCTCATTGTCTTATCTTCCAACCGCGGAGAGGTAAAAAAGCTCAAAAACACTGCGTTCAACGGTTAAAAACGATTTTTTTGTAACAGGCTAACGGTTGTCATCGTGAAAGCTCGAAACCTGCGGCCTGAAAGTGATGAAAACGAGAACAGACACGATGCTTCATTTGGTATTCAAAGTGTTTTTGTGAAGGTGAATATAAATTTTCATCCACTTATAGGTTTTTTTGGTTAATATGTCACACATGCTTTAGTGGAGTACGACAAAATGACTCTTTTGAGCTTCTTGAGCTTCAGTAATTTCACAAATCCAAAGGTTAAGTTTATATCGGGCTAGAATTTTGCACCATTACAACATTGACAAACAAAAAACTACTTGGTTCTCATCACAAAATGTTTTATGACATAATGCTCTTTAAGTGTTTGTTTAACAAACGAGTAAGAGGCTTAGTATGAGCCTCATGCTTGTGCATAAATGTCCACTCTAAGTGATGATTCAAGAGTTTCATCAATATTTTCAAGATTGGATTTTATTTGAAGTGGCTTGACGTGCGCTTGTATACAGCTCCCAAAGAAAATCAGCGCATCATTTCAAGTCGAGCTAATTCTGAGAAATAATTGAAATTTTGTTTTCTCTCTCGCGACAACCATTTTTTAGGTATATTTGTTGAAGAACAACAAAAAAGTTTCAAAAAAACGAACAAGCACAAAGCGAGGGGAGCAAAACCCTATTTTCAACGAGGCCCTTTCGTATTCCGTGCCTCCGTTTCTTCTCAACTCGATTCAAGTGCGTTTAACAGTCATGAATGTCGTATCGACAACTGAATCAAACGATGGGAGCCGCAAAGCGCTGCCGATTGGACACGTTATTGTTGGAAGTCAAACGGACGGCAAGGGAATTCTGCACTGGCACCAGATGATTATGTCGTTGAGAAAACCCGTTGCAATGTTCCATCCTCTGAGAAGAAGTACAAGCAAAATGTAAAACTTGTTATGGTGTTTGAAAGTTAATGTTGCGATAAAATCAATATATATATATATTTAGATAGTTTAAATTTCTCGCGACGATACCGTTATGCAAGTGTTTAGGGTAAAATGTGCTAACAATCTTTTTGAAAAAAACTATGTTGAATTGGGAAATGTAACCAATTTCAACACCCCTTCCGTATCCACCAAATCAGAACCTTTTTGAAGCTATTTAATTAAAATTGATGCCGCAAGTATGTGCGTAATTGAAAATTGATTTCCTCTCATGAAATTCTGTTTCACTACTGAAACGACGTTGAAGGGACAGCCAATGAGTGCTGGAAAATATTTTATTTTTCCATTTTTGTCTCAATTTTGTAATGGTTTTGCTACTAGTTATTACTGGTTTTTAAAGCTGAAGGCTTGTTGATAATTAAAGCTTTTATGAGACAGCCAGTACTGAATTCCACTTCTCTATTGGTTAGTTGAGCACAGTTATATCATCTGAAAAATCAATTTAGATAACTTCAACATGTATATCAAATCAAGTGTGATGGAGAAGTGTTGTCTAATGACCAATTTCATCGATGATTGCACCCTTGTTCCAAAATCAATATCATGTAAACAAAAAAAATCTGTTCAAGGTATAGTTTGTATACTTCTTATTTAAAACTTAGCTAATTCCTGTCGAGAGCTTTTAAAATGAAGCACAGGGAACTCACAAAAGAACATTATAAATAATGCTTCCGGATGTTTTGTGATAAAAAATCAATATGGCTATCAAAAGTTGTGGGCGAGCCCGAAATTCCTTCGAGCACTTTCAGAAAGACAGCAAAGCTACATATTTGAGCTCAGTTGAGAAAAAAGGACAATAAGCGAAATAAGAAAACATTTTCATACATAGATTCTACTTATTTGCGTTGAACACCGCCACGAACCTTCCAAGCTTTTCCCTTAGTTTGTTATGAAGAGCCTCCAAAACGTCAACATCTCGACATAAACATTTTGAGATAGTAAATATCTAGCTAAATTTTGTACTTTTCTATTCCTTATTAGGCAAAAAAAAATTGCTATGACCTTAATCTTTGATCTTTACAAAAGAAAGAAATTGCATATAATATCATATCAATACATAAAAATGTTCTGTATTAGATTTACAAGACTTGATGGAGAAAAAGCTGAAAGCTGGAATGTTGAGCTTGGGAATTAAAGATTGAACTGACGTTATTTAATAACAAAATCGCAAATTTTATTATCAGACGTTATAAACTTTAGTAACGTTTCAACCCTGATAAAAAACACCTTTTTTAAGTAAAACCGATGATTGACTCGAAAACATGGTGATGAACATGATACAAATCGTTCAAAGATCCTGGGTTGATAGCAATTTACCATTCAACGGCTGCTTCCTTCTTTGGCCTACCATCAAAAAGAGATTTGATGTGCTGGAGTTAGGGTGACCCGAATTCCTGAAGCGTTTAAGATGAAAATCAAGAAACTTCAGGTGTCCAAAAAAAAAGGTGACCAATATTTGGTTGAAAATTTCTTTTAAACTTATATAAGATGTCATTAGAGAAAAAAAAAATCGTAAATTTTCAATAAAAAATTACGATTCAAGTTCAAAGATTAAATATTAATTTTTTTAATTTACATCATCTACGTTCTTGATGCGTTAGTTGTTTCACTAAATGTATAGAAAGGTGTTTTGCATGCAGCAGGATAGTCGCACTAACTCTTTGCAACTATGCACTTGGTTACAGCAGAAATCAAGAAAATGTAAGATGAAAAGGACACAATAAAACAATGCACTTGTAACGATAATAGGAAAGAAGAATTTTTTGTTTCACGCTTCTCACTCACATCAACTAGTTTGGATTATTATACCAAGTTGTTTTACTTGGTCACTTTTCATTTATGTAGTAACGATTCTTTGTAAAACCTTGAATATTTATTTTGATTGTCGCGTGAATAAGATTGATAGACATCTGGTAACGAGTCTTTCTTGATATTATATTTTACTATGTGATGTGATGACAGTATTCACTTCCATAAATGTTTATAGTGTAGTGATTTTAATGATGAACAATTTTTGGGCGGTAAAATTAGCTGATTAGGATGAAACTCGAGTTCTTTATCGATCATTTCTTAAATGACGAGATTAAATTTCGATAGAATCAAAGCTAGTCCAATCTTGGTCGTCAACTTTTTCATTCGCATTCAAATACCTTCCTAGGACCATTGCCAAATTGTGTGTTCAAAAGTCCTTTAACGTTTTCGCTTCCACCATGTGAAGAGTTTAAGAAGCGCTCGAGTCTGAATTTTATTGGGTTTTGAAGATTTTTGCATCGCGGTGAAAGCCTAAGACGGGAATGAAAACTGCGGTGCCTTGCGGAATAACTAAATCACTATCAGCAACTTTGTAGTCCCGTGTGACGGTTCTGAAGTGAATTGGGACGATTGCGTAATTCCTTAAAGTCTCGTCAATGCAGCACTCAGCGTATTTGAGGTCTGAAAGCATATCATATGTGATTTCGTCAGAACTTATTTCTTTGAACACTCTGTCAATCTCTTCCTGAACCTTGTGTTGCAAATGCGGATTTTTTGCAAGTTCAAGCAAACAGAACGATAGCGTTGAGCTTGAAGTTTCAAAGCCAGTATGAAAAGACAAATGCCTGTGCTGCAGCCTGGTCAATATTCAACGTCTGGAATGCGTCGTCATTTTATCTCGACTTCTCACCTTTTTAAAAAGTTACATCATCGACTGACGTTGATTTTATTGTGAAACTAGTATCTGCATATTAAAATCACTATTATTTTATTCCAATGATCGATTCAATTGAAAATGAGATTTTTGGTCTTGACTGCGTTTCGTTTTCCACTTTGACATGCTTGGTAGTTAAGTCCATGCTGCTGTAGTTCACGATCGGAAAATTCGCTGCGGGTGGTGACATTTGTAAGTAATAATTCGTGATTGTCGTCTCCAAAACGTCTTGTGCTCCAAACGCTCGTCGTTTTCTCATTCTTTCGTTGTAAGGAGAATAGTAGGAAGAAAAGTGGTCTGAAAATTATATTAAACAAAAAATCAATTTTTTGAGAAGAAACCTTGTACGAAAACTTTGAAATATATCCCAAAATATTACAAAGTTCGTTCAAGCATGAAATGACTTTTTGTGTTCTACTTTGTTCACTTAATTAGGGATATGGTTTATCTTGTCTTCTTTGTGTCGAGAAACAAAACATATGCGTGACTGTTTGCTACGAAATGCCAGAATGTCTGGTGTGACACATTTTTTCAGTTTCCTTGAAAAATCTCTGTGGAACATAGGACTCTACTTGATGTCGTGAACCTTGTAAAATACTGCAATTGGAAGTCAACAGTGTGCACATGTGACATGATCCTTTTTGTTATTTGTTCAAGGTTTATTATTGTAACTTGAGAAGAATTTAGACTTTTTTGTTTTTGAAAATTTCCAAAAGTTGGATCATTTCCCTTTATAACTGCACTAAGATTACATCAAACGAAGCAACTTGAAGTTCGGTTAAGTTGCCAAAAATGCATAAAATCCTTAACTATCTTCTGCTAAAAAATAAAACTTCTCCGTCGCCTTGTTCGAGGTTTTTCTTATGACGCACTCTCATTGATGCAGGGCAAATTTAAGAGAAAACTATCCTTTTGATGAACTTACTGGTTCGAAAATGGATAAATAACTCCAATCACTACAAACTGTGTCAATTTGAAGTGTATTTTGTTTTTTTAGGATAACGTGGGATCAAATTAAAGACATTCAAAAAATATTTTTCAATCTTCGGAACGACGAAAACCCGTTAATTCTTGTCTTGACATTTTCAAACTATTTGTAATTTGATCCTTTGCAACACATGTGGTTGCAGTTAACTTGTTCATAAAACGGTTGCTTTAAGGCTACATTTGTAACACATTATTGATTGGTTGATTTGTTATAGGACGTGTTTTCGTCCAAGCAAGAAGAACCAAAATATTCATTTTGGAGACAAAACGTCTGGAAAGAAACTCGGTCTTAAGCTGAAAACGGCAAGTTGAAAAAAAAAATAGCAAAAAAAAACTAGTCTGAATGGTCCAAACGACGATGGTCAACTTCCGGTAACTTGCAATACTTTAGTAATCAGTAAATTCGATTCCAGTTGTAGTTTTCAAAATATGTCTTTCAAATATTCAATTGCAAGATTTTTTATTGTGAACAAAGTTAGCAGCACACCGAGTCCATATGCTTTCAGAATGGATGGCTCAAACTGTTCCACAGCCAGAAATATTACTGAAATTCGTCTTCATTTTCACGATGTTCACTAAACATTTGACGAGATTGTATTTGAATACTTAAGAAATCATTAAACAAATAAAAAACAATTAACAATCAAAACAAATAAACACATTTTTTAATGATGTTTCTTATTATGAATCCCAAGTGAGTCAATTGAAGCGAGAGAATTCAGAAAAAGACGTGCTTTAAAAACGGGAAACTTCTAAAGTAATATTTTGAAGTGTGATTTGAGGTCTTTCTTGTCTTATTGAGTCATCACATCAATTTCCAACTCCCCCAGAATGCTCAATGTGTTTCATTTAAAACTGGGAGCGAAGAAAATCTCGGAAAGGCGAACACAATTTGCTACTTCATTTCATCCGTTGATGCGCGAGATGTGATCTTCGGAATATTTGGGTTGAAACTGTGAGTGTTTCATTAAAGCAAAAATTTCTCAAATGGATTTGTTGTCTCTTCTCACTCTAAATTAACTCGTATTAAGTGACTCGGAAAATATGTAATTAGTCATGTTGGCAGCTTGATGTTATTATAACAATTAATTTTCTTGTGTACGATCATCGTCTTCTCACAGTTCAAAAGTGGAAATCGGTTGAAGGAAAAAAGAATTGAGAGTGGTTGAATCTGATTCATTGTGTAATTGATACAATCGCGAGGATATATGAGGCATCGAAAGCAAAAGCGCTTAGAAATTTTTTAACCTTCAACAAATCGTTTTAGATTTCTGGTTCTTCGTATGGCTCTTGTACATAGTATAATTAAAATTAACTCACCTCGATTCATCATTGATTTGTTGTATGAGCTTTGTTGAATTGACTTCAACTGCTTTTGGTAAGCGCGCTTTTGTGCCAATAGGTTCTCCATACTTTGAATTTTCTCGATGTATTCCAATGAATTTAACTGTGATGTAGCGGAAGGGTGTAAGTGCGAATTTTGTTGTTGTCTTCGAAGTGCAACTTGAGCAGCCTTTAGTAAAAAGTAATTGCTCACAAAATTCTCAGTTGTTCATTTTGTTAAAAAAATTACCATGACTCGTTGACGCTCTACAACTAGAAGACAGTTAGGACATTTACAATCCTTCCATTTGCACAGCTTTTTATGTGATTTTAGGTTTGAAATTATTCCGTGATTCCTGCATCTGTTGGTGAGAGACAAATTATAATCTTGAAGACGCTTTGGTGGTTGTTCATTTAACAATAGGACTTAATGTCTTAATCAAAATTCTAAGCGGGTGTTAACTGCTTATGCAACAGATTCTACTTTCTCTCATTAATCCTCGAGGGGCAGTTCATGACGAGTGTAACAAAAATAACTTTTAGACTGATGACAGTCAGTTGATCAAAAAAGTATACACGGATAGCACCAACCTTGCACATTTTGGCGTTCTTTTGGTTATAAGTTCACATTCAAAATTCTTTATTGGTTCTATCTTTATTGCACTTGGACTGGTAGGGAATCTTTGGTTACTAGTATAATTATATTTGTAGTTCAAATTCGAGTGATCCATGTTTCTTCCTATTTAAACTCTTATAAGGACTGGATTTCTTCAAATTCTCCAACTTCGTTTTGCAGCGTCCACTTGTCTCCGCGACACTTAGGAAATTAAGAATTAGTTCTTCGAAAAAAGATTGTGAAGCAAAAAAAGACGAAGATGATTTTCGGAACGATCATTGGTTGATATTAATAGCAGTGCTATGGGTGGAGCCAGCGTAAGTAACAAAATCAGGGAATCTGTTTATTTGACGAACGGTTTTATGAAGCATCAAATTATGATATTTTTCATGTTTTAATTAGTTTTTCTTGCTTTGATACTTTTATGCTAGAATCGAGTGTAAATTGATATTTAAATTGCGTCACAATTTATTTCCCTAAGGCGATCACGTTGATATACGAAGGAAATTGATTTTCTTCTGTCTTATCTCTTTTTATTTTACCTTGAATAGTTTTGTTTTCATAAATAAACATTTTTAGAGTTTTTTTATTCGAGATACCTACAATCAACAGGGAACAAGCCACACTGCCGCTCTCTCAAAATGTACGTTCATTTTTTTCACTCACAAACTAAATTTTAGTGCTAGCTTAGGAAGAATAAAATAAAATATTTGGGTTAGGTGTTGCGACAATGCTAACGATTTATATTATAGTGGAATGAAAAAGATCATCACATGTGATTCGTTTAAGTACACAAAAGTGTTAACAACATAAGACAAACTAAAACAGTGGAAAAAGACATGAACTTGTCACAATTTCGTTTCAACGATTCAAATTGCACAACCAAACTTGTGAGATTTTTGTTTTAATTAAAGAAAGCATAAAGAGAGATTTGGGATTTCTAGGAGATTTTTGACATTCGGCTGCCAGTTTTAGGATTTGGACTCGGATAAGTTATCCACCAGGCTTATCAATTTCTGCCGCAACTTCTTGTCGTTGTTGCAAGAACAATTGATCAAAGCAGTCAGATGCTTGGAGCTGTAGCTCTTGTTCATCATGATGAAGTCTTCAAGTGAACTTCCCAGGTAGAAGGCCTTTAAATATGTATCGACGTACTGCTGGTGAATTGGATGTTTAGTTCCAGAAAGTAGTTCTAGCACTGAAAAAAACTGTGTGAAGTCGAGCTGCATCAACGCTCGACCAGCTGCTGAACATTTTTTGGCATTCGAGTATCCCTCAACAAGAACATGTGAAACGACATGGCAGAAACTGTCCCAAAGAGATTCCTTAGGAATAGCCATTGACTGCGACATCTCTTCAAGGCGCATTGCGAAAAGTTGAGTTGCCTGTTAAAAATATTATAAGTGAATTCAAATAAAGCACTGTCGCATTCTTACCCGGTTGAGAGAATCAATGTACGGATTATGCTGCACCATGACGTGACTGACGTCCCATTTGATCTTATTGATAGCTATTATAATTGCTTGGATGTCAATAGCACGTGAAGTAACACAAGTGAAAATCGGCTTGCGCATATCTCTTACGCACTTTTGGGTCGTTTCAATGTAAGACTTTAAAGAATGCCGTTCGTTTTCAACGTCGTCCGAGCTTCCACGAGTTGCATTAATTAAATGATCAAGATATCCGTGCATGAACGCAAACTGGTTAATAACTGAGTTGCAGCTTTCAACCGCATTGATTCTTTTTGCTAACGCATAGAATTGTTCGGGGTCTTTGAGGTCATCTGTAATCATTTGCATTGAAGGTGGCCACTTGTGCATCTTTGAAATCACCGTCTTAGAGATCCTTTTCAGGTTGTCGTTGAGATAATCTGAATGCAATGCATCCCCAGGAACCCAAAGGTCTTTCGCAAAGATTTCGTAAACAGCGAAAATGTAGAAGTCTATCAATTCTGTCATTGAGTAGATGATATGTGTGGTGACTGCATATAAAAGACGGCACATCTTCAAGTAGCGCCCGATTATACGTAAAATGTTGATGCTGGTGTTGTTAACCGTCAAAGTGGAGGCTGGTTCACTCGTTTGATGAACATCGTTATCGTTGTCACTACTATCTTCGGAAAAGTAGCAGGATGTTTCATCTGCTATTCCAGACAGGATATCTACTTCTATCATTTTTTGATCAAACAGATTCTCGAAGGGAGAACTTTTTTCAGAGAACCTCACGAAGTAGCCGCATGATCCATAAATCGAGCTTTCATCTTGGGAGTTTGTAGATGAGTCATCCACTACATCTCGATGTCGCTTGCTTGGTGAGTTGACGGTTACCACCGCTGATCTACCTTTTCCCGTTTTTTTCTCGAGATTATGACGCCTCAAAGCTCTTTTAACCATTCGAAATTCTTGAAGCTGGGTCATACATTGAAACGACATCACCTGAATCCAAACTTCGTGTTCGATAAACAGGTTTATCTCATCCAAACAAGCGACGTGATATCGTTTAAAGAATTCTACTGACTGATTCTTCATGCATTCAATCATTTTAGCAGAGTTGTCGTCACAGAATTCGTTGCCAACTTTCTTAAGTCTCTGCACAATCGATAAAACTTGAATGAAATTTTCGTATTTCAAGTGACTCAGCTTTGTGCTAGCAATGAAAATACAGATTTTGGCTTGCATGTCACTCCAAATTCTCATTTGACCTTTTTTAAGTTTCTCGTGAATGTACTCGTCATTCAAAAGATCTTCGTTTTGTTCGTTGGTTGAAGCAGCCGGCTGGTTGCTATTGTAAAGCTTATAGTTCTGGTGCCACAGCTTAACCTGGTGGTAACAAACGAGAATTTTCCAAAAGGACTTGCTGAGCTGTGTTAAGCATGGTACAAGGCTGTCGAGGCTGAGACTTTCGCACATTTGTTCGAAGAGAAACTTTTGATCGGTAGAAAATTGATCCAGATTCTCTTTAAGCACATTGAAAGCGGTCGTATGCGTTGCTGAGATGAAGTTCATGTGAAGGAGGTCCATGGCTAAGTGAGTTTTTCCCAAAAGTTTGTAGGCTTGTACGAGTTCCACGTATATCTTCGAATCAAAATTCTGTGTAATGCCGTTGAGTGCGTTGTCAAGCGACACTTCTGTCAAATCAAGAGTGTCTTGTAACTTCTGCTTCAGTGACTCTGTACAGGTGTACTCGATGTACTTTTCAGACTGATTCTTGTTTTGTAGAAGAATGGATATCGCTTCTGAATAGTTTCCGACCAGTAACAAGTCTTGAATTTTCTGATTTGTTGATTTTAGCTCTTGAAAGAACTTCAAAATCTCAAGAAGGTCAACAAGTGTCTGCCGTTTTTTAAAAGCAGCCAGGATCTCTAAACTCGAAGTCGTGAGATGACGCTTCGCGAAGTTTAAATATGATCGTGCTTTTTGGGCCACCCACACACTTTCTTGCACGATTTTCTCGGTCTCGTTAATGTTCTGAAATTCCGTGTTGCATTCATTTCTCTTCTCAAGAATCAATTGAAGGACCCTTTTCGAAATAACTTTGTGCTGACTCTTGAGAATGTTCATGTTCGTCTCGATTTCCTCGACTTTGAACTGTTCAAGTTTCTAAAAAGATATTATGTGCAAATAATTGTCGATAGCAACCAATCAGTGACCTACTTTAAGTTCGTAAGCTCCAGTGTCAACACCATCGGTGAAATAAATAGCTTCCGTTGATTCCAATACCTCCTGGTCAGAAAGCTTGAATGTTTCATCGGCTTTATCAACATCTGGTTCATCCTTTTCGTCTTTATTACGAGAATTTAAGTACGAATTCGGAACTAGACTAACATTGTGTATGGTATGATCAGAAAAACCCATTTGCGGAATCTGCAGTGGTTGCTGTAACAATTATAATGTATTAACACACTTGCTTTCATTTTCATGCAAAGCGAAATAATTACTTTTAAAATATTCAAGTTTTCTTTCAAGTTTTTAAGCTTGAACTTTAAATTGTCGACCTTCTGCATATTGGCTGTTAACTTCTGCTGCGCCCACTAAATCTTGACCATAACAACAACTTTTTCAGCACTTCTGAGCCTTTGAGAGCAACAAAAAATCATGAACTTGTTAGTCACCACTGCAATTTCATTTTTGTTTTGGTTGAAACGAATAGGCCCAAAGTGTTTAGGTTGGAAGAAAGTTCAATTTGTAGAGGTTTGTGTAAATTTTATGAACCGCTTGGAAATTCTAATCAAAGCTAAAAACGCCACTTTGCAAATGATCCCTACATAAGCTGACCTTGGAACATAAAAACAAATTCAGGGCCACGAACTGATCCAGTTGCAGATTTAAATATTTTTTTATTCCCTCGTTAGCTTTGAAAATATAATTTGGAGTAGCTGTAAATTTTTATTTAAGAATAATTCTTCTTTATAATTTAGCTCTGCGCCGTAAAATCTTTAGCAAAGTCAGCATCTTAAAAAATTCATTTGAAAATTTCGCACGTTTAGTTGGTTAGCTGGAGTAAAGAGTTAATGGTGCCCTCTTTGTTTCCCCGATTGGCTTCGCCTATCGACTTGATAACGTCTTTTTCGACACTAGGGAACATTTCCATCAAGTTCGCGATGTCTTCTTCAGTCATTGGTTGGATTGGCGGTGGTGGCTGTTGTTGAATAACTTGCTGCGGCACCACTTGTGGCTGGATGTAAACTGGTAGGGCATGGCCGGAGACATTTGGAACGAATACAACTGGTTGCTGATGCTGGACACCTGGATGACGTCCTGCTGCAATGCTTGCTGCTGACGTAAATGTCAAAACCAAATCGATCATCCCTTCCTTAAGATCACCACTTTTTCCGCTTAGTGGATACCTTAAATCCATGGAATTGTTATGATATTGTTTAAATCGCTATCAATCACTGACTTACCAATCTTCGTGAGTTTCGCCACGTTCAATGACTACGTCTGGAATTTTAACTTCGCACCATGCAATCAACTCATCCATCGTGAAATTGCACTCGTCATAAATTTCGATGTAGATTTTGTTGACACCCGTGGGCAGTTGAGTGTGAAACACTCTGTTCCAGTGGGGAGTCTTGCCACCGTTAGGATCGGCTAAAAACATTAATCAAACGTTTAAGATACAATTTAACAGAGCTTAATAATAAAGTAAAGGCCGTTTGGACAATATCGATGAATTTACTTTGAGTCTCGTAGATAAAATGACCACATCGGATTCTGACATATGGGTCCATTGTTAAAATTCCATAGTTCTTCACCAATTTTGCTTGTGCAACCGTTATGCTTAATCTGCCCGCTGTGTTTGCCTATCAAAAGAGTCTAAATAAATGATCAATCAATAAGAGGCTCAATTATTTAATTACCGCTAATCCCGGATGGTTAAATGCTCCAATTTGCTGCTGCAAGGCTAAAGCTGCTTCTCGGTCGACGGATTCTTGGACATTGCTGCTCGGTGACAGACGCAAGAAATCATTCGGTAGTCCGATAAAAGCCTGAAAATATTTGTAAAATTAGTGCGACTATTTTAACAACAAAGGATGAGTCATTAAAACGCCACTTTTATAACATACCTTGCTCCATCGCTCGTTTGATACCTCTAAAGACATTCTTGGATTCACAAAATCTGTATTAGGAAAGTCTATAGACACACTACAACTTTCTTTCGCTCTACACTTCAGCTTTTCAGGTTCTAACAACTTAGAATGTTTTTGCAAGTTTTCTTACTTTGTTAAAAAAAAAGCCTGTTCTGATACAGGGTTGGAAAAAAAATCATAAATTTTATGAAGTATTTTTTTCCAATATTTCTGACTAAAGAATATTTTTTTAAAAAAACAAACAATTCTGTGAAAAATCAACACCTTCGAAAAATCTGAAAACCTAATTCGTCAAGATAATGAAATCCGACAATTTATTTCAGTAACAGACTTTATGAGAACTTTATTTAGAATTTGAGATCGAACACATCCATAAATGGAAAGGAAGCTTTTTCTGGTTGAAGAAGATCAATCAAGAAGCAAACGGAACCGGAAGAGCCTTCGAATAGGCTGAAAGGGCAATCGGGCGTCGATGCTTCACGGAGAAACTCTTCGTTTGTAAGAAATTCGGCGAATTTATTTGCTCGGTAGAGATGTTTCAGGTCCTTGGTCAACCGGTAAAGAATCAAAAAAACGTATCCGTTCCCAGCTACTCCATGGCAAAGACCTCCACCCTTTCGCAAAAGACCGCGCGTCCAAACTAAGTCGCCAATTTTGAAGCAGCAATCCAGATATTTCTGTTCCTTAAAAATCAGAAAAGCTTTAGCCATCACGTAGATGACGCCTGGGGCACCGTGACACCAATGGACCAGTTTATTAAAAGGCTTTCCTTTATCTTCGAGCACACTGGGGAAGTTTCCGTCTTCGATTTGCATCAGCAAAAGCGCATCGATTGACGACTTTACGAGCTGCTGAGTCGAGTTGGTTGGCTGAACGGTATCAATGGAAAGTAAGTGTGATGCGAAGATAGATGATTCGAGCAGCGAATGTAGTATAGATGCGACGCCATGTGCGGCACCAAGATATTTTTCACCATAGCATCGCCACATCAGAGGAATAGTGGATTGTACGCTCATTGCATAATTGTTGCCGGTTAAGATTGTTATCTCCGCGATTTTGGTGACAATGTGGCTTGGAAAATGCTGCTGTAAGGGCACCTGTGTGTTGAGCCAGTAAATTCCACTCAAATAGCCAGCACGGCCATACAGCATTTCGTCGTTGCCTTGGCGACTGAATGACGTCTGTTGCTGGCAAACTGTTGCTCCAGCCATAAATTTATTAAGGTCATCTTGGGCTGCTAAGATATCTCCTCGATATTGATTAACAATTGCAGATATAGCATAAATACCAGCGTTCCCACACAAAAATGAAACCGAGTCTGATGGTTTTTGACGAATGAAGTTTCTTGCGTGGTCGATGTACATTTTTGCGTACTGCAGGCTGATCTCGGCCAATGATTCTATGCACCTAGATTGGTGTAACTTTAGAAATGAGAAAGCCATTCCAGCAGTGCCGCAATAAATGTCGCCATCAATGTTACTTTTGTTTCGCAAAATTTTTGAGGTGTAGTCTTTTATTAATCTCTTCACTGCACCTTTGTCAACCACATCCGTTGAGCTGCCATCATAATCCTGATAAGGATTGACAAACCATCGCGGCTTTCTGCTCATTTTAAAGAGCTAATCCACTAAAATTTTGCGAAACACAAAATCGTAACAAATTTTCCTCCACACTAAAATAATATGCAAATTTAAACAAACAGAAACGTTACTCCGAACAAAATCGTTGTTGTCCGCATGCTCCAACCGAAAGTAGTTGTTGTCAGGCCGCCGAGGCATTTCCTTCCTGTTCGAGTCCGGTAATGGCGATCGATTTTAAGGCTTCTCCCTTGAGAGTCCTGGCCTTGAACTGATTCAAATTTGGCAATGCGCTAGATGACAGGGTTCGGAGGAATTCCATGCATTTTTTAACGTTTCTAATAAATAATCAACGAAGGAAAGGCCCTCACTAAATTGACTTCGAACGAAGATGTGAACGCGTAAAAGCTAAACTCTAGCATTTTGTATCAAATTTGTTTAAAATAGTTCCTACTTATTTTATTTCTAGACCTTAGGAACCAAATATTTTAATTTCATAGACAAGCTTTCTTGAAAATCATTAAACACAGATTGAGACTTTCTTTAGATTTTTTTTCCAACGTTTTGTGGAGATTTTTTTTTGTGTTAACTAGCAAACTTTAAATGTTGACATAGGTTTCCTTAGATTTCGCATACTGGATGAGATGGTGCCAGTTTTTGTCTTGCGAGAGAATAGATTCTTTTCCGAAAACCACCAATAATGCACGTGCTCGAGAAATTGCCACGTTCATGCGCTTTGCGCTTTGCAAAAAGCCCAAACCAAACTGGCCGTCGGTTTTCAGGAAACCTGAACTTGAGCGAACAGTGGACACCAAAATGATTTTCCGCTCTTGACCCTGGAATTCTTCGACGGTTCCAATTTTAGGGAAAACGCTGTCTTCACCCAATGCTTCCCTGATAAGCTTTCGGAGATGCTTCGCTTGTAGTGAGTACGGCGTGATCTAAAAACAAAAATGATGTTAAAATGGCAATAAAAAAGCGATCTAGCTTACAATGCCAACATCCGCAAGAGGAAACTCCAATTTCCACAGCTTACAAACAAATTTCAGGACTGCACACGCTTCTGCGTTGTTGCACCAGCTGCAGGACTCCGTTTGTCTGGTATTTTCACCATTGCTGACGTTAACGAAATAAACTCCACATTTCGGATTTGCGGTTTGGCGGTTCCACAACAGTGTACCGATTGTGCGAATGACTTGAATCTCTGGCGATGTCTCATCGTCTACTTCGGCTTCGAGTTCTCCACCGTAGAACAGGTTGTTATAAATGCTCAAAATGCTCGGCAATGAACGGTAGTTTTTCTTGAGTTTTGTTACGAACCGACGGTCGAAGCAGTTGCCATCCGGTCCATATTCAGGCAAATAATAACGGTGATCGGACAGGCGTTCGAGGAAAGATTTTTCGAAGCCGCTGAACTTTGCCATCGGATTATTGAGAACAGGTCCGAGTTGCTGTGGATCGCCGGCAAGTATGACCTGTCCTTTGTTCTTACTTACGAACGAAATGGGAATCAAGCTCTCCGGCTCGACTGATTGGCCAGCTTCGTCCAAAATTATATGAGTAAAGTGTTCTCTGTTGAAGCGGATGTGCATGAGGGATCCCAAGCTTGTTAAAGTTGAAATGATGATCTTGTGTTGCGTAATGATCGATTTCGACATTTTCAGACGCAAGCCTTCTGGTGTTTCTTTCATGTTGTGTGCCTTTCCATCATCGTAACCAATATCAACGGTTGCGCAGTATTTCTTGATATTTTCTGGGATGTTGTCTTTCTCAATCTGGCTGTAAGCAACGATACGAATGAAGTCGCCGCTTTTAAATCTTCCGGATGCAAGAAGACGATTGACAAGCAGATTTGCAGCGGAGTTTGAAGGCGCGGCGACAACGATTCTTGACCACGGAATTTTGTCAGCGATCTGTGCGATAGTTTCGGTGACAGTTGCTGTCTTTCCGGTGCCTGTGATTCAGAATTAAAAATTAATGGAGTTTAAAGATGGCTGAGTTTGACATTATACCTGGCGGTCCATAGATGATGTAAGGCAAAGGGCGACACTCGCCGCGAAGAATGTTCACGATTGCTTCCTTCTGATAGGTGTTAATGTTTGTGTTGAACCATTCCGATTTCTTTCCGTTGATGAGCAGAACGCCGTCTTGTCCAAGCTCGGCATCAACTTGGAGTTCTCTTGCTTTTTGGTTC
The DNA here is from genome assembly GCA_000775305.1 of Belgica antarctica. Lineage (NCBI taxonomy): Eukaryota > Metazoa > Arthropoda > Insecta > Diptera > Chironomidae > Belgica > Belgica antarctica. The sequence continues at coordinate 401,579 of JPYR01000002.1, forward strand.
AGCAACGGAAAGATGAAGTTGGTGCCAAGTCCATCGTGTTCGAAAATCTTGTCAATTGCGAATTGCTGCTTCTTGAAAGGTCCTCGCGAGAAAAAAAAGTCGATCTGGTAGTCTCTGTGGTTGTGGGTTCCATGAAAATCTTGATTAAACTTGACCAGAATTGCGTTCTGCTCAACTTTGTGGATGAATCCTTCGTAAGTTACTTTCTTCTGACCGTTTGGAATCGGATCTCTCACGCGAATACTGTCACCAATCCCAACTGATGGGCGATTTTCTGCGACTCCTTCAACGGCAAGCTTCAAATATTCGCCTTTGTTTTCAAAGTGTCCACGCTGGATTCTGTAACGTGAGAACTGGATTTCTATTGCGATTTCTTCAAGATACAGACTGTACTGCATTTTAGCAGTGTAGTTATTTGCGGTCAAGGGCTCAAACAGGAACTTGTACTGGATCTCAAGCTCTTCCTTGTACAAGTCACGTTGCATCTTGTGGTCGACTGCACGAAAGGAATCAGGGATATAATAATCTTTGATACGGATTTCTACGAATCTTGGCGTAGATGTGAGTCGTCTACCTGCCACGACTTCGATGCCACGGTTCATTTGTTCAATGCGACGGTTTGATAAATTTAAATCGTTTTCGATCTGAACGGTGATCAAGCAAGATTTCTTGAACGCGCCAAAGTCTGCTGTTAATTCTTCGACAAACGATCCTCTTTGCTTCGGAAATATTTTGAGCGAAATATTGCATTTTCCAATTTTTTCTGTCAGCTCGACTTTTTGCATTCTCCAGTCGAGTTGAACGAGTCCACTGTTATTGGTGATATCACATGACTGCAAAGTCAGCTTTTTGTGCGAATTGTTGTAGATCGGGACCGATTGGATTGCTTCGTGACCGTTTGAACATAGGGTAAAGGTTGCATCGCTCATCTGGATCGCTTCCTGCTCGTCCAATTTCCGATTGTTGGAGTCTTTCTTGCCGAACCTTGTCACGCGCCATTCATAAGTGACACCGTTTAAATATCGTGGTGATTCAATAGCATTGTACTCGCATTCATCATTCAACTTCCAAGGGTTTTCTGAGATGTCAGAGCTGACGAAAACTGAAGAGTCGATGACGGCGTAACGCAAGTGTTCGAACACAGCGGAGATTCTGCCTACGGCATGCTTTTCGCGATTGGGACGAATAGATTTGGTCTCCAAGACACTTCCAGTGTGCTGATCCCAATATTCGCCTTCTTCTTGAATCACACACTCGAGTCGCAGCTAAAAATTGAAATATTTTTTCTAGAACTGTTGTTTTTAAAAAGGCATGAAGTGCAACTTACTACATCGTTGGATTCGAAATTCCATTTCAGGTTTGGAAAATCATCGAGGACGACGAACGTTGGCTTCAATCTGCCAGTGTTGACGATTAGGATTCCGTCTTGAACGCTCTCAACTGTGCCTATGACTGTGCGGTTGTCTACATTAAATCCAACGCATTTCTCATCCGGAATCACCACCACTTCCTTGATATCTTCCCAGACGTCTTCCGCCGGCAGAACATGCTTAACAGAATCATGGTAAAGCAAGAACTGAAATTCAAATTTTTTAGCAATCTTCACGCGCTTAAAAAAGTCGACTCACCGTAATTCTCTGACCAACTTTGAGTTCGCTCCAATCGTTGACACCCAAGGCAATCTTCTCAAATTCGTATTTGTTGTTGATAACTCCTCCAGATAAATTCAGAGAAGTTATCACACCTACACACAGATAGATTGCAACAGATTTAAGCAAGCTGTAATTTGATACGCACCCTCGTTTTTCGTGCAAGCAGCTTTTTGTTGCACATGTGCGGCTGCGACGTTTTGAGGTACTTCTTCTTCTGTTCTGAGCTGCCGAAGGAGCTCCTTCAGTCTTTCGACATCAGCCTCGTTTCGTTGCAATCTTGCATCATCGTTCCAGCTTCGGTTCTTGATGAAATTAAATAACGACGAAATCATCTTCTATCTTTGATTTCAACAGGACTCCAATGCTGTCTTCTAGTGGGGAATCTATTCTAACGGTGCGCACTCTAGGATCCAATTGACACTACATTGTTTCTTACTTACTGAGCGATTTTCGATAGCGACTTTCCGGTGAATTGGCGGCAAGGAACAAAGTGAACTGGGCAGTGCGGCGCCGAAATTTTATTGAACTGAGATTTTTAAATCTGATTCCGTTAAAAAGTTATTTCGACTTAAAAAATTTATTTCACATGAATTACATTTCTACGTGTATCAATTTAATTTAAAGAAACATTGCTGATAAAATATCTTACTAACGAGCGTAATGAACCTAAAATTCAATAAATGGCAAAGTATCGTATAAATTTATTGAGATGGTGGCTTCTGCTTAGCAAACATAAATTAAATCATTGTGATTTTGATCCAGGACTTGAATTGATTATCCAAATCGACCGTTTCTAGTATTTCTGGTTGTTCCTTAGGTACGCCTTCTTTTTTATCTTATATTTGAGACATTTTCCCCTTGAATTGAAATATTTTTAATTTGAATAAGAACTTTTATAGGATTAGTCTTAATAATACCACCAGGAAAATAGCACGCAAGACTTTTCTTGTTTCTGTGAAAGAAAAATAAAAAAAATTAAATACTCACGCGTACAATTTAGATTTTTTAACTCACCAGAACAAAACATTTGATCTGAACTATATTGAAGAAGAGTTTTCCAACCATGTTAGCGTCACTAACATCAGCCATCTTCAGACAAGTTCTAAATCTAGAGTCGAAGGGATAAATTTATGTTTATTTTTCAAATATTTTTAAAACGATGTCACTGGAAGGAGAAAGTCATCCTTGTTGACATCGTTTGCATGATTTTTCGAGTAAGGCAACATCTTGATTGCCATCATCAAAATCAATAAAACGCATTCTTTCGAGCAGCCACAGCCTATTCAAGTCTTATCAAGTGGTCGCATCTCCTACATTTGATCCCTTCTCGAGTGCTTGTGTGTGAAACTAATTGAGTTTGGTGCTCAAAGACTCTCGATCCCTTTCAGGGAAAGAAAAGAGAAAAGGAATCGTCGACAATGTGCAGGCGACAGGAAAAGTCAACAATTTATGGAAGGTTGTAAATTGTCAGTAATAACGCTGAAGTGTTTGTTACGTTTTTGTGTCAGTCATTTGCAGTTCGGAACTCCTGGTGATGAAAATTTGATAATTCTTCATTGTCAAAGTGGGATAAATTTTAAGTTCTGATTTGAAAAAAATACTTTTACATTGATTGAGCAATAGAATCCAGAAGATCGAGGGACAAAATCGCTTTGTACCTTCTTGAGTGCTACTTTGGATTCCAGGAATATTTAGTTTGAAGCGTCAACAAAATGAATCAAGTTTGACAAACCGATAGTGAGTTCTTTGAAGAACTTGAGCGAAATGTGCAGCGTCAATCAATTATCAAGTCACGAGATATTTCTCGAAGAAAACCAAGAATTGACAGGGGAGTAGAAAACTATTTGAAGATTTTCTCCGGAAAGTTTTCTTTTTACAGCTCGTTAACCAGAAAATAACGATGGAAAATCTTCTCGAGAAGCATAAGTCGACAAGTAGCCACACTTAAACGACGTAAGAGGAAATATTGTCGGTAATTATCACCAGACCAGGCTGTTTCGTTAAATCAACATTAAGAGTTACGTCGTTTTGATGAGATACCACCGATAAAACCACACATGGCTCGCTGTAAACGCTAGTAAGGGGCGACAAATGAACGTCATCATGCGAAAATTTTAATCAGCACAAACAACAAAAGAAATCATTTTCACTCAACCATCAAGATTCGTTCATGAATGAAAGTGCGGCAAGTCAGCGAAACAGTGAACTTCTAACAGTTTTTCTTGCGTCACAAAAGAAAGAAAATTTACGCACATTTTCCGAGACCACTCAACTGATTAAAACATTTTTTACCTTTCGTCGCATTTACAATGCATGATCACGTTAATGCTCCAGTTAAATAAACTCCACTTCTGTTCAAAGGATCCGATCCAGTGTGGGCAAAAGTCGTGGCTTCTACAACACTTGTCTCAGAAATCAAAGAATTGGGCGTGTTAGTCATCAATTGTGTCAATCAAAGTGAATCTCGCTGAACTTTGTTCAAGAAAATATTGAGATTTAAATTTATCATAATGTTGATAGTACCTGTTTTATAATAGCCCCCGATTTCGCTGTATTTTTTAGCCGACCATCCTTTTCCACAATACTTTTCCACAAAATAAATTTATTACATTTGCACTTATTAAAACAATAAAAACCAATGAACTTATGTACCTTTGTATGTGGAATGATAAAATCATTTAAATCTCTTTTGCGACGACGAGATCTTTGTGGATGTTTCGGAAGAAGTCAGACGATAAGAAATTCTTTGTTATTTTGGAATAAAAACATCAATCGGGAAAGCGGATAGATGGGTATTTTTGTAAGGAAGTGAAAGGGGTTGATTAAAAGTTATGTCACCTTGATTTATTACTGAACTTAGTAGAACCTCGGTCAAACTGCTAGCATTATGGCTTGCTATGAATTAATCGTTTTTTGAGTCAAAGGTGACATAATTTTTAACCCTTCCCTAATCGGCTGGCTAATAAAACAAAAAAAAGATTTAAAAATCAATTCAATGACAGTTGAAAGTTCTGAGAAACAGCACGACATTGAGCAAACATTAGTGACACTTTTGGAGTTAATCTGCTGTGAACTTCCATTGATGACGACTTAAGTCTTTTTACCGACGTAGCGACAAAAACCATCCAGATGCATTATTTAAAATGTGAAGGGTCGAGAAGGATGCAATTCATAAGAAAAAGCAGATCAAATTGAAAATCAATTTGGGTTGTGACAACAGAATGGTGATTCAGGAGGGGACTTATTTTGACCAAGTCTTGAAATCGTTCGAAAAATGGCAATTAAAATGTAGAAATGTATTTTCAATTAATTATATTAACCTTCTATCGCATTTGCAGTGACTAATAGTGATTGGTCTCACGTTAAACAGGTCAAACTTCGTTTGGAGCCCGGGAATATTCATTTTACAATGGTCATGTTTTCGACAGCATGTATCGCTCTTGGATGGGCCTAACTGCTTGTACTGTTCAGCAACGTTCCCTTTCCCGCACCACTTTGTGTTCGGTGCGATGAACCAACTGTCTGTTTGCCGCTTTTTTCTGTAGAAATCATAAATTATAAAAAAAAAATTATAAGATTATAAAACTGAAGAAAACTTAAAATTAAATGATAAATTCAGCCGATTTTATGTTGCATTGGAGTGTGCGGATCAAATGGAAATAAATTATCAAAAATCGTTTTACCTTCCATATTCGTTCTGCAACTTGAAATCGCTTTCCATCTCTTCATCATCGCCTTTTTCCTTTTGCAGTTGTTGTCGGATCTGCTCATGCAGTTGATTGCACTTCTTCTGAAGGTTCTTTAAATTCATAAGCTCCAAAAAGTGTTCTGGAATTTGCTGCAGCCTCTTGAGATTAATAATCGTAACGTTGGAACTCACGTGGAGACCGTTGTATTTCATGTTTGAACTCTCGTGATACTTGTGGTTCCTCGTTGAATCGCGTTCACTATTTCGGCCGTGCAGCAGCATATTTTTCTCTTCTTCAAATTGGCTCGAAAACTCGTCAACGATCTCTCCGCCGTCTTTAAGAAACTCGCAATCAATTAAGTTCTCTCCAGTGAATATTAATTGCGCAAATTTCTTCCCGTTTGTTATCTGCCAGAGCGAAGTCATTTGTAGAGAGCTGCAAATTGATATTTTCGTGTTTCATTAAAACATAAAACATTCATGACGTTGTCCATGTGACTTAATTTGTTTAAAAGATTCGATTGGAGTAACGTTGCATAGAATAGCTTCAAAGGGTGGGAATCAATTTGAAAGCTGGGGTTTTCAAAGGTCAATCATTACTAAATTTTCCATTTTAAGGGTGTATACTCAGTGAATAAGTGTTGCTCTTGCACTTGGATGTGCTTCCAATTTGAATTTCTTTAGGAAGTTTAGTCAAAACCGATTTTCTCGCAGTGGTTTATCCTTGAAGTGACACAATATTCAACGCACCCCAGGTCATCGATTGTAAATCTAGATTGAACCATAAATTATAGATTTTTGAGGCTGTTCTTGAAATTTTTATGTGATATTTATTTTTGTGTGTCTATGGAAAGACATTTTTCATTGCTTGTGATTGCTTTTGACAGGGCTTACAAAATTCTTTAAATCTTCAAGGCATCGTCTCACATCCTCTACTCCCTCAAGAAATAGTTTTCTGTTTGTTCTTTCTCCGGATGATTTAGGGTTGAGACAATGGAGAGATACAATTGGTGATCATCATTAATCTTTGTACACTTCTCACCTGTTGGCATATCGTTCGGTGTCCATATCAAGTGTCGTTTCTTTTCCTAAGAGATCTTTCCACCGGAATCTTGTCTCTTTTTCATTATCACTGAGACGGTCAACTATGAGATAATTGTCTTGAGTATGATTATGCTGCGTCGAGTCACTTATGCTTGAGCAACTGCTCATTATGCAAATGGCGAGTAACAGAAAAATATCTCGCACTAAATCGTTCATTGCTTTTTCGCGTCAACTTTTGCTAAAAATTGTCCTGTTGAAGAAATCAAAATAACAAGTTTGAAATATGAATCAACAACTGATAACAATTATTTTTGTAAGCACAAATACTGGCTTGAAGTTATCTCCATCTAAAAATGCATTTCTAATTTTAGAAATGCATTTCAACGAGAAAAATCCTACAATTTATGGAAATGCATTTCTTTTTCGAAATTTTATTTTCGAAAAAAAAATGCAGTTCAAGATAAGATCTAGATAGGAAATTACAAACGAAGTTCTAGATTATGATTAAAATATTTTCTTTATTATATATGTTTGGAGTTCTAGATAGAATATTACAAATGCAGTTCTAGATAGAATATACAACTGCAGTTATAGATAGAATGCCACAAATGCAGTTCTAGATAGGATCTTACAAATGCAGTTCTAGACAGAATGTCACAAATGTAGTTCTTAATAAAATTATGAATGCAGTTCAAGATAGGATCTTACAAATGCAGTTATTAATTGAATATTAGAAATGTAGTTCTATTAAAAGAAGAAGACAAGTGCCCTTACGATTTATTTACACTTCAGACCTTTCAGCGTTCATTTTATCTAGTATCTGCTTGTTTCCATAGCAATTCACACTCAGAAAAATACACCCATCAAGGTAAGAGTGAATTATCTATGGCAAGCTTTCGGGTTAGCCTGGACCATACCCTTATCAACACTTCTTCATTCTTCAAAATTTCCATTCAATTGTTTGCCTTAGAAAGTAAGAAGTAAGAAATTAAAGAATAATCAAAGCTTATTTCTGCTAAAACTGTATTTCTCACTTACAAATGCATTTTGTATCTAAAACTGTATTTCTAATTTACAAAATGTTATCTTTACATGAAGCAAAATGGTTAAATATCTTCACAAAAGCGTCGAGTTTTTTCTCACAAATGAATAATGAATGGAAATTTTTCGAAAGCCTTCAGCCCCAAATCACGAGAAACTGCAACCAGCACTCAAGGAACATTTGAAAATCATCTTCAATATCTTCAGCATTCAAAAACTTGCAGTGCATCTACTTCTACAGAAAAACGCTACAAATGCGTGTTTAATTCGTTTGCTGATAACATCAAATCAATCAAGCTGCTTATCGATACGCAAACTCCTTTAAATGCGACCAACTGTCATCAAAAGCTCCCCAGATACGAGGCAGCCAACGCCTCAAGTTAGCAGCTCTCTTAATGATTGAAACACCAAAGGACGTCTACAGTGAATTTTTTGATATTCTGCGTCTACCAAGTAGAAGCCTCGAAGGCTTTAAATCAATGAACGTTCTGCACAAAATTGCGAGTGAACAGCGCGCCATAAACGATTGTAGACGTCGTGAATCGTTTCTAATGTGACAACAACACAATAATATTCGAAGTCTCGCAATACAATCGACAAAGCTCAGACAGTACATGCATCAAAGCTTTTCGCGCGATTCTGTTTAATCAAGCACTCTCACGCATTTGTCAGAAATTCCTAAATCGAGACGACAGCTTAAACAAGCTCTTGCTAGACGCAACGGGAAAAGTGACTCAGAAGGTTTATGGAAAAGACGTCCTGCATCATGTTCCTCTCGCTCCGATTCCAAAGCCTGAAGAGCTAGACAAGTACATCAAGTCCTTCATAGTACTTTTATCCTCGGAATTTGAAGACCACCAGTATAATCATGCTTTCACTTACCTGAAAATAATGCGTGGATACGACGATGAACTCGATGATGTAACTGCATTTGTAAATTTCTATCTAGAAATGCAATTATAGATTCAGAACTGCATTTGTGACTTTTTATCTAGAACTCCATTTGTAGATCGAGAAATGCATTTATAGATTCTACCTAGAAATGCATTTATAATTTTAGAAATTAGTTCGAAATTGTGAAGTTTAGAAAGGCATTTCTAATTCAGATTATAGAAAATTACAAATGTATTTCTAGGTTTAGAAATGCATTTTTAGGTTTCTATATGAAAAACCCTACAAATTCTAGAAATGCATTTTAATATTCGAAATGCATTTCTAGTTGGAAATAATTTCCGGATAGTAGCACAAATAAAGCCTGACATTGAAAATCCGGTTTAAAAGCCGCGAAAATAACGCGACAAACTTCTGTGACAAACCAGATGATAAGCGAAGGCCACCCGACAATATTACGTGTAAAAAAGTGTTTGTCTGATCACACCACGAGCGCTTTCTTGGCCAGGTTAGAAAGAAGAAAAACCCGAGCAACCGAAAATGCAGAAGAGTTAGAAACAGCACACTGATTAACGAGATTCACTCAAACCGAGAGCGAAAATTTCACGATACAATTAAGAAGAAGCTGAAACTGTTTCAATGAGGTGACCGGCAAACGATTGCGTCACTAAGTGGTAGCCAATGAAAAGTTTGCAGACGATCGAGCCCACAAAGAAAATCTGGTCATACGATGACAATTTCACTGCCAAGTTTCGCGAGAAGTCTCGTAGATCGTATGATTTTTTCATTTTGGTGACAAGTTCATTTCACTTCTTAAATAGTCATACCTTTAATCACCTTTAAATAAATTTTAAGAATTAGATTTTAATTGATCGACGTGCTTTCACTTAACAAAATTAAAACAATTTTTCATCAATCACATTCAATCACATCAATCGCATTTATAGTCCCGTGAGATTCAAGAAGAAAACTATAATCTTATCACTTAGACGTCTTTACGGGAGCAACGATTAAACATGACTATGAGCCGTAGCGTGGATACGGAATGAAGAAAATGGGAAAGAAGAAAATCGTCGCCCGAAACTAAAAATATACACACTCAAGAGTCGGCCGAAAACTTCAAATTTTGTTCTCTAGCTTATTGAGAGTAAACAGGCATTGGGATTGTTGTCATCTCTCATTTTGCACTTATTTGCCGTCAACAAAATATTTTCGCAAAATCACCGTTAGCTTTTAATTATAAATTGGAAACTGAAAAATTCAACGATTGATCAAAATTTAATCTGACGGGCAAAATCGGCAGAATCCGAGGGGAGCAAAAGTACGATGATGGGAATACAACAAAATCTCAAAGTCACCGACGAAGGAAGACTTCCGATTTAATTTTCACTGTTGATTCGAATTCTCTAAAAGGTTCAATATGGTGAGTGGTTAAGCATTAAACTGCTAATTATGTGGCGCTTTAGAACTGCCTGGTGGATGCTTGCAACCATTGCCCAATTATTTTAACCTACTTCAAAATAACAAAAACTACAAGTCATCTTCACCGATCGTCAACTAAGTTTGTATCCCATTCTAGTTTCGTAATCAGTATGATAGTGACGTCACGGTTTGGAGTCCACAAGGACGAATTCATCAAGTTGAGTACGCCATGGAAGCAGTCAAGCTAGGATCCGCCACTGTCGGCTTGAAGTCGAAGGATTACGCGGTGCTGATTGCCTTGAAGCGAGCTACGTCTGAGCTGTCGTCTCACCAGCAGAAGATCCTTCGCGTAGATGACCATATCGGAATTTCAATGGCTGGAATCACTGCCGATGCTCGAATTTTGTGGTGAGACAAAAACATTCAGCGGTAATTTTTAAATAGAGCTGATTTTTCATTTATTCAGTCGCTATATGCGCCAGGAGTGCATCAATCACAAGTACTCGTATGGACGCGACTATCCCGTCAGCCGTTTAATAAACTTGGTGGGTCTTAAACTCCAAGTATGCACTCAGCGCTATGATCGTCGTCCATACGGTGTTGGATTACTTGTTGCTGGCTACGATGTAAGTTTTGATATATTTTTGTTCATCACAGTATCTAATCGCTGATTATTTTAGGATCAAGGAGCTCACATCTTCCAAACATGCCCCAGTGCCAACTTCTACGATTGCAAGGCCATGGCCATCGGTGCACGCTCTCAAAGCGCCAGAACATACTTGGAAAAGCATTTGAACTCTTTTAAGGACTGCGAGCTTTTTGAACTCATTAGCCATGGTATTAAAGCCCTTGCTGGAACTCTTCCCAATGAGACCAAGCTTAACAACAAGAACTTGTCAATTTGCATCGTTGGAAAAGACACCAAATTCAAGTGTTTGAACGAGATCGAAACTGAAGCTTACATTAATCCGGGAACAGATCACGGCACCGGCCCATCAGAGCCTGAAAGTGATCCAGCTGATGTCGGAGTTGGTGGAACTCAACGGAGCACTCGTGAATCAACGCCTCCCCCAAACCCTCAGGACCCAATTCCAACCGTCGCCACCGTAGATCGCCGAATGGAATAAAAAGCGAGTTTTTAAACAGCTGTACTCTTGGCGTTGGGTCATATCTACCGTTTTCTCTCATATATAAATTGTTTTTGGGGTGGAGGTTTGACCGATTCGTTGAACTTTCACCCCAGCAGCACCAAATTTTTTGTACTTTTGCAATTTGAGCTTCGAAGATTTAAAATAAAAACACTACGGCTTCAAGTTCATAAATCTTCAATAATTTCTCTGTTTTTATTCAAGAGTGGAAATGAAAGTGGATTTGGCAAATAAGACAGATGTCAAAAATATTGTTTCAGGTTGCACGAAGAAAACGCTTTGCTGAACTTTGCTTGCTTCAGGTTTCACTTTAATAGGTTTTGTTAAGACCACCTTCAGATAGACTTTAAATTCATATAAAAATAGAACTTGGACAAGAAGTTGATTAACAGATTTGTTGATTGACATACGCGTCAAACGAGTACAGAAAAGGAACAAAAGGCTCAAAGCTTAACAACGTCTATTCTTCATCATGATTCATCCGTCTCAGCGTTACAAATCGCTTGGATAATGACATCTACTTTGATAATCTCGGCGCGGCAAATGGGGCAGATTTGCAGTTGAGCCGAGCACTTTTCACAAAAGCCTGTGTGTTTGCAGGGAATCAGCCTTATGGTTGCCAACGAGTCGAAGCAAAGTGTACAAGAGTCTTCGGTAACTGAAAGTTTTCGCAGTTCTTCAAGAACTTGGTGTCTCGGTAAAACAACCTAGAAAATATCAAGCATAAAGTGGATTTTATGATATTCAATTTGTTTTCCAAACTCACTTTGTCTTGAGGCTTTATTGAGCCAAAATCGTTGAAAATTAAAAATGGACGCTTTGGGGGATACTTGAATTCTTCAGCTCCAAAGTTGAATCGACATTGCTGGAAGCTCATGAAAGACGCAGCTGGGAAGAATCCATGGCTTAAAAGAATCTTATAAGTACGAGTCGGGATCTAAAATAGTAGGATACGCTCTTACCTTAAGTCATCGAAAACATCTTTAAGAACGACGTTTGCTTCTACACCGTCTAAACTGAACATAATTTCCTGTGTATCAAGATCAATAAAGCATCCACATGTTGATCCGGCCGTCCACGTTGGTAAATCTATTGGAATAGATTTTGCGTTGTGCCACACAAGCTTTCGGCATCCATCAAAAGACACGCTAAACGAATCGTCACCGATGCCATACCCGTCGTTTGACATAAAATGCGATTCTTTTTGGGCCCTGAAACTTGAAATTACAAATCTTATACTTAAGATGAATGCAATGCTACTACTAACCAGCCGATTTGCATGACACCCGAAGTAACGATGAGACATTCAAAGTACCAAGCACCTGATTTTACGTTGAACGTTGATCTCACAGATTCAAACGAATAACTATCACAACGCGCTTCTAATCCATCCGCTGATATTTTCAGATATTCACTGACGTCCTTTGTATTTAGCATCACATTGATAGGGTCCACGTTGACAGTCTCTTGAAATTTATGATTTTATTTTAATACAAACCATTGATACTATACCATTAATACTAACCGTAAGAGTACTTGCGACCATCGATCAAAACTGCAAAAGCAAGACATTTTTATTCAACAAATCCACTTCAATTAAAGGTGACTTACAGTAATTATCCAAGCTCCACAGGGCGCAATAACCGATTTGTCTCATTGTAAAATCTTTCATATCGCTCGAAAACACCTCAAGCTTCAGCAACGGATGGACAGAGTATGACAAGAGCTTGCGCTTAATCGTTGATTTGTTTTCAGCTGTCTGTGCGAATTTCTCCAAAGCAATCAGAGAGAATAGCATCACATCTTTAGGCGTTTCCTCGGTTATGTTTTTCAGCAAATACGTCAAAGTGGTTTCCGTAAGAATTTCGATGGAACAAAAACCAGCCAGTTTTTCAGCCAAACAGCCCAGAATTACGCAAAAATTCCTCTCACATGGTATCGTCGTCGTCGAGTCAAGCATCTCAGCTACTTCGATGACAGACGATTTCGAGGGCAAAGGTGAGTCATCTAGCAATAATGTAATGACACTCGGGCCCATTGGATGGTCGATTGGGATCTAAAATATGTTCACCAATATTGACATGGTTTGACAATAGTACACTTACCACACGGATCAAGCTTTTCACCAGGCATAGCCATCCCTTTGGTCGATCAGTTATATCGTGCAACAGCAGCATCGATGAAGGAGTTTCGGGCTCATCGTCTACAATCGACGCAATTACTTCCAATGTCTCTCTAACCAGCTCGTCGACACGAGCCTCCAGATCGCGATTGCATCTGGTAAGGTTGTCGGAATTTGTCGTGTAAGGGCTCAAATCCTCAGAATTATCATCGCTGACTTTGTCCTTGCATAAACAAACCCCCATTGTGTTAAAGATTCTGCTGACTCTTATCTGTCATTTTTCTCTTTTGATGTCGAAATGTTTTCAAAATATTTTTTTATTTTGTTGTTGGGATTTTTTGATTGACTGCTTCAGTCCAATTTTTAGGCTTAAAACAGTTCACGGGCAGGTACACATTCAACGTAACTTAAAATGGTTCTTTAAAGTTTAAACTTAATACTCTCTAAACTTCAAAACTAATTTCCTCAAATTTCTAATCGAGTTTTATTTGTCGTAGCTACGCAAGTTGTCTGATGCAAGCGAATAGCTTTGAGTCAAGTTGTAATCAAGTCAAGTAAGTGTAAATAAGTGGTGCTCATGCAGTCTGAAAAAAATCTTGTCAACCAAATCAAGTCACAAATTATTAGAAAGTTTTAAAATTTTATTGAATCGATAAATGAATGAAGGGTAAATAAAATTATTTCTTCATGGTACCCAAACGACTTGGATCCTGTGAAGCGTAGTGAATGTTCGAAACAGACGGGCCGCCGGCCATTCCTTGCATGAACTGTGATTGGATTTGAGCCATCTTCATACCTAAAACATTAAATCAAGATAATTTGTAGTATGAATCTTCAAAGAAAGCAATGATTTTAGTTACCTGGTGGGAGAATCAACATTTCTGATGCGTTTAGATTGAAGTAGTCATTGGGGTTTGGTGGAAGTGGGAGATCTGGTAGACCGGGCACAGGGTCTAGACGCGGATCTTGTCGTGGTTTCTGGGTGGCTGGTGTAGCTTGCTTGGCTTGTGAGTAAGCCCATCGAATGCTTAGTTTCTTTCCGCCAAGAACCAATTTGTTGAATGTTTTTTCTGCAGCGAGTTCTGCTGCCGAACGCTTCGTGAACTGCACAAATGCGCATTGTTGCTTGTTCACTAACGTCACATTGCGAATTTCTCCATAGTGGTAGAACTGATCACGAATATCAACCTCAGATAGATGATCTCCGACATTACCAACGTATAAGGTTGTTATAGTCTTGTCAGATGGTGTCTCCAAAACAGGGAGACTTGCAGCGCGCTTTAGCAACTTCTCAGCCACGGGATCGTTAGTTCCATAGTACCGATCGCGGATGTTCTGCTCGGATAACGGATCATCTGGTTCTGATGGTTTCTCGTGTCTGTAAGGACATTCTTCTCCACGTTTGCACTCTCCTTTGACCCAGAACGAGCAAATGTGCGGCAAGTTTCGTTTATAGTAGGGAGTTGTGCGAGCCAATTTTGCAAGAACGTCAGAGGCCGGTGTTGATTTTCCACCTCCAGCACCAGTCGGCATTTCTCCACCATTCAAGGCCATTTGCTTCTCAACATTCTGAAGATAAAACTCCTTGTTGACTTCACTTTGCGGAATTTCGTCGTTGATTTTCAGTGCAGAGTCGCGCACTTGAGTGGGAAGTCCGTATTCGAGATCCAGCAGGCACGTCTGGCACACGTTCTTTAACTTTGAGCACGTTTGACAAACTTCTGTCTTCTTGAAACGCATTCTTGCTCCTGAAAAGAAGATATTGTGATGAAAACGGTGATTACTAAGATAGTTGCGGTGTTTTACCTGGACACCATCGAAAGATTGTAAACGGACGTGAACAAATTTTGCACTCTTTTCCGTATCGCTCCTTGATCATTCGAACGTAGGGATTGTCGCCCAGACACGTCTGACAGAGGATGGGAAACTCGGAGTCTTCCCAATTAGCTCTGTTGTACGTACTTGTTGTTTTTGACATAGCCATGTTGAAAAGCGTTTGGTATTTTCTCTGTAGACTAAAGTTTTGAGCCGAGCAAGTCACCTAAACAAGAGATAAATTGAAAATGCTTTGAATTACAATTTGAAATAAACAAGTTCTTCCGAAAGTTCCTTTAAAGGCGTCTCCTTCACACGTTAGCGGTGAATTACCTGTCACTAGTTGCTATCACGCTTTTTAAAGCTTCTAGGTCCGTCTGAAGTACACTTTTTCCCTTGAAACTTCTTTTCGTCTCGGAATCGTAAATTTTCAATAAAACTTTTCTGCCTTCCCCTCTGATCAGCCTTCTTTCAGCGAAGAAGTCTCTGACGACAATTTTCGCTTCAAAAAAAAAACTTAAAAAGTTTCTCGCTCGTTTGTACGCCAGGATTATCTCTAACTAAGCTCGAACCCACGGGAATCGCCATGTCTTCTGTGTGCTACAAGTGTAAGTATAGAGTCAAGTGCCGTCAAGCAGTACGAACGCCTATCTCTTAGTTCAGAGGAGACGACGAAATTAGAAAGCATTTTTCCGAAAGCGATTCTATTGTAGAACGTCATTTCAGGTAACAGAACTGGTCATTTCGCAAGAGAATGTCGCAACAACTTCGGAGGTGGCCGCGGATTCGGAGGTAAGCTTGATTAAACACATTATTGGACGCATAAAATTGTTATTTTTTATTTGGGGTTATGATTGAACATGTCATCGGTTCCTTTACCAGGTCAAAAGTGTTATAAATGCAACCGCGTCGGACATTTGGCTCGTGACTGCCAGGAGCAAGACGAGAGATGCTACCGTTGCAACGACGTTGGACACAAGAGCAGAGATTGCAACCGCGAAAAGGATCAGATCAGCTGCTACAATTGTAAAGAAGTGGGGCACTTAGTCAAGGATTGTCCAACGAAGATTGATGTATGCTTTTCCTGCAACCTCGAGGGACACATCTCACGTGAGTTTCCTTTTGCCAAACAGTTGCATAACCGGCTTCTGACCGACGTATCTGCTTTCTAGGTAATTGCCCAACCGGTACCGGCGGCAGAAGCGGACCGAAACCTACATCACAACAAAGACAGTAGAGAATGGCAGAGTACAACGCTAACGAATCATTTACAAATCTTCACAGGGTCTGTGATGATATGCTGATTATTCCATTAAATTCCTCTCATTTTGATCATGGATCACAAAATCATCATCAATCTTCACCCATTCATTCAATTAACTTAAATTTATTGTTAGACTTTGCGAGACAACTTCAAAACTCAAATCATCCTTAAAGATGTAAAAACAAAAGTAAACTTTGTCGCTTAAGTTTTTTTATTTGTCAATCATAAATATGAATAATGAATTCTCATTGAAACAAAAAGGAAGGAAGGAAAATGAAGAAATAAAAACTTTTAATATTAAAATTCCGTTTTTGATGCTGATTTGGCGGGGTTTTCAGTGAGATAGTTTTTACGCTGAGTTTGATTGAAAAAGTAATGGCCTGTCGCAAGCATCAAAAGAGTTATAAAAGTCGTGTGAATAAAATAAGCAAAAGATTGAAATGACGTCCAAAGTTGTTGTCAAGAATCAAGATACTCGTAAATCGTATGAAAGCCCTTGACTGATTGCTGGCGACTTTTTCAGTGATTTGATCGATTGTATGCCCATTTACTTCATTTAATTGATCGTCAAGCAGCATAATAGAGTCTCAATTGGTTGGGAGTGTCCAGGAAAGCTGTTAATTACCCGAAAATATTCGGACCTTGAAAGGCCAGTGTTTCCCCTCGATTTAAAAAATAGGACAGTGTTCTTACACAAATAGTTGTAAAGAATGATAAAATATTTAATTTCGCACTTAATGAAACCGAAAACTTACAGCTAAAAATTTTAACGGGTTTTTCAAAAATTTATGTAAGAAAACTGTCGACTACGAAATTGCCCACCCCTCGAGAGTTGTTCAACGAAGAATTTAAACAGTCGAGTCGAGCTCTCACTCATTCATTAAAAGTCAAAGGGAATGCGTCAAAACTGAGCTTCAATTTGTAGCCAGAATTATTTCAGAACAGTTGATTTGTGATTAAAAGATAATTTTTACCGATAGCGAGTATTTTAGCGCATTTTATAACAGCAAAGTTTCACATTTTTCGGCATCGTATTTCACAAACACAAAGAAAGGAGAACAATTCATTTTTTTCTCCATCCAGAATCGCAGTGAAGTGGATTTATTTTAATACATACAGTTCTCAAAATCACTTAAAGCCGAAAAAAGAGTTTACAAGCGGCAGTAGAAACAAGAAAAGTAATCGAAATGTCGGAGGATTTACGAGATCGCAATGATCCGGAGCTGAAATACCTCAGTGTTGAAAGGAGCAACTTCAATGATCCAGCAACGCAAGCAGAATGGACGCAAAAGCGATTGGTGTGGGTTCCATCGGAAACTCAGGTAAGCTTCCTTCGTGCAATCGCTCGCCTCAAAACTCATGTTTCAAGATAAGAATCGCCTGCAATGTGAAAAACATCGATGTGCGGCTTGCAAAGAAAACCGAGTCGGGAAGAAAATTAATGCAGAAGCTCTTCCACCGGATGTTTCTCCTACTCCGTCTCTTTGTCACATACGCACTCGAGTCCGTCTCCATCTCACTCCCTCGCGGCTGCCTCAAAAAGCTGTCTCGTCTCAAGATAATGAAAAGTCATGAGCGTTAGTCATGACCGCATAAAAATTGTTTTCTTATTGAAAAGGGAGTATCCGACTGTCGCTCTCTCCCTCGTTCGCCGTGCTTCACTTTTCCAATGTTTCATAATCGGTACTGTGTATCGGAATCCTCCACACAACCGGACAAATATTCGCGGCTCAAATATCGACGAATTAGTGTAGACGTTTTCCATATGACTCATCCCGAACAGCCCGAACAACAGCGCGAAAAAGAGCTTACAATTCCGTCCGTCACCTTACTTTCGCAGAACACAATCTTTTTCCATTTATTTAACTTATGAAATACATACACGAAACGCAAAATAAAAAGCGGGTAGAAAGAAGAAAAAATATACATTCAGCGACTGTTATATACAAATATAAGAAATGATTCTTCGTTGGCTTTTTGGGCTGCTACCTTCCAAACATTTATTCTGACTGTTGAACCTCAAAATGTTGTCGATTGAGAGACAATTAACAACGACTGCCTATCAGGCATCTATTGGCGCAGTTTGGGTTATCAATTGATTAAAAAGCCATAAAAATTAACATTGATTAGAATGGCTGAGGCCGTTTGAGACATGTGCGAAGTGATTTAAATCCGGATTAAATTTCTCTCGTAAAGAAAGAGTTTTCGAAATGGAAATAAAATTCGATGATCTGCATATAATGTAAGTGAGGTGGACATTTAAAATCATCATCATTATAAACCAGAAAATCAAGTTTATTGTTCCCATCTTATGCGCTTTTGATTTTTCGTCTTTAACCCGTAACACGAAATATAAAAAGAAGACGTGAAAAAATCTTTTTAAGCGAGTACAATTCGTCAAAGGCTTGTTAATCTATGACGTCACTGGTACCTAAGAAGGGCGGGCTGGGAAAATATTAATTGACGCAAACAACGTGAGATTGCCTCGGCATTTTTGGCATTCCTTCTTTGCTCAACAATTATGAATGGCCTTCACGGATCCGACGGAGAGAGCTGAGTCAGGATAGCATGCATTTATGTCTCTGATCATGCCCTTATTAGGATTATTAAAACTCTTAATGCTTGCATTTAGGGTCAATGCTCCGTGTGACTTAACAACCTGATGTCACTATTTTGTTAGTGACAGGTCAGGCGGCTCCGTGCTGATAACTTATAGTTTTCACCACACTTACAAATAATCAGGAAAAATTGTTTATCTACATAGTGAAAATAAATTTTTGAAGAAAAACATGAAACAGAAGAATGCGTAATTCCCAAAGCCGAAAGCCGATTGATAAAGAATCCCAACTGACTTGAATTCATTTTGTTGTGTTTTCCTCTTTCATTATAACTTTGTATGAGTGTTGTTTGTGATATGACATCACTGTAAGCACATTCCATGGAAGCGACTCTTCTGTGGCGATGAACTAAGCGAAAAAGACCAAAAATGTAATCGTTTTCTCCAGCCTTTTCGCAAAGGCAGCGGAGAACACAATGAGCACACAATCACAAAATTATTTTTTCTGCTTCGTTGCAAATTAGTCGATATCGATTCAGATTGCAAGCAGTCAATTGCGGGAACTTGAGAAACTTTAGATGTTTTGAGTGAATGTCAACAACGTAAAGCGATTCATGTTCCTAGCATGCAACAGTTGAATGGAGTTGTGTGGTAAGCTTCGCCCGTCCCGCGACAAATTCATTGAAACACCTGTTGATCACAAGCAGAATCATCAAACATTTATTCTTTTGTTTTCATTTCTTTCTTACCTGCAGGGATTCGTCGCTGCCAGTATTAAAGGAGAACGCGGCGATGAAGTAGAAGTGGAGCTTGCTGAAACCAGCAAGCGCCAAATGGTACTTAAAGACGACATACAGAAGATGAATCCACCAAAATTCGACAAAGTCGAAGACATGGCAGAGTTGACCTGCCTCAAC
Organism: Belgica antarctica; assembly: GCA_000775305.1. Lineage (NCBI taxonomy): Eukaryota > Metazoa > Arthropoda > Insecta > Diptera > Chironomidae > Belgica > Belgica antarctica. The sequence goes on from JPYR01000002.1 coordinate 421,140, forward strand.
GAAGCGTCCGTCTTACACAATATCAAGGATCGATACTATTCAGGATTGATTTATGTAAGTTTACCAGCCCTAGTCTGTTACAACTTACTCACACCGAGTGACATTTCTCACAACTTCATTAACACGTCCCAATTAACATTCAACGTTAATTGCCTTCTTTTGGCTTATCGGGCAAAAAAAAAATAACGAAAACGGCCAACCGCCGCCACGTTCACGAAAAATTTCGCCTTTTATGCATAGATAAACGGAATTTAAATTTCTCTCGTTAAGTTTATTGCTATGCTTGAAGTTGTAATTTTCTTCGAAAGCATATTTTTTACTCCAAAACAACCCGAAGTCGCTTTATTTTTCTGTGCGCTAATTGGTTTCCTATGAATTGATTCACTAGACATACTCAGGGCTCTTCTGCGTTGTCGTCAATCCTTACAAGAAGCTTCCAATCTACACCGAAAAGATCATGGAACGATACAAGGGCATCAAACGCCACGAAGTCCCTCCGCACGTCTTTGCCATCACCGACACTGCGTACAGATCAATGCTACAAGGTAAGTTCGAAATGGCTTTTCAATTGACCTGAAACTTGATATGATGAGAGTTGTTGTGTCTCTATGATATGCCAGGTGTGTCTGAAAATATATTAAATACGCATTGACCACCATCGCCTTATAGGGTAATTATTTTTTTGAAATTCTTCCCGACTTAAATTCATGCTCAAATCTTTCGAAAAAGCTGTTGAAAACAGGACGGCGATACAATTTCTCTAGATTCTACTAAAATAATTGCCAAATTTGTCTCGAAATTGAAATCATTTGGTATGTTGCGGCGTCAATAAACCAATTCTTCGCTACGATAATTTTTTGATAATTCGCTGGTGCTAATTTTTTGGTAATTTTTCAGTATTTTTGTTTGGAGTCATATTACGAACCTGGGTCATTGTTGTTAGTTGCTGTAAAAGAAAAAACAGGCAAACGCAAAAAGAAAGATAGTTTTGCCGAAAATGTACTTTCAATTATGCAGACGACCTTAAAGGCATTTATGGTGAATAATCGCATATGAACAGTGTTGAGCATGAGCAATCTCGCCTTCAAACCGCTTGGGACTTCGAGGCTCCTCAGCGGAGTGATAATGTAAAGCATTACCAAAGATGGAATAAAAAAGCGCATTGACTTGTTTATACAATAATAAATAAAAAATAAATTGTGTGTGAAATAGTCGAACAGCGAAAATAAAAAATAAAATCGAGAAAAGGCGAAAACAACTGAGCAGAAAATAGTGCCCAAATATGGTCAACATACAAAGCACAGACGAGAGATGTGTTTTTACCTTTGAGCCGTGCAACTCAGTCGAAACAATTATTAAAAGTCAGCGACTGTTCCAATCTCTTTGACTTCATTTTTACCAATTGAACTAAATTTCGACTTTGAGCCATGTTTCCCCCTAATTGATTGCTTATGACGCGAAGCACAACTCGCAAAACTATCGCTTTATGATCGGTTATTTATCTCGAGACATTTATTTGCAATCTTGCGTCAAAAAACGGACGCTCGATTTGGGTTCAAGGAGATTGGAGTGAGCGCGCGGCTTTCAAGCGCCCCTTGCACCAGCAATTAAAAATTCTCTCGATTTGTAAAATGCGCCGTTGATTGATGCGAATACGAGACGAGAAGCTGGTCTTCTTGTTATTTGGGTCAATTTGCATATTTGAAGCGTGAGACTGGGATTTCTCGCGAAGGAATTAAAGGCACAGCTTCTTTTTGCTAGCAGATGGTTTCAATTTCACCAGAAACTAGTCGATGACTTAATTCAATTTACAGATCCGTTGATAACTTTAACGACTCGTGATAAAATAGTATAAATATCGAACGCTTGTCTTCCCAATCAGATCGCGAAGACCAGTCCATCTTGTGTACGGGTGAATCAGGCGCTGGAAAAACTGAAAATACCAAGAAAGTGATTCAGTATTTGGCGTACGTGGCTGCATCTAAGCCCAAGGGTTCAATATCCGTAAGTTTCTCTTTCTCGTGACTCATTCTTGGTGAAATTAAAAAATCTCTTATTTCTTCACAAAACAGGGACCAAGCCCAGCATTGATCATCGTAAGTATTCATCTATTACTCACTTATCCGTTAAACAGTAAAATTAAGCAGATTAGTTTACTAATCTTAAATTAGTAGTAAATTAAGTATTAGTTTACTAATTCTCAACTTTTCTCATCTACTTCTCAAACAAACAAACAAAAAATTGCTCCTAAACTTATAAAAAACTAAAATTCTAATCGAAATGTGTTCAGAGCTTTGGCACGACATTAGCGGTAACGTATTCAGATCTTTTCAAAAGTTCAATTTGTTTATTTTAATCAGTGTTCCTTTTTCGACACTGCTGTCTACAGCACATGTACCAGACGCTATTGAAATCCGAAGTTGTATGCAATTTTGTTCTCTGGACACTTGCAAAAATTTCGTCACGTGTGAAATAAAACTTCATCATTACTCAGTTTTTCCCATTTTTTAGAACGTAACGTTCAAGCTTCGCCCTGCAATTGTTCGATTTGCAATATTTATCCCGCGCTAACCTTTCAAGAAAGCCAGATAGCATGGATTTTGTATTAAATTTGTCATTTAATTTTTTGTTAAAGTTGCTTGATGCTTTTCCCATTAGGTATCGTTGGACCCTAAGCCTTTTGCTCCGGCTGACTCTCTTCAAACTTCTGGAGAAATGACTTAGTACATTCTTTTTGCATGATGAACACACTTTGCTTACTGTTTGTTTGATAACGAATATTTTTCAAACACATTTTGTTTACCTTCATTCACACAGGGCGAGTTGGAACAGCAATTGTTGCAAGCCAATCCAATTTTGGAAGCATTTGGAAATGCCAAAACCGTCAAGAACGACAACTCTTCGAGATTCGTAAGTTTAAATGTTCGCGTTGATTCATTTCCGCTGATAAATCGATTTAATTTTCTTTATACAGGGCAAATTCATTCGAATCAATTTCGATGCATCCGGTTACATTTCTGGTGCGAACATCGAGACTTATCTGCTAGAAAAGTCTAGAGCCATCCGTCAAGCCACCGACGAGCGCACATTCCATATCTTTTATCAACTTCTGGCTGGCGCTACGCCCGAGCAACGTGAACGCTTCATCCTCGATGACATTCGAAGCTACCCATTCTTGTCCAACGGAAGTCTTCCAGTTCCCGGCGTCGACGATGCCGCTGAATACCAAGCAACCGTTAAGAGCATGAACATCATGGGAATGACCCAAGACGATTTCAATTCCATCTTCCGCATCGTCAGCGCAGTCTTGCTTTTCGGTTCGATGACATTTAAGCAGGAAAGAAGCTCGGACCAAGCCACGTTGCCTGATAACACTGTTGCTCAAAAGATCGCGCATTTGTTGGGCTTGGGGGTCACTGACATGACCAAGGCATTCCTGACGCCTCGCATCAAAGTCGGTCGTGATTTCGTCACGAAAGCTCAAACTAAGGAACAAGTCGAGTTTGCTGTTGAAGCCATTGCTAAAGCTTGTTACGAACGCATGTTCAAGTGGCTTGTTAACCGCATCAATCGTTCCTTGGACAGAACCAAGCGTCAAGGAGCTTCTTTCATCGGAATTCTCGATATGGCCGGTTTCGAAATCTTCCAGCTTAACTCGTTCGAACAACGTGAGTAACCTTATCTCGAGCTTCACTTTCACATGATGATTGATCTGTTTTTTTGATTAAAGTGTGCATTAACTACACCAACGAGAAGCTTCAACAGCTCTTCAATCACACGATGTTCATTTTGGAGCAGGAAGAATACCAGCGCGAAGGAATCGAATGGAAATTTATCGATTTTGGTTTAGATTTGCAACCTACTATTGACTTGATTGATAAACCCGGTGGTATCATGGCCTTGTTGGACGAAGAGTGCTGGTTCCCGAAAGCCACCGACAAGACATTTGTCGAGAAGCTGTCGTCCGCTCACAATGTCCACCCGAAGTTCATGAAGACCGACTTCCGTGGAGTTGCTGATTTCGCAATCGTCCACTACGCAGGAAAGGTCGACTATTCAGCCGCCAAATGGCTGATGAAGAACATGGACCCATTGAACGAGAACATCGTTTCGTTGCTGCAAGCATCGCAAGATCCGTTCGTTGTTAATATATGGAAGGATGCTGAAATCGTTGGAATGGCTCAGCAAGCCTTAACCGACACTCAATTCGGTGCACGCACACGTAAGGGAATGTTCCGAACAGTGTCGCATTTGTACAAGGAACAACTCGCTAAGTTGATGGATACGTTGAGAAACACAAATCCAAATTTTGTTCGTTGCATCATTCCAAACCACGAGAAGCGTGCTGGTAAGATCGAAGCCCACCTTGTTTTGGACCAGTTAAGATGCAATGGTGTTTTGGAAGGAATCCGTATCTGCCGCCAAGGTTTCCCCAATCGCATTCCATTCCAAGAGTTCCGCCAACGTTACGAACTCTTAACTCCGAACGTGATCCCTAAAGGATTCATGGACGGCAAGAAGGCCTGCGAAAAGATGATCCAGGCTTTGGAACTCGATGGAAACCTTTTCCGCGTTGGACAATCAAAAATCTTCTTCCGTGCCGGTGTGTTGGCTCATCTTGAAGAAGAGCGCGACTACAAGATCACCGACTTAATCGTCAACTTTCAAGCATTCTGCCGCGGCTTTCTTGCACGTCGCAACTATCAAAAGCGTCTGCAGCAGCTGAACGCCATTCGCATAATACAACGAAACTGCTCCGCTTACCTGAAGCTCCGCAATTGGCAGTGGTGGCGCTTGTATACCAAGGTCAAGCCACTGTTGGAAGTCACCAAGCAAGAGGAGAAACTTGTTCAAAAAGAAGATGAGTTGCGTTCAATCCGTGACAAATTGGACAACTTGTCAAAAGCGACTGTTGAGTATGAAAACAAGTACCAGCAGGCAGTCGAAGAGAAAACGCATCTTGCTGAACAGCTTCAAGCCGAGATTGAGCTGTGCGCTGAAGCCGAAGAAAGTCGCATGCGATTAGCTGGACGCAAACAGGAGTTGGAAGAGATGATGCAAGATCTCGAAGCTCGAGTCGAAGAAGAAGAAGAACGCGTCAACGCTCTTAACACCGAAAAGAAAAAGCTCCAGCTCAACATCCAGGACCTCGAAGAACAGCTCGAAGAAGAAGAAGCTGCACGCCAGAAACTGCAGCTTGAGAAGGTTCAGACGGATGCAAAGATCAAGAAGTACGAAGAAGACCTGGCCTCTACAGACGACCAAAACCAGAAGTTGCTTAAAGAGAAGAAAGTTCTCGAAGAACGCGCCAACGACCTGTCACAAACTCTCGCTGAAGAAGAAGAAAAAGCAAAGCACTTGGCTAAACTCAAGGTTAAGCATGAAGCTTCAATCACTGAGCTCGAAGAACGCTTGCGCAAAGATCATCAGCAACGCCAAGAAACCGATCGCACCAAGAGAAAGGTGGAAACCGAAGTTGCGGACTTGAAAGAACAGCTGAACGAAAAGAAAATTCAGATCGAAGAAATCCAAGGACAATTGGTTAAACGCGAAGAAGAGTTGACCACCACCTTAATGCGCATCGATGAAGAATCAGCTGCTAAGGCTAACGCCCAGAAGATCCAACGCGAATTGGAGTCGCAATTGGCTGAGATCCAGGAAGATTTAGACGCCGAGAAGGGAGCTCGTGCTAAGGCTGAAAAGCAAAAGCGAGATTTGAACGAAGAGCTCGAAGCCCTTAAAAATGAACTTTTGGATTCTTTGGATACAACTGCCGCTCAACAAGAGCTCCGCTCGAAGCGTGAACAAGAAGTTGCATCTTTGAAGAAAGCATTTGAAGACGAAACTGTTAATCACGAAAGCTTGCTTCAGGAAATGCGTCACAAGCATGGTCAAGAGTTTTCGTCGATCAACGAACAGCTCGAGAACTTCAAGAAAACAAAGGTCGGATTAGAGAAGCAGAAGCAAACCCTCGAAGCGGAAAATGCTGATTTGGCCACTGAATTGCGCAACGTCAACCAATCGCGCCAAGAAGGTGACCGTCGTCGCAAGCAGGCAGAACAACAGTTCGCCGAAGTTCAGGTAAAATTTGTTTTTCCAATTTAGGATTTTTTCTGATTATGTACGTATTTCAGACGAAGTTTGTAGAACTCGAGCGTGTCAGATCAGAAGTGCAAGAGAAGATGGTCAAGCTTCAACAGGAATCAGACACTCTTACTCAGCAGCTCGAAGAAGCAGAAACTAAAGCATCCGCCGCAATCAAGTCCGCCAGTACAATCGAAAGTCAACTTTCAGAGTCGCAGCAATTACTTGAAGAAGAAACTCGCCAGAAGCTTGCACTCAGCTCAAAGTTGCGCCAAGTGGAATCTGAAAAAGAAGCTCTTCAAGAGCAGCTTGAGGAAGACGAAGAGATGAAAAAGAATTTCGAGAAAAAGATGAACGAGTTGACCGCCCAAATGCAAGAAATGAAGAAGAAGGCTGATGAAGAAGGTAGGCACACATTGTCCGATAATTTTTCTCTGTTGCTCAATTTTTATGTTCGTTTCAGCCGACTTTGTTAAAGAACTTGAAGAATCGAAGAAGAAGCTGAACAAAGATGTCGAAGCCCTTCAAAGACAAATCCAAGAGTTGATTGCCGCCAACGATCGTCTCGACAAAAGCAAGAAGAAATTGCAATCCGAGCTTGAAGATGCCACCATTGAACTTGAAGCTCAACGCACAAAAGTTTTGGAACTCGAAAAGAAGCAGAAAAACTTCGACAAGGTTCTCGCTGAAGAAAAGGCCGTCAGCGAACAGTTCGCACAAGAACGTGACGCTGCCGAGCGTGACGCTCGCGAAAAGGAAACAAAGGTGTTGTCTCTTACTCGCGAACTTGATGAAGCTTACGAAAAGATTGAAGACCTCGACTCAAAACGTAAAACACTCCAGAACGAGTTGGATGAGTTGGCAAACACGCAGGTAAGAAATATGCGGGTGTATACTATCAATTTTCTGACTCGTTTAAATTTTTAGGGAACTGCCGATAAGAATGTTCATGAATTGGAGAAAGCAAAGCGCGCTCTTGAAAGTCAGTTGGCCGAGTTGAAGGCCCAAAACGAAGAACTCGAAGATGACCTGCAACTCACAGAAGATGCTAAATTGCGTTTGGAAGTAAACATGCAAGCTCTCCGCACACAATTTGAGCGCGATATTCAGACTAAGGAAGAACAAGCTGAAGAAAAGCGTCGTGGACTTGTCAAGAGTCTTCGTGACTTGGAAGCAGAGCTGGAAGAAGAACGCAAGCAGCGGTCGGCTGCAGTTGCCGCAAAAAAAAAGTTGGAGAGCGACCTCAAAGACATCGAAGCCACTTTGGAGATGAACAACAAAGTGAAGGAAGACGCTTTGAAGCAAGCCAAGAAACTTCAAGCTCAGATGAAGGATGTCTTACGTGATGCCGAAGACGCCAAGGCTGCCAAGGAAGAACTTGCCGCCCTAAGCAAGGAGACCGAGAGAAAATTCAAGGCTCTCGAAGCCGAAGTCATTCAGCTGACTGAAGACTTGGCTAGCTCTGAACGCGCTCGTCGAGCAGCTGAAGCTGAACGCGATGAGTTGCAAGAAGAAATAACTTCAAACTCCAGCAAGGGATCGTTGATGACTGATGAAAAGCGTCGCTTGGAAGCAAGAATTTCTGCTCTCGAAGAAGAACTCGAGGAAGAACAGTCGAATTCCGAACTAATGGTCGATCGCAATCGCAAAGCCCAGCTTAACATCGAACAGCTGACAACAGAGTTGTCGACGGAAAAATCCAACGCACAAAAGCATGAAAATGCTAGAACTCTCTTGGAGCGTCAAAACAAGGACCTGAAGGCCAAGTTGGCGGAATTTGAGACGACACAGCGCACTAAGCTCAAAGCACAAGTGTCAGCTTTGGAAGCAAAGATTGTCAACTTGGAAGAGCAGGGTGAAAATGAAGCTAAAGAGCGATTGCTGCAACAAAAGAACAACCGCAAGCTCGAAAAGAAAATCAAAGAGCTAACAATGAACATGGAAGATGAACGCCGCCATGCTGACCAATATAAGGAGCAGATCGAGAAGGTATGTTTTTAATTTTTTGTTCCAGAGCGCTTCTATAACTTCGTTTTCAATTTTCTCAGTTAAACAATCGCAACAAGATACTTAAGAGAAACCTCGACGAAGCCGAAGAAGAAATTCAAAAGGAGAAAGCCCAGAAGCGAAAAGCTCAACGCGACATGGAAGACATGCTTGAGGCTCAAGAAGGGCTCAACCGGGAAGTGAACTCTCTTAAATCTAAACTAAGGTGAGTCGAGAAATCAATCTGGAAACAAATGATAAATGAAGTTATCACCTTCATGTCACATTTCCTTAAATAATGTCGAATTTTTCTTCTTCTTTATTCCTCGTTACCCGAAAAATAATTGTTAAAAGGATGAACTGATTTAGTTAAAAGAAAAAACTTGTTAAGACCCGCATTCCAATAATCATTCATGTTGCTAAATCAAAAGTTCTTGTTAAACTTTTTAAGTTGAAGGTAAATCCACACAAAGAAGTTTTTTAATTGCGTGTCATTAACCCACTTTTAAAAAAGGTTCAGACCCAACTCTATTTTCTTTTTGTGATCTTTGATTAACTCCCAATTCATTTTTTTAATCGAACGAGATAAGTTATAATCGCCACAGCGAACAAGCCGAGAACCCTCGACTAATTCATTTTAATCGAAATTCGCCCACACAAATCGATCATTGATAATAATTTTGCATGCTTTTCTGTAATTGGAGACTTCCTCGTAAATGTGGTCAATTTTAGCTAATCATACTTATTTGATCTCATTCATGAAATGTCTTTCAACTAGATGACGTTGACGTTTGTGCTGCGACTATACAAATTAATTTTATTTTCATTCTCCTTTTTAGACGCGGAGCCGGCAGTTCAATCAACTTTGGTACACCTGGTCGCCTTTCGACAACAAAGCGTGCTGACGAAAGCACCATTCAAGATGAGTCAATGGACGGAGAAGAGTCGAAGCTGGAATAAGCAATTTCATTGTATTTTTTGATTCATTTATCATTATTATTTTAATTTCTTAATTTTTTTCTCCTTATTTCGCATTTATTTTGGAGCTCATTGAAGATAAATGTTTCATTTCAAAATTAAATCAAAGAAGTTTATAGTTCGAAGAAAGATAAAAAAAAACAGTTCTGAGTTCAAAAGCTTTCAGTTTTTCATTCATCAAATGCCCATCAAATGGACAAAAAACTTATGATAAAAACTACATTAAGCAATGCAAACATGCAGGAAATTAATCATCATAGGAAGTGCCATTTTCTAAATTCCATTTTGTGAAAATGAATTTATTAGTGAGACAAAATACCAATCGAATGATGAGCGACAGCGAAAGTGTAACAAGAATGTAACAATTTGATACGTTGCTGAATAATAATTAACACATATATTAGATGACTAACACGTGGTAAAAGCCCAAAACAAAATGTTTTTATACGAAATATTGTTCACTTAAGTTGTCTTTTAGCCTTGTCAAATCAAAAGTGTGTCGAGTTTCCTCAGAAATCGCGCAGGCTCGTCATAATGACAATCGCTGAAAACGCGCTAGATTCTTTTCCTCTATTAAATGGGTAATTTACTAACTTGTTTCATTTAAGAACACATTTATTAAATTGCATTCATTCTCTTTTTGTTAAAATGAAAAACTTTTTTAAATGCATTGAATAAAACAATATCAAGAAACTTTTTACGAACTTTTTAAAAGCTTTGTTTTTCTATGCGCTGAGAAACTTTCAGATTTAGGTAGAAAAGGAAGAGAAATCTGAAAAAAACCAGTTTTAATCACAACCTGCCACTTTACCTAGGTATCTTATCATTGAAAAAAACTGAAGATTAATCAATTTAATTACTTAATAAGTTATATTCATCAATTTTTCACTCATGCAAATATTTATCCACAAATTTACCAATTTCTTGGAGCTTAAAAACTGATTTAAGCTACGGCGCTTCCATTAATTTTTTCGTCTTTTGTTTTGGGAATCGGTGTAAGTGTGATCTCAGACTTGTTTTCGAGAGACTCTAAAGCCATTTTCTTCTCTGGCCTTGCGTCGTCACCAACAACAAGCAGGTCGCCATCTTCGTCAATTTTTCGTTTCAAAGTCTTTCCGTTGCTTGTTGTCATAATGCTTGTCTTTCCATGTGTTTTTAGTCCTGTGTCATTGACTTCTGGAATTTTAACTTGCTGAATTTCTTCATCGGATTCAATCTAAAATTAATTTATGTTTTTATTTGCGCAAATGAACGATTGTAATAAAAGACCTCAATGCTTTCGACTTCCTTTGCTCCATCATTGCTTATGTGGTGTGTCGATTCCTGACACAAAGTATCGAGATTTTTGCTTTTGCGATATTTTGCAAAGAACTTTCGGACATGAGATTCGGTTTTGGTTCCAAGAACCTCGGCGATTGCCTATCAAAAACTTTTTAAGCTGGTTGAATCAGTAATAGACGAGTTGAAATTTTACCTTAAAGTTTTGACCGTACTTGCGGAAACCCATAATAGCCAATGAGCATTCTTCTTTGGTCCATCGAGTGTAAACACGACTCAGGGCCACTTCTTCAACCAGTTTACTATCATGAGAGTCTCCGTTGGATACTTTGAGAAAGCTAATCTTTTGCTTGTTCTTTTGGATCTATAAAATTTCAAATTCGATTAGAAAAGCCATGTTTGAAAAGAAAGAAGAAAACAGAAGTTTGGTTATTGAAAATTGAAATGCTGAACTAAGAGTAGTTCTCACTTGGGTGTACAACACGCTTATCTCACGCTCAACGTCACCAAGAAAATCAGCCGCACGCGTTATCGGTTGCTTAGTGGGCGATTCTTTTGTTGCTTTATCAATAGCGGCCAGTTGTTCAATTGACGAAAAGTTGATATACATTCCTTTTGGTGGTTTTTTCTTGTACTTTCCAGAAGAATCGTGGTACCCTTGGTAATAGTACAGCTTGTTTGATTTCGAGCGTGGACGCTGACTTGAAGTGGCAATGTTATGGGGACCTTGAGTTGGCCGCAAGACGCCAGTGCGTCTGTTGATAGAGGATGAAATGATGAGAATTTGAGAAACGTACATGAAAGTCAAAAAATTGTGTGTACCTCCAGTGGTGGAAACAGCTCATACAGAAGCTTCCCACTGGCGAAGCCTTCAGTTCGTCGCACAGTACTGTACAATTCTGGCAGTGGAGCGTTGACAGTTTTAAAACTCCATTCGACGACGAAGACGATGATGAGTAGCCGGTGTCTTTGTTTTCTGCCGCCCCAAACCGCTTGACGTCCTAAGACAGTTCAATAAATAAGATATTGCGGAAACTCAATCGCACGAAATGATAACCAAGAAGAAAGATCAAGCAAATTAAAGTCACGAAGAAGAGAGCGAGTGTGTATTGAAATCATATAGAATATTTTTGAAACGAAACCAAAAACTAGAGTAAACTAAAGTGAAGAAGTTCTGCTTTGGCACCTGAACTTTTGAAGAGCTCGAAGCCGATGATGGTGCAACATCTGGATTGAGGGAAGAGTTGAGTCGATTTGGTGAACGACTAGTTCTTCTGATGCCGCGAATCGGCCATTTCTATGCATGTTTGTAATAAGAACGAGCAGTGAGGGAGCAAAGTTCAATAAAAATTATTCGAGTAATTATACCTCGATAAGCTATGACAGCCACCTACCTTGTCTTCGACGTCGGAATCTTCTGGACTACCGTTTTCACTTCCATTTTCAGAGTTTCCTTCGATTTTCTTCTTCTCCTGTCGATCCATGACACTAGTGCGGCTTCGAGTCTTCTTCCACGAGTAATAAAACTTCACTAAACTTGCGATGGATTTATCGGGAAGCTGAAATAAGAGTCAAGAGTTACTGACAGACTCCAACGAAATCAGGCTGCGCGTTTTCTTTACCATTTGACGGATGCGTGTGAAGCATTTTCCGTGGAATTGAAAAGCTTGCTCAAACAACACCTTGTCTTCCTTGCTCCATTCATCGGGAAACGGTGTGAAATTCGCCAAATCGGCAATCGAACTGTTTAGAAACGAAATTAATAACGCACACTTCATGAAAGAAATTGTTTTTCTCACCGCTCGAGGTCATGCTTATGCCAAAAAAGCATTCCTAGAGCTTGTTCAGAATTGTACGCGTAGCGCTCCTTTGCCAAGCAGACATACTCTTCGAGATTGCTTTCTGATATTTCTCGAACCGGGGACCAAACAAGTAAAGCCTTATCAGCGTACGGTTCTTGTTTCTGCTCTTTCATATTGGGAACAACAACTTGGTATTCTTTACCGACGCGAATTTTCTCTAGGAAGAAAGAAAGAAAGAATTTTAATACTCAATGAATACACTGCAATCAACGTTCGAGCGGTCAACATTTATCCCCAATGCGATTGACTAATTTCGTTGAGATTGTGATAATTAAGATTTACGCAAACTTCAGTGTTGGGCTCAAATCTGACAAGGCGGCTTTAGAAGGGCAGTCAGCCAGAGCGAAAAACGAGGAAAAATCGATATGGAATTCTAGAAGATTCGTCAAAAAACTGGACAAAGAAATGAAGCTTGCACCGTTGATGTTTCTTACCTTCACCAAAGTCACTCTTGTTTTTGGGTTTTCCATTCTTTTTGGAATCTAAAATAATTTTTCAAAAAATTCGTGAAACAATGCAAATACAGAAACTATCCCAAATGTCTCACGGCTGTCGTCGTCAGATGTTTCTGGAGTCAAATCGTCAGCCGGCACACTAGGTGGTTTGGGAGTCGCGTTAATGTTCAAGGGCGACCTTCCATTTCTATTAGAATCAGCCTGTTTCACTCTAGTCTCGCTCATCACCATTTCCTTTATAATCTAATGACTGGAACAGCTTATTGTTTGCTTTGAGAGGGCTCGGAATAGTTTTACTAAAATTTTGCTAGCTTATACTATTGTTTAGGTGCTCATCCTTTACTTTCGGGCGAATATTTTTCGGGCGACCGTAATGCGAGTTGAGCAGGGCGTAAAATTCCCAGATTTGAAATAAGCCGTTAAAAACTTACTATGTTTTCACGATAATAAGCGCCAAAAGCTGAAATTCAAAGAAGCTATTTAAAAATCCTTAGGGTTTATATTCTATTTGTTCCTTAGATAGAATTTTGTTTTATTTGCTAATTGTAGGTACTTTCAAACATAGCTTATCGAGAACGGTTTATCCGGTTTTCATTGAAGGATTATTCTTAAATGTATCACATTCTTATTCTTCCTAAACTTGCCACGCGCGACGATAAGTCAAATGGTTTTAAAAAGTATTGGATGATAAATCAAAAAGATTTTATCTTGCACTTCTTCATACGAAAACAAGCGTTAAACGCCAGTCATTGCCATTCTTCTTATTGAGCATCTGCTTTTCGTTTCATTCTGAAAATTCAAACAAATATAGATTACTCAACACTTTTTGGAAAGGCTTACATTCTCTTAATTTAATTGCACGGACGCTTCCAACCCCATCCCTCAATCTAAGAATTCGTAAGTATCGCTTCGGTATACTATTCCTTCAATCAATTTCTAGTTTTAACAAAATTTAATTTCTTATAGGTACTTATTGTAGGCGTTGCGATCTTCGGCTTTGGAATTTTACTTCGTTAAAATGAGATCATAAGACTATTTTAAGTTCTAACAACCCTCTTTTTATTCAAGAAATCATTCAAAATGTAATGATCCCGTTGAATATTATTTTCAATTTTGATTTATGTATAACTTTTTTTTTGTAAGTATACGCGCAAATATATATTCCTATCGAGTCTTAAATATATTTTTCGTATTTAATCAAGTAGATAAAATTTTCTTGCTTTTTACGCTGTTTTGATTCGTCCTCATACTCATTCCTCGAGGTTAAATTCCTATCCCATTTCAACCTAGTTCGATTCTTTTTCGGTGGTTTTTCTATCAATTTAACAGGCTATCGTTTTTACAAACTGAAATATATATTTTAAATGTTTTTCCGTCACAGTTTTTCTCTGTTAAGTTCCCTCGAGTCTTTTAGGTTCACACAGTAGACATTTCATTAGGGACATTTTGTAAGCATCAAATGCTACTTGAGCGTCCGTTTCCAGTGACAAATCCAGAAGTGCTGTGTTGGTGAAATTGTTGAGCGATAGCAAGTTTGTTTTGCGTGATAATGTGGGTTGTGGTCAGCTGGAACTATACAAAAATCAATCAGGAAGTTTTTAGAAAAGATAACTATCTAATCTAAACTTTTTGACAAGAACTTACATCATTATTACGCTTCAAGTTAGACTTTCTTCCAAACCATGGCCACTTTATCGTCTTCATCAATGTATTTCGAAAGTCTTCACTAAACAAACAGTAAATGTAGAAAGTCATGGAGTAGTTCAACAGTTCCAGTAAATTTGCTAAAGCGCGAAAAACCTTTTCAAAGAAAATAAGCGTAAATTTGACAGGTTCAACATTTTCATTGTTAATTTGGAAACTCACTTGGTAAGAGTAGCTTGAAAGATTCTCTGCGGACAACGTAACGTGCAGAATAGCCATAGGTGATACGCATAAGAGAAACAACAGCGAGGTACTTCCTGCGTAATTAAAAAAAATTACTTCAAATTCAAAGAAGTGTTTAATAAAACTTTACCTAGAAGGAACATCAATCTGCGCTCTTCGGCAAATTTTCTAGATTCTTCATCTTTTGTATGTGACAGTGTCATCCTTCGTCTCTACGGGGAGTTTACAAAAATAGTTTATTATATGAAACACATCTGGATGCTATAAAAGTTAATCAGAGAACCCAACTCGATGACTACTTGCTGGATTATTGGTGGAAATGTCAAGATTTTCAAGAATTTTTAGCCTTGGTGCCTTTAAAAACTTCCAGTACCAACTTTTTCGCATTGTTTCAATTTTACTCAAGCCCGAGCGAGGCCATTAGAATAAAAAAAACCTCAAGTGATGACATTTACCTTATTGCAAGTTTGACGATAAACGATCACGATTTTAATGTTAAGGCTCGCTATTAAAATTGTCGGCGCTAGTTTGAACACTATCTCCAAAATAACTTTGTATACCTATTTAGAAATATAATTCACGAATTAATATTTGTTCATTGAAATATCTGATTGAAACTACTTACTGAATAAAATACTGTTTCTAAAAACTCCGTGTTATCACGTTTATAATAAGTAATTGATCCGTCAGCATATAAGACACATTTAACAACTTCGTATCTAAATAGACTAGGCAGGTAAATTACAAAGGTCAAGATCGGTAGGAGAATTACGGTGACTCTGCAATTAAGGCTTAATTAAATTCTTACACAGTAATTGAGTGCTTTCGTTACCTGGGTGGACCTAGTGCGGGTCTCATGTGGCTTGGATGGCAGACACTGACGTATCGTTCAATGGTCAATACTAAAAGCATCAAAACGCCTACGCCTGTGTAAGTAAACCAGTTCATATTAAAAGGAGTAAAAAAAAACTTGATGAGATACTAACCTAGACATGCATTGCCTAGAAATAACTCGAAATACGCTGTGTAAAAAGCTTCTCCGAAGTGTTGCCATCTGCCACCATCGTGATGGAATAAAAGCCTGATACCAAAGGGTATCGCGAATATTATTGCTAAGAGTGCAGATGCTGAATATCCTGTTGAGTAAATTGTTGAAATCAAAGGCTATCCTTCAAAACTACATCATATAAAAAGCGCACTTTACAGAAAGCAACTACTGTGTGCCAAATGCCTTCGTGATTTATCTTCGCTTGTTCATCTTAGCATATGAGAAAATAAAGTTTAAATATGAGCCAACTTTAGAAAGTTGAAAATGAAAATTTAGTTCAAGGCTATTTTGATATACGTTAGCATTAGGAAATATAAACCCTTGGGGGAAAATGAACTTCTCATGTTTCATTTGTTCACAGTCATTTACACTTTCAAATGTTCAAATTGGGTTCAAATTGATACATGAATTCGGCCCACTCGCATTGTCACTTGACTTTTTTTTTGTGTCAGTAATAACAAATTCCAATCAATTACGGAGATAACTCAATTGGAAGATAATTGTATCAATGTGTTCATAAGACTTTGCTGAAATATATTTATGTTTAACGATGTTTAACAAGAAGTTCACACATTATAAATTGGTTTATACTTCAACGGACTTACAGAGAGGAGTTTGAAATAAACTGAAATGGGTTTTCTTAAAGCATGAATATATTTTCCGTTTTCTTATTGCTTTTCGGAACAGAAAATAATTATTAATATTTACAAGGATTAAGTGTTTTTAATTATGCAAGTTTATTCCACTTGGTTTCTTACTAATTTAATCAGAAATTATCAATATCAAAATAGTAGAGAGCAAATCGATAAAAAATTACGATTCATTTCTTGCTTGAATGTTGGATGAGAACATGATTTACGACTTCTAAATCACATAAAAATAAATGTCTCTTCGAGGTCGGATTATGGGTATTCGTTGGAAAATCATTTTAATTACATTTCTAGCAGATTAATATTAAAGCTTTAGCAGATGCGTACAAACAGAAATTTCTTAAAGACAAGAAATTTCTGGTAAAAAGCTTCATCGTAAAAATCCTGCTGCGCGCATTTTCAGCTACTTATGTATATAAGCGTTGTTAGTTTCGATTTCACACTCTCCCCCTATTGACAACATAAATATCTAGTAATCATTTTTCTGGGGAAATCTTTCGTTAGCATTACCTGAAGATGGATTTAAATTAAATTAAAATTAATAATTTAGCTAGTTGAAGTGGAAACTTGATGATTTTCGAAGGCACAGAAGAAACATTAAAAAAAATCTATGACTGATGTTGTACAAACCTCTCATATATACGTAAGCATACCCTCGCATGCACTTTCGAGTCAAGACAACCAGGTTCAGAGCGTTGCCCAATATTCCCAAAGTGCAAATTATTGGCAATATTACACCATAAGACAATTTTCTCAAATTCTCTGTTCGTGAGTCGTCGAACGGCTACAAATAAGACACAAAAAAAGAATAAAAGTGGTCGTTACGTCCAACTGATTGTATATACATTGTTATTTGTGATTTGTTATCATTGACGAAAAAATTATTGAGTTTCAAATCAAATCAAGATGCTGGTTGTGGTGAAGGTGGCGATGACCGGTAAACGAATGAAGAAAATTATCCAGTCGTGAAGGTCGACTTGGAAAAATATTTTCCTGCATTCTTTCATTTCGCAGACAGCGCTTTTTCAAACGTAAAACTTTTTTTTTACCAAAAGCATTTTTGTGTGTTCATCGCCATGACATCAGAAACCTTACGAATTGAAGTATTTACATAACAAAAACAAGGCTGAGTACTCGGCAACATAATAACAATGAAGTCTTAGGCAATTTGACTTTTGTGTGAACTCACTTCCAAAGATAGGACTTAAATACTCACATGACTTTTTGGAATGTATGGTGATGTAAAGTTTGATCCCCATATTTTCGTGCAGAAAACTGGCGAGTCATCAAGGGAATATAATTTGGACATTATTTTAATTTAGATAGCAAATTACACGAAAAAGCGTCTTTTCATAAACACGGATTCTCTTTTGTGGATGGCTAATGATGAAAATTTAATCATAAAAAAGTTTTTTTTCATGCTTTTCACATCGTTGATCATGTTTTAGTAATTTATCACTTTATAACGACACATTTATGACAATTCCGGATTATCGTTTGCAAGGTAGTTTCTGACATTTTGTGTTTAATCAACCAGTTTGACGATTTTTGTTGTCTGTTTTAATAAAGTTAAGGGTAATTTTAATAAATGTTTGACGTTTTCAAATAAAAAGCGTTTAATATTAATATTGAATTCGGCATTGGTTCTTGTATGCTAGAAATCAATCACTGTAGTTTTAACAAAATCTTTTCGATTGAACTTGATAATGCCAATAACTTTGGCATCAGTTGCATCTCTTTTCCTCACAAAAAGATTTATTATTATAGTTTCCATTATCAAGCCCGTTTGTCACATGGACCTCAATTTATCACGTTTTATTGATTTTCGTGCTTCGTTGGCATTAGGCCATACAAATATTTGCACAAAAGTCCGGGTAATTATGGATATAAGGTTTGTTCACCTCTCAAGTATCGTTCTATGTGTTATACCGCCATAATTGTAAATACTCAGTAAACACCCTTTACTTCAGTGAAAGTGAATAGAAATAGGTTTGCTGGAGAACTAAAAATATGTCTAGCAATGTTTGAGCGTCATGCACCCAGTTTTTCAACAACATTTCTCTAAAATAGGTCAAATCAATATCTATTGTTTTTGTGTTGTCTTTTTGAATACGGAGATTGCTAAGAATCAGCAAAAAAACAACGTTGAAATGTTAGAACCAGAAATTTCCTTCTATGCCTCAAGACCATCTCTCAAAAAGCACTACAACCCTATTCAAACGACATTTGTACGTGACTTAATAAGCACAAGCGGGTGAGAAAATCAGCTTTCAGATTTCTAAGTAACTTTTATTCCGTTTTCTGTATGCATTAATTGCAACAAGTCAACAAGCATCCTTTATAGCTTAGTGAAGAAAAACAGTGTAAATTATTTCTACAGCCATCTCTTTCACATTGCTTACGTAATGTTCCTTCTACATTTATACACATTCGCGTCCGTAATAAAATTGTTATGCTATTTATGAGGGTTGATAATGGGTAAGCTTGAAATTATCCCAGTTTTTCCACCATTGAATTTTGTTTATTTCCGCGAATAAAAAATTCGCAGACAATTCTTTTTGCTGTGAAAGCAGCGTTCGTGACTGGACTTTAGGTCCCCAGGAAATTAATGAAAGCGACTTGTTGCTATTATATTTTAATATTCTCTGATTTACAGAAAAGATTTATAGCCTCCCAAAGCCTACATTTAATCTATATAATGGGAAGTGAAATTTAATTAATCTCGAAACTTTTTACTTTATAGTTTACTTTAATGTGTTTTAGATATTTAAGGCTGGTGTGTCACTGGCTTTGAAACTAAGTATAAAAGACGTACACCAAATCAAATTGTCTTTAACAAGTTACGGTAGGATTTGTCACTGTCACACGTCTTTCAGTCCATCTGTCAACTGCATCACTGATATATGGTATGAACACCATTTGCAGCTTTCTTTTTTAATTTCGTCAATTCAATCACCAAATGTTTTACTAGAAGCTTATCGTCACTGGTGGGAAGTTCGTTCGATACAACCGTGAACCAAAACGTTCACGTGTTAAATCTTTTCAATTTGATTTTAAAAGCTTGAGAAACATTCGACATTTTCCTCGACACTTAAAAGTAGAACGTTATTCTCTTCTTTCGACTTTTCTGGCATTTTCACGTTCACCGTTGGCGTAACTTTTGACATGACTGAAACTTCACTTTTCATTTTCCTTCTTTCAGACAGGGTTCATTCAATAATATTTTTTCGCTCTCACTGGAAGTCTTACTGAAGCTTGTTGTTACTGGAACGGGATTTTATTTTTTCGTTTTCATGAATCAACAGGTTGATTCATTCATCGCTGTCACGATACTATCACGAATTACAACAATAATAGTATTAAATTCTTCCATTGGAAAGATCCACTGAGAGGTCACAATATCTGCTTCATTGCGCGATTCCCCTGGTAAAAGTATGACGTTAAGTCGTCGGTAGATGCACTTCCCTTTAGTTTTTGTCCGAAAAATTTCCATATTTTTAAATAAAACTCTATGTGATATTTATTTTATATATATATACATCTAGTGATATTTATTATTAAAACTCATAAGAGTAATAAAGAAACCTCTCGAGTTTTATTGAAAACAGAGATAAACTCACGCTTTTTACTCAACGCTTTTTTGCCAAAAAAACACAAACAGCAAAAATAGAATAGGGATGAATCTAGGTCACTACGTCAATTTTCATCCCGAATGTTGGAATCCAGCATCATAAAACTTCTCGTTGATCGTATATTTTTATTATGGAAACGAAGGAGAAAACATAACATTAATTTCGTTTCTTTTTCACTAACTTCCAAAGTTTCTCTACTGTCGGCGTGATTCAACATAAGCAGCATCCCGAAAAGAACCGAATGTTCTTGAAACGGAAGCTCCTTCGACAGAAAACTTTCCCCGTTTAGTAGAAAGTGATTACAGAGAGATATAAGCTTTCTACCGAAGTAGAATGAAAAAATAACTGCAAAGTAATAGATTCAACAAATATATGACTAAATCAGCAAAACAAGCCGTTTGTTGATGTATATCGCCTAATTGTATCGCCTATACATAAACGATCGCTTTTAATAAATAAATCTAAAATTATTAAACACGTTGAAGAAATCGTTTAGATAGGCATTGCCTTCTTTATTTTTGTGTGTTTTTTTTCTTTTGCGGTTTTATTATTCTGATTTTTTTTTATTGTTCACTCTTTTACCGCAGATTTGATTAACAAAAAGATTTTATCCCCTCACAACGTTCAAGTTTATTGCAAAACACAACTTCATTGCAGTCAGAACGTTTTTTTTTCAACTTCTCGCTTCTGACATTGTAGTTCGACTGAAGCGTGAGAAGATTTTCATGGAAAGTTTTCTCAGTTTTCCATAAGAATATGAGTTCTCTCCGTGAGAGCGAGAGAAATTAATGAAAATTCAATCATCGTTAGTCGACTGATCCAATTTGATGCAGGAGACAAGGCATTGCGTAATCGTGTGTATGAGTTTTCCTTGTAAATTCAGGGAACTGATAATGAGCGAACAATAATGAAAACGTCCCAAATTTCACGATCAAATAATTTGCAGCACTTGTGAAGCAATTACAATTTATAAACGTGATAACTTCGTTAGATTTTTAAAAATTGTGTGCAATAACGATGAAAGCAAATTAGTGATATACCAAACAAATTACAACTTTTACAACTGATACGTGATGAACATTAATGACAAAACAAGTAGATTTCATGATTGACGTTTCGAGCTGTAGGAATCTGTAGGCCATAATCTTTTTACCACGCTTCCATGTCGTAAAAATTTTCAAGCAATGTCAAAATTTGGGTTAACGGATTGTCGTCAATGACGCCTCTGGGAAATTCGTCCTTCCACTACTCAACAGACTTTTTTCTCACTCTACTAAGCAAGCACAACACTGTGTACACGTTGAACATGTTCTTTTAAAGGATCAAAGGTGGAATAAATATAATTGAATTGAAATATTTTTAGAACTTTTTTCGCCTTTTTCGTTACAGGTTTGACGGTCCTTGCATGAGTTACTCGAATTCGCATGGATCTTTAAAATGCTTTTTAAATTATAAATATCTTTTGCACCAGATCTTTTTATGTTTTTTTTTTGTTAACAGCTTTCGAATTCTTTGAAAGTTTTCAATCATTCAAACAGAAGCCGGCGCTTTTTATGACTTCCTGGTGTGTTTGTGAGGTAATTTTGTTTGCTCCTTTGTTGTTTGTTGAGGGTGATTGAACTTTTTGAACTCTAATGCTCTAGCAATCGGGCGGTTTGTTTCCTCTACCCGTAACATGTATGCTATAAATCATCAAGTTTGTAGGTAAACTCAAGAAGGTCGTTTTTCTTTCAAGAATCGTTCGAAGAAAAATTGGTATAATTATAAAACTCCCATTGTTTAACCTAAAATGCGAGTTTTCCACGATGACAAGTGTTTCCAGAATGACTTGCTCAATTGTAGCGCAGAAGTTACAAAGAAAATAATTAACGAAGGGAAGTAAAATATTATTATAAGGATTTTTTTAAGATCATCTTAGCTAATGAAAGAATCTCTTGTTTTTATTGAACAATGTGTTAGCAGGCATTAAAAGAGGCGAAGAAAGCTCGTTCTTCATGACCTATATAAAGAAGACTCCATAAAAAAAGATTTCATAAGGAAGCTAGAAGAAAGCTTGAAAGCTTTAAAAGTGAAGATGAAATTAAAAAAATTAAAGAGTTTTTTCACGATAATAGTTTTGATTGTATTGATTGAATCAGCACTATTATCAAGTGCCGAGAGAGTGTTAGATGCGATTACAGACTCTGGAGAGCATCAAAGTTTATCTCAAGCTGTTATAGAAATTATCAGGTCGTTAGATGGCGACAAACCATCTGTGACGACAATAATTAAAGTTACATCACACGACGACGGCGCTGCTGATGCGAACAAACATGACCTATTTACAGCAATGTTCGTCAGGAAACTCAATGGAGAGATTCCCATTCAAATTTACGACGACAACCGGACGTGGAGCGGTGTTCTGCTGATTGTTTTGAAAGAAACGGCGCTGCGAGAATTTGAGAATTTTTTAAGGCCTCTGAAGCTCAAGTCACAAGAAAAAATTCTTATCGTCTTTGAAGAAAATGTTAATTCTCCATCTGAAAACAGCATCAAATTAATGTTGGACGTCATGTGGCGAAAGTTTGTTTTGAACGTTCATGTAACATTTAGAACCAACGACGATGAGATACTCTTTTATACATTTTTCCCATACCACAGTGAGTGCGGTCAAGTGCATCCAGTACTGTGGAATATTTTTAGAAATGGAGCGTTTACCTTGCAACGGGAACATTTTCCACGTAAAAATAAAGACTTTTTTCAATGTGCCCTCGACGTTGCCATTTTTAATGCCCCGCCGTACATGATAATTTCCAATCAAACTGGTTCCACTGAAATTGTCCTTGATGGCGTTGATGGCAACGTTTTGAAGATGCTCTCTGCCAGATTAAATTTTTCATTGCGATACACTGTCGTGTCGGAAGACTTACGGTGGGGTGAAATAAAAAACCAACAAGGTGAAAAAAACATAGTGAATCAAAATGCATCAGGAGCTTTAGGAATGGTCAGTGATTTCATCTAGAAAAAATATCCTTCAGAATAAGTCGACAATTTTCTTTATTTATTTCTAGGTTTTCAACAAAGACGTAAATTTTTCACTCGGCATGTTCTCCAAGACTGTGGCCAGAGAAGCACTTGTGTCCTTTTCAATGACATATGCTCAATCACCACTGGTAATGATTGTGCCACCAGGACGTGAAGTGTCTTCTATTGTGAAGCTTTTGGGGCCTTTCAATGAGACAGTTTGGCTTGTTGTGGGCTGTATGATGTTGTTTGTCATCGTCGTTACAGTTATCTTAAAGTGTCAATCAAAGCTCGTTCAGGGTTTTGTGTTCGGTGTGAATAACAGAACACCGCTGTTGAACGTTGTGAAAATTACTGTTGGCATGGCAATTTCTCAACTTCCTGGAAATAATTTTGCACGAGTGATACTGACTCTGTTTGTCATCTTGTGGTTGATCTTTCGAAATCTCTACCAGGCAGTGCTGTACACAGATCTTCAAGAAACAAAACGTAATCTGCCTGTGCAAACCCTGGAAGAGTCACTTAGGTTAGACTTTAAATATTTCATGATACCGCCTACGCAGGAAAACATAAAATATTTACCGGATCTTTATGATCGTCGAGTTGTTGTGTCACGGCTTGATTCCATTGCCATCCTAAAGACGTTTAACGATCCGTTAATTAGGGCTGCATTCTTGGGTGCTCTAGATACGGTTCGTTATTCAAATAAAGTGAATTTGTATGGCATACACGCCCATGTTTGTCCTCAACCCTTACTCATGCGGCAATATGGAATCGTGTTTTCAAAAGGCTCTTTCTTAATTCCAAGTTTTGACGAGCAATTGATAGTTCTAGTCGAGAATGGATTAATTGAACATTGGCTGTCCAAACACACCCACTGCATTAGGGTCCCCTCGTCTTTTCACCCTGCACAGCCAATGAAGCTAACACTTAATCACCTGGCGAGTTCTTTTCAAGTTCTTTTGTTCGGATTTTGTGTTGCTTCATTTGCATTCACAGCTGAACTGCTCTCAAGAAAACTAAAAAGCTTATTTCCAGTTCTTCAAAAGCACTCACGCATTTCCAATGAGAATTAAATATTCAATAAGCATAGACTTTTTGTCAAAAACAACCATTGTGCACATACTAATGTCCATGATTTACCCAAAAAAGAACACTGCTAACGTTTTTGTGATTTATGGCAACTGTCTTAAAGTATTTATAAATTATAGTGCTGACATCCTTGTGCTACAGTTGGGACACTAATAATTTGTTAGTTTTACTTTTACAAATTGCCACTCCATTTTTAATCACAAATAAACCTGTGAATCAATATTCTGCGAAGTGATCTTAAATAGACGTAGAAAATGTACAATATTTAAGGATTTGGATTCCAAATCTAAGATTTTTGTCAACAGTTTTTTAAAACGATAATTTAAACAAGCGTAGGGCAGAGTTTTAAATATGGCCAACCCAAAACAAGGCTTATTCGAGGCCAAC
>JPYR01000003.1:59479-78323 GCA_000775305.1 Belgica antarctica
CAAAACGTTGCAAATATTTCTTAGGAAGAGAATAAAATTCACAACGCCAGAGAGTGTGGGAAGTGGCTTTTAAGAAAAATAACAAAAAGCGAGTCTATCGCGTGAATTATGAACAAACAAATGCTTGAAAAGATTTAAAATCAATTGGAAATTGTCTCGGCAGTGTCGACGGACAACGATTTTAGATGTGACGCAGTCAGAAATTCGTCGCAAATAGAATCTCGTGATTGACTCCGACCACATTATCGCACATATCGGTTCGTTAATTTTGAGGCTGGGCGTGGGGAAGCCAGAGTATATGGGTTCAATGTCAAACCTTGACCAAATTGGATTGGACTTTTATGATCAATTTAAAAGATGGCTTTTCTTCCGTTTTTAGGAAATCCATTTAAGACGCTCTCGCAGGCCCCACAACCGTCTTCGCTGTGATTCATTCGAAATCAGAAGGAACATTGCCCAAATTTAAAGCATTTCTGGCGCACGTCTCTACCAGACCCAAAATTTTCATTAATGTTTCACCGACGAGCGGTTTCATGTGTGCCAAAGCTTTATTTTTCTGCTGGTTCGATCGATTTCGAGTCCAAAAGAACGCGATAATAAAGAATTTGCGAAAATAAAATCACAATAAAAGCAAAGAAGCTAGAACAATCTGATCGACATCGATAAACCTGCCAAGCTTTGTTGTTTTTCGCTTCGCTACAGCTTTAACGACGTCAACTTCCGCCGTTGTCGGGCAAAATTGCCTGTTAAGCCCGGTCGTTGGCTGAATTGTTTATCGAACACTGGAAAAGGTTAATCGCCAATCGAATTGCCTTTTCGTTTAAAAAACACATGCCCCCCACCCGCCACCGACAGTTGGTCAGTGTCGAATGCAGTTTTACATGTAAAAGCTATTTATAAACTTAAACTGACCGAAACCATGAACACGCAGCCGATTGTTTGTCAAAAATGTAAGTGCATGAATTTTAAAAGGCTGCGAAGGGACGACTGTTTGCACTTGAGATTGGCAACAATTACGACGCGTTTTCAATGGAAACAAGTCTCCCTCTTTGTTTGCTTCTCAGTTTTAATTAAATTTTCGCTTTCTTCCGAGCAGAGAATCGAATTTCGAGTTTGCAGTTTTGAAGAAAAGCGAAATTAGCTAATTGTGCAACCTCTCACGCGATTATGTCAAGGAATGAAGAAGCATAAAGGACGAGGGAAAATAGAGTTGCTTTGAATGTGCAATTTTGGTTTGCACGAAAGCCCCGGCTCAATTAACGAAGCAATTGCTCGGTCCCGTAGGGGAGAAATGGAATTGTGCCTTCCATCGATAGCCACAATCGCAATTATGTGTTGCACCATGCCGAAGCCGTATCGAAGCAACACATCTCGGGCCCCTCTTGTTGATATCGCGTTTGTTCACGATCGAAGGCCCATTCGAGTGGGATGGCACGTGGCCCGACATTCCCAGAACTTGTCCGACACGGAATTGGACTGTTCGACAAGTCGGAGATGTCTCGGATGTCGAGATTGATTTTTAGATTCGTGTATGTTTACATTTCATTTCATTCCCTTCATGCCTTGACCTTTTCTTTCGCTTGTTTTTGTTCATGTTCACAACGATAATCTGATATCTTCATGAGTTTGTTTTGTTTTCCTTCGTACTTAATTAATCCATCGCAGCGACGGAAAATTTGTTGCGGTAGAAAATTTCTCCAAACAGTCTTTGCGCTGGAGAGAATGTTTGAAACTTTTGCTTAGCAAACATTGACAGAATCTCTCGAGAAGAACCTTGAAGTGTGTTTTAAAATCAAGGAGTTTGCTTCTTACGATATCGACCCATTAAAAGACGGAACTAAGTTATTAAGCAGCTTAGCATGGTGGAGTTTGGGGAAATGAATCGCGAGGAGATTTGTGCTTTCGTGGCTGGGATCCGCGACAACATCCGAGCCCTGAAGAAGTCACACGTCATTTTTGGGTTGACTGTACTGTTTTCAGTGTTCTATAACGGCTACTGGAAAGACAAATCCGAAATGCGAGCGATCCGTGACTCGGTTCAGAAGTTCTACACGGAGTTTTCTCCGTACATGCTGCTGGACATTGAAGAGTTCAAAAGTTTAATTGAACGCGTTCGTGATGAGATTGACAAGCCGCTGGCAGAGCGAGCGGAGATTCGGACGGTCTCGGAAGACGCTCAGCAGAAATTAGAAATGCTTCAGAACTACGAAATCGACAAAACAGGGCTGGTCGACTTCGCTCTCTACAACAGCGGCGGCCGAATCGCTGGGATCGGCAAGAGCACTCACGTTTTCTACTCGCGTAGCATTTTATGGAAGTTTTTGGGCTGTCCCAACAAGAAGCAAGGTCCGGAGAAGGTGATCGAAGCACTCATGCTTCCCGAAGAATGTTTTCGATTCAAAGGCAAGAAAGGCGCTGTTTACATTCGCCTCCGTCGCCAAGCCATCATCGACAGAGTCACAGTGGAACACATCCCGATTGCAATGTCGGCAACAGGAGAAGTGACTTCAGCCCCGAGAAATTTCTCTGTGTCGGTGAGTCTTCCTTGATTTATCTCGCGCGCCTCCCGCGCCGTAAAAAGGGAAATGAAAAAGTTTGTTTTTCTTATCCATAAAAGACAAAGGGGAGTGAAAATTGCAAAAATTTCCCGAGAGAGAAGTTTTTTGGTGACGACAGGAATTTTAATCAAAGCTTTGTTCTTTTGTAACAGGGCATGAGAAGTGTCGACGACGCACCGTTCGAGTTCGGCAACTTTATTTTCAACGCGAACAACACATCAATTTGGATCTTCGAATTTCCACGACGCGCTCCGTACCCGGTGAAGTACATAAAGTTCGACTTTATCGACAACAACGGCAATCCCTCCGAGACCTGTGTTTACCGCCTGCGAGTCCACGGAGTGGTCATGACAAAGTAGAAATCCAAATTTAACAGTACCGACTGTGCAAGCGTCGCTAAAATTTTCAATAAATATTTGCTTTCAACTCATCGCATCTGTTTGCTTCCGATCGACTTTTCTCTTTCAACGAACTTTATTGTTCGTTTCCTTACGCCCCGTAACGTTTTCACGCTTTTGAACGTTATCAGGTGAAGGAAGACGAGCCAGAAGAAAGGTTCGCGAAGAAAAAATGTTATTGTTAACGTTTGAAGGATTCGCTTTCTTCGGGGGTGAACGTTGCAGGGGTTAGCGCGATAATTCTGACGTGTTGTAATCCACTGGTTCGGATTTGAAGTTATGGGAATTTTGAAAATTTAGAATTTTGAGTGGAGTTGGCTTTGAAATACTTTTGAAAAGGTCAAGAAACCTTTGCAATTTGAAAACTTTTTCATGCAAGAAGCTAAAATTGAAAAATATTTCTATGACTTTGACAAGTTTCTAAGATTTTCATCACTTTCTAGGTTTCCTAGCCTTTTTTAAATTTATGTCTTTTCGCTATCTGTGATTTTCATTATGATTTTCCCAGACTTTACGGTTTTCCACACCTTCAACCTTTCGATTGGTATCTTAAAAAACTTTACGACCGGGTTTTAAACAACCAGGATTCATCCCGCCCTGCCCAAAATCTAAGAATTTTCAAGGCTACTGATTTTCCTTCGCTTTCCGGGTCGCTTCACTGTCACGATTTGTCAGCAAGAAATTTTTAAAAAACATTATTTATTGAAATATTGAACGAATTTGTTGTTTTCTGCTCGACATTTTCGAACTATTGGGCTTCCATCAAATCATGCTGACGTCACATGAAAAATGTGTTTTCTTGTGAGAGAACATCGGGATGGGAGAAAGAATAATAAATAATTGAACGTGACAGAAATGTTATTTGCGCTGATGTTGTCATCCCTTAAAAGGCGTGCAAAGCGCTTCCCTCCGCATCCAGAAGTCGTTTAAAGCGATATCATTACGGCATATTGACCCGAAAGCCCCTGAAACTGACCGAAAAAGACAGAATCAAATCGTAAAGCTCGAGGCCCAATGTCGGACCTGCTTCTGTTGCTATTTTTGCGAACGGCACATTGAATGGCAAATCAATTCAATTAATTTTATTTCGTTTCGAACACGAAATCGCTTTTCGTCGAAGGGAAAATTCAGGTCAACTTGATAAAAAAAAACATTTTCTATTGTTCGTGGAGCGGCTGAGAATCCTTGACACGAGCAAAGCGCCCGCGATCGGCGAGAATTTACAAAAGTGATGACACTCGGGACTCAAGAACTTCCATCAATCAATCAACACGACTATTGTGGAAATCCTTGCTCGATATTTCATTCCCGGCGACAGTTTGAAGCCAGTCTCAGGATATCCGAGCTTTGCGTAAGCTTCGGAGCTGCGATAAATTTATCACATCCGATTGAGAAGTTTGCAGAAAAAACGGCCACAAGATCCGTTATAAGCCCGAGTGAGTATCCAGTCGCCTAAAGTGGTGCGAATGTTCCCCTTTCCAGTGCAAAACTCGCTGGAGATGACATTCTCACAGGCCAAACGTGTCTCTGATTGAAGAAAGTCGACGAAACGGTGCAAAAAACGTCTCAAAATGTTCGAGATGTGGAAAAGAAGCGAAGCTGATTGCATTTTTAATGGAATTTCTGATCTTTCCTTTCGTATCCACTCGATAATCACAGTCTTCTCTTCTCGAGTTTGTCGAACGCAGAGAAAAACCAAAACAGCGCGCAAACAAGCAGAAATGAAGTCACAGACGCAAGTCGAAGCGAAAATTCGCATGACCTTGGCGCGGGCAGGTTGAAGTCAAAGATTTTCGGCCGGTTTCGTCAATCGCATCGGCATCTAAACAAACAGCCAAGAAGACAAACGACGCGGAATGTGACGTGATCGCTTTCGAATAGACCAAATAATAATTGTTGACAAAATTGCTTAAGGCTGAGACTTGTGAGAGCGACGACTTAGTCGGTCCGATGTTTGCGTTATTTCAGGTTTTAGTTTTCGACGTCGACGCGGTTTGTCGTTTCTTTTCGGGTCTCGTTTACATAAAACAACAAACAGGAACCGGAGAAAAAGTTAATAAAGCTGGAGAAACCTTTAAAGCGACGTCGCATGCTTTTGACAGTTTCATGCCACATAAGAAATTCCGAAAGAATTTCAGCGAGAAGAAGAAGAAGTCCTGGATTCTAAGGAACGCATTAAAATCTTGTCACATAAAGCACGCGTTATACACGTCTCGGCACAGCAAGAAGAACTCAAACTACTCGGTGTCATTCACATTTGTCGCATTTCTCGATGCTTACTTTTGCTGTGATGATGAAACGAACGACGAAAAGAACATTCTTCAGATTCAAGGTGTGTTCTGCCAGCTTTCATACGACATTCATGTGCTGTGGAGCTCCGATGGTGATTATTTATATGCAAAATGTGTCTCTAACGTTTAAGAAAGAAAAGCAAATAGTCTCGCATCGTCTCCGCAAAGCCCGAATGATACATTTGCAAACAGTTTGGCTTTAAAGTGCTGCAATTTGGTCGGGCGAGCCCTACCAGTGACACAGGTTTATGTGCTTGATTTGGGGTGCATGCGGCGGTGACGTCAGTTGATGACTTTGAAGCTAAACATTGACTTAACTCGTCATCGTTCCAGTTTGTTTAGTGTTCTACAGCTTGAATGTAGGGCTCAAATCTAGAAGACAGCTTAAAATTACTTGTAGAACACGAAAACAACACCTGAACTGCCTAATGACTACCACAATTTTAGTGACCAGCTCAAACTAGCATTAATTCAATAAACTCCTAAGTCTTCCGACCTGTCACACCATTAGAAACGTCTTAAAAAGCCATCAATCACCAAAAGTCCGACTTGTCATCACTTTTCCACACTCCCCGACATCTTCATCACGTCTCTGGTGAGAATATTTGAATAAGAAAGCTTGAAAATATTCCATTTTCATGGCAAGAAGTGCCTTGTGAGCCAAGAATGAATGCAAAGCTGGCGGAAAGAGAAAATCTCGTGAGTGATATGGGAATGTTCACATGATGAACGAACAGGTCTACGGAGCAGAGTCGAAGCGGGAGCCACATCAAATGGAATTTATGACGATTGTACCTGCTCAATGCCACATGCCGGACGCACACGCATTAATTGAATTGAAGACATAAAGCAGTCTTCTAATCGAGACACGTTCCCTTAACTAATTTCTCTTAATTATGCCGGAACCGAAAGCAAAAGAATACGACGCATTGTGCCTTCCTTGAGAACTTCTCATTCGTTCTTGTGTTTTTCTATCCGTTTCTTCGTTTTTCACCCGGAAAAAGTCGTTGTCGAGTCCATTGACACAAATTCCCGCCCGTCAACTCGTCAAACGCCGCGATGGCTACCGCTGAAAGCGATTCTGGTTCGAACACAAATTCTGGAGCACTTAACTGTAGTCATTTAATGTGAAACGTTCTATCGACAGCATTTTTCGCTGCTGCAGTCGCTCAGCCCAGCCTTTCCACTTATTTCTCTTTCAACTCTCCTACAATTGCACTTTTACACCCACTTGATTACCACTCTCGTACCGCTTAAAAGTTTAGAGGGCCTGCCTGGATGGTAATCTCCGCAAACAGCGTGGGCTGTTCGGTACCGAATGATTGAAGCGTGATAATAAATATCAACAGAGAGTTCCGAGAACCTGATAAGAATGCCAAATTTGATTCAATTCTCCCGCACCGAGCACGAACCCGAAAACGTGCGTTTCAACCGTTCAATTTACGTCATCGCTCCAGCAGCTGAAATCGCTACAGCGCTGCCATTCTACGACCTCGACTCGCGATATGAAAAATAAATTCTTTTTGTCGCTATCAATCGTTGTTATTCCGAAAGCGATATCGAGACGATGATGCGCAGCTATTTCGAGAAGCGGTGAAATGAAAACATAAAAATTAGCGATACATACGATTGATGGCGGAGAGAGATCACGAGATGTGCATGAGGGCACAAGAATAGAACGTGGAAGTCATCAGCAATGATTGAATGATTGGGGCGGCCATGGAATTGGGGCTTGAAAGAGTTTTGGTAGACGTTCTAGGACCTTGCAAGTGAGATTTAACTCTCGGCCACCCGATATCAAATGTTCCATTTCTCTTCCGAGTACAAAACATTTCCTCCTCGAACCCGAACAAAGGCTAGCTATTCATTGTGTATCAGTTTAGAGCGACCGAGTGCCATTCCGTTTCTCCCACAAGATACCATTGTGCCGTTCGGAGCAAGAAATTTAATTAAAAGCTCTTCATTTGAGCCACTGCGTGTCGTAATCTTATCAAACATGACTCCAGCAGTCGCAAACAATGTTAATCGGCCGCATGAATCACCCGAGTTTGGGACGGCGAGACAAATGTGTGAAATAAATTTAATGTTTGCAAAGTAAAACGAAGCGAATTGTAAATAAAAAAACGAAATCGTCAGTCAGTGCGATTATTAAATAAAATTAACACGAATTCTGCGACGACGGCGGAGTTTCGTAGCGGGAAAAGGTCACATGACGGCATCGAAGCGTTTTACATCTCTCGCGGAGATCCCGGAGAAGAAACTTGTTTTATTCGCGATAATCTTGAAATATTTCCGTTTTTAAGCTCCAAAATAATCGTCGAGGAACGGCAGAAGCACAAGTTTCCAACAGGAATCGAATCGTTGCAGCGCAATTAAAACTTTTCTTACTCATCATCAGCGCGAAAGAAACTTTTCGTTCGACATTGAAAAATATTTTAATTTTTTCTCCTCGTCGCTGTGTGCGTTAATTAATCCTTTGATTGGTGCTGGTGTGTTGGTGAACCCTCGCCGGGTCTAGCCTTATAGTTTTTCACTTGAACTCGTTGTTTTGAAACGCAAATGGCTCGCCGACAAAACAAAATGCTTGCAAAACACTGTAATTAATTCCACTGAACTTCAACAGCTTGTCAATTCTACGCGGGAACACTGCAAGGCGTCGCGATTTTTGTGATAAATCTTTTTTGTTTCACTTCCTGACTCAATTATTCCAGCTAGAACATGTAATTTTCCGCGAGTTCTGACTCAATCGCGCTTATCACCGCGGCTTGTGACGTCACGTGCCAATCGCTTTGTAATTTCTTCACACACTCCACTCCGAATCGAAGCCGATAAGATAATTTTCACACTTCGTGATTTGAGCTATTTTCCCAGAGTCAATTCACGTCAACCTAACTAAAGCGGAATAAATTTTCTCGCCCTGTAATCGAGTATTTTGAACTGAAATAACTCCAAATCAAAATCGACGGCGTGTTTTTGCAACCGAACTCGCGAAATGTCTAAGCAAAACTGAGAACGAATTTCTTCTCTCCGCTCGACCGTTGCACAACGATGTTGTGTCGCAACTTCGTAGTAAAACACTCAACGTTGGGAAAGCATCGAGATCGAGCCCATTGAAAAACAAATGAAAATAATCGCTCCCAGAACGTTGTGTAGAGATTTTCATGTGTGGAATTTAAATTGCTTGCGATTAGGCGCAAGTTATGGCTGAGCAAGAGCCCAGGAAAATGGGTTTTCATCAAATTCACAACCCGCACTCCTGCCAGCCATGAAATAAAGTTATCATTATCGACTGAAGACGCACAGCATGGAGCCCGGATGAAAGGAAACTTTATTTTCTCCTTTTTTTGAAGGTTCTCCGGCCTTTCTGCCGAACGAGTTTTATTTATGAGATTACAAGCTTCCTTTTCATGCTTTTTTCTTCATCGATATAAAGAGTCGAACGCTGTTTTTATTCTAGGCTCTCCCAGTAATTTCTCGGGGTGATGGAACGGCACCAGCCAGCATCATAAAAACATTGAAATGCTTTTTCATCTTCGCACATCCTTTTTTCTACACACGAAACGAGCAAGAAAATTAAGGAAAGCGGAGAAGTCGAGCGTGGAAAGGGACCGGTGAATGAAATATCTCCCGTCAGCTCCACCCAATCACCGTAAAATCCCTTCGGGGACGGGAAAAACTTTCTCCGAACTGCCAACTGGCTTTAACGAGAACGAGGAAGAGATAGTGAGCATAAACAAATAGGAATTTTATTCAAATTAAGTGAAACATGACAGAAAATAAACTGCCCTACATTCCGCCGGTCTTGTCGGGTGAATTGAGTTTATTCGTTTTGGAGTTTTTCGACTTTCCATTCCGGAAAAGCCGGAATGAAAATTGGCAATTTGGCGAATGAACATCACGAGCAAATAAATTCACCTTTTCGACCCTTCTTTGAAGCGAATCCTGTTTGAATTAATCTTTGGGTTGGTCGAGCCGATGTAACAGGTAAAAGGGCAGAGTTATGATTTTGTGGGGTGGCTGGGGGCGGTCAAGACCGAGTTTAAGAGAAATTTCAGTCACTGAATGTTCACTTTTCTTGAATGGTTTTGCACTGATCAGGTAGACATTTCTTTATCAACCTTGGGTTTTCACTAATGGCTTGTTTATACACTTCCTTCAATGTATCCATCAACGATTTCACGAACTCCACTTGACCGACTTCATCTTGTACAAATCGAAATTAAACCAAACACAATGTATTTAGGTAATTCTTGCTCATCATTCATCGCGGGTTTCTTCGAATCGACTTGTTTGTTTATGATTGAGCGGTTCAAGATGCGGATGCATCATCGCCACCGCGGTCGACGGGTTTCTTTCCATCTTCATTGTTCGCTTTCGTCAATGCAACATTTTTGAATAAGTTCTTGGCATTCTTGACTCACCTGAATCTCGAGCAACAGCTCTTGCTTTCTCCGACGCAGCTCGATGACCATTTTCTGCTGCTCGGGTGTCAGATCTGAAAAGGAATTGCGAACAGTTAGTCAACAAAAGAAATAAAAAGTTTTGTGTCATTTCTTCATTGTTGTTGTTGTGGCATTCAGAGGAAATAAAATTGACTCATGAATCTCAATTGATCTTGATTGCGGGCGATTAGGTCGCGCGATAACTCCGTCACAATGCAACACCCTGAATGCACCAGCGCTTGATTTAATTGAGCTGGAGTGTGAAAAAGCTTCGAGAAAGTGGCGATTTTTACCTTGTCCGAATTCTTTGTTCCCCGCATGCATTGTGTAGCCCAAATTGTTGTCCATCGCGCTGACCATACGTTCCCGAACACTAAGCACCGAACTGGCTCATTCAGACTTGCGGAACTGTGAGATGAGTTATGTTTTTGAAAAAGTAAATTCTGGTTTATTGACGAGGGTGTCAAACTACGGCGAGAAGGCTGCGAACGGCCTGCGGGCTGTCAAACTAGCGGGGGCTCTGTCTTCAAGCACAATAACAATCCAAATAAATTTCCAAGCGAGAAGAACAAAAGGGAAATAAATTCAGTTCACGGAATTACTTCAAAATTCAAGTCGAAAGAAGTTTTCATCGCGTTCACGTCGATCAGCCAACGTTGAAAGCTAGTTAAACTCGTTGCGACAGTCCGCAAACGTTTCCGATTGCACAAAAATCGGTAAAGTGTGGTTAGGACAAGAGAAACTATCGCGAAATGAGCTCAAATCTTGAGAATGATGTCGCTCGCATCAACGAAGAGCGCGATCTGCACGAGTTGTTTAAGTTATGGGAGCAGCGATACCAGGTGACGCCGAACTATGACCCGGAACCGATCGTTCGCAGGTAAATTACGAGAATTGTTGAAATTTTTCGGCGGACCTAGATTTGTTTTCATTTTAGACTTGCGGAAATTCTCGAGGAACAAGCCGAGGTATACATGCGCAAAGATCCGGACCCCTTTGATGAGCGCCATCCATCGAGAACCGACCCAGAGTCCAATCTAGGAAAGAATTTAAAGCTGATTTTCAAGAAGGAGCAGTTTATGAACAGGTGAGATCGCACAAGTCGGCATAAAATTGTAAAAGCTAAAATAATTTCAACTTTTAGACTCGTCAACGATTATTTGCGCGACAATTTCTTCACTCGTCAGTCGCTTGACAGGAGCTCGCTGGCTCTCAATGTTGCAGCTTGCCGGCTAATCCTAATTATTATGCCCGGCCTTGAGACATCAGCTGTTTTCCAAGTGTCAAACGATCAGCTGATTAACCGTCTCTACGAATGGGCCGAGAAGGCGGAGGAGCCGTTGCGTAGTTATGCCACAGGATTGCTGGGAGCCGCCATGGACATTCAAGACATCGCAGTGACTTGTAGAGAGCAGAACAACAGAGTTCTTCCGTTAATGCTGCAACGACTCAGAACAATACAAACAAAATTTAAGAGATTCGGAAACGTATCGAGCCTTACCAACGGAAGAGAAGAAAGCCCTGAAAGACCATTCTCACATCTGGGTAGCTCGGGAGCCGTATCAGAGCTCAACGGAGACGTATGTCACCACGAAGACGTTCACATCATGTCCACCGAAAACAGCCAAAGCACACAAGATCGCGTCACGAAACGATTGACCATCGCACTGCATCCCCCGACACTCGCCACCAGCCAAATGATGATCTTGCGCTACCTCACACCGATGGGCGAGTACCAGGAGTTCTTGCCGTATATCTTCGAGAACAATGCTATAGACATAATCTTCCATTACCTCGAGGGAGTGGATCCAAACGACATGTGCCTGGCTTTCGAGGCTTTGAAGTACCTCGCATCGCTTCTGTGCCACAAAAAGTGTTGCATCGACTTCCTGTCACGCAATGGAATACAGAAACTCTTGAAGCTTCCACGTCAATCGACAGTCGCCACCGGAATATCCATCGCCTTATACTACCTTGCATACTGCGAAGAAGCCATGGAAAGAATCTGCGCAATGCCGCCACGACTCATCTCAGAGCTGGTCACGTACGCACTGGGTCTGCTCGGGTGCAGTCACGATTCCGGTCGATGCCATGCCACAATGTTCTTCGGGCTGTCGTTCCAGTTCAAAGTAATGCTCGATGAGTTCGACAAACAGGATGGACTTCGCCAGTTATACAACGTCATTTCAGTGCTCCGCATTCTTTCAAATCAAACAGATGACGACAGCTACCTGTCACAAGATGAAGAGAACGCCGAGCGTCAGGTCGTCCGGCATGTCTGTGTTGCCATGAAAAAGTACTTCGAAAGTCATTTGTTCTACAAATACAGCCAGATGACCAGAAACCCGACAACCAGAGCCGCTGTCCCAACTAAAGCGCTTAAGAATCCCACGGAAATCATCGACGACCAGATCATGACATTGCAAGGGCTTCTCTCAGTGAAATCCGTGTGGAACCCAGTGAACGAGTTTCTCCAGCTTGGCGGTTGCACGTTGTTCATCTTGATTATCGCTCACAGTTACGAGTGGAACTACAGGTAAGCTTAAATAATTGTTTTTGCGTACAACCTGTTGATCAGCTTTTCAATTTAAGTGGCCGGGGTGAAACTGTTCGATCTGTTCTCGATGTTCTCAACATCTGCTGCGTCGTTCCACGAGTGCACGCAGTTTTTTGCGAAAGAATCGACTTTCCAGAAGAAGCCAGCGCCGCTGGTCTTAACATCATCTTGGGAGCTGCTGAAGGAGAAATCGTTGCCGACCCTGAAGTGCAAAAATCAGCACTGAGTCTATTGGTCAACGTCATCTGCGCCCCGATACAAAGACCAAGCGGGGCTCTAGCCCGATTCGGAAGTGCCAAGAAGAAGATCATCCAAGATAAGAACAGCGAAGAACTTATCAAGAACTTGTGGGAAACTGTTCGCGCCAACAATGGAATCATCGTGCTGCTACAGCTGATGACCGTAAAAACACCGATCACAGACGCCGACTGCATTCGTGGAATGGCGTGTCGTGCACTGGCAGGTCTCGCGAGATCAGAAACTGTCCGTCAAATCATCAGCAAGCTGCCCTTGTTTGTAAATGGACAACTTCAACAGCTGATGCGCGATCCAATTCTCCAAGAGAAGCGTTCGGAACACGTTCAGTTCCAGAAGTACGCATTAGAGTTGCTCGAACGCGTCAGTGGCAAGCCAATCAACATCGACACGTCGCTGGCCAACATCCACAAAGCGAATGTCGTTGCACAAACTAAGATCCAGTTCAACGAACAACAGTTGTACCTGTTGATCCATCAGCACCTGCTTGATAACGGACTTGCAGGCACCGCAGACATGCTGATGAAGGAAGCGAAACTCGATCAAACGATTCTCCAGCAGCGACCACCGACCGCAAACCAAAATAATTGTTCACCGTTCATCTACCGGTCACCGATGATTCAGCGCTCAAGAATCAAGCAAAAGATCATGGATACTTCGATAACTAGTGATAACGAGATTGCAATTCCCGAAACTCCAAAATCGCTGACAGACAGGACCATGTTAGAAGACGACTGGCCAACACCGCTTATCACACCAATCCGGCTGATTAAGAAGCTTGCAGCGACACCAACAACGCCGTCGACGTCAACTTCGACTCTCGAAAAACAGGAAACTTCGGAGATTTTCCTTTCCGCCACGGCGCCGCCGACTCTTCAGAAAAACTCAGCAATTCCTTATGCCAACGTTACGCTTAACACAATCATCACGGAATATTTAACGAATCAACATTCTCTGTGCAAGAACCCGATGTCGACATGCCCACAATTCGATCTGTTCCTTCCACACAAGTGTCCCGATCCTCGTCCCAACCGAAACTTGATGGGAATGGGTGTCAATGTCGCCGCTAGATACTTCAAGCGTCATCAAGGATTCAGCTCGGTGAAACTCGACCGTCGTTTCGTCCACTCGCAATTCCACGTCGCCAGGATTCTCAAAATCCCCGACGCCGATTTGTGTTTCACAACTTGCGACTTCACACCCGATGCCAGCAGCCTGATGATTGGCACGCACAACGGAGGTGTGCGAGTGTTCCACATCAACGATTCAACGGAAGACTTCAGCGCATCATGTTCAGACTCTTACATCAACAACATCAAGTGTTCGCGCAACGGCCGGCTCGTGCTTACCAGCAGCACCTGGCACACACCGCTGTCCGTGCTTTGGAGCGTCGAAAACAAAGCCTTCTCGTCGAAAATGAACTTTGATGACGACGAATACGTAGAGTTCAGCAATTTAGTTCAAGACAAGGTGCTGGGCACGAAAGGCGAGAAAGCCACGATCTACGACATCCACACCAGCCAAAGCATCCGTTCGCTGAACCCAACGATCTTCAACCAATACAATAAAAACCGCGCAACGTTCTGCCCGACAGACGAGCTGGTTCTCTCAGATGGAGTCCTTTGGGACTTCAGATCCAGTGAACAAATCCACAAGTTCGATAAATTAAACAACACGCTGTCCGGTGTCTTCCATCCCAACGGACTTGAAGTCGTTTCGAATACTGAAGTGTGGGACTTGAGAACCTTCCATCTGCTGAGAACGATTCCTGCTTTGGATCAGTGTCAAGTGAAGTTCTCGCCACAGAACGTCATGTATGCGTTCAGCATACAAACCGAGACAATGGACGACGAGCGCGTCTACGATTCATCCTTCAAAGTGCTCGATAGCTACGATTACACCAGCATATCAACCACAGACGTGCGAAAATCCATCTACGATCTGGCCGTCAACAGCAACGGCTGCCAAATCGCACTTTGCGAGAACCAAGGTGGATACGAATCAGTGTCGGAGTCAGTTGTGCGTGTTTACACAGTCGGCAGAAAGCGCGGGCCTGAAGATGACCACGAAGAGGAAGAAGAAGAAATGGGATCCGACGAAGAAGATGCTGACCTCGATTCTATCTCTGAGAACGACGACAATGGTAAGTGAATGCGACAGTGACACTCAAAGATGTCGACTAAATTAAAATTTCCCAACAGATTTCGATCGCGACAACACTCAGCGTAGACGTCGCCGCCGAATGAACATCAATCCAGTCAACCTCGACAACATGTTCGACGTAATTTCCCTGTCAACCGAAGATGACGACTCGGACCTGGACGGATCCAACTCAGACGGTGACTCCAACGACTCTGATGTCGAGATCGAAGAATCGTCGAACGAAAACTCGGACGTCGAAGAAGCAGTGGAAGAGCAGCAAGACGAAGAAGAACCTGGATGGGAAACAACGTCGGACACAGATGAAGTGTTTTGATTACACTCTACATCAGCAGGATCGAGAAATTTTAAAGTCGCGAGAAAAGTTTAAAAGAATTCTTGGTTTGTTTCTGATTTTCTTGAGAAAATAAATAAATAAATTTGTGTTAAAAATGATGACAGGGCTTTGGGTGGTTACATGGTGTAGCAGGGAGATTATTTTGAAATGTGATAAAGTTTTTTGATGAGCGCTGAAGCCTTACTTTCAAGTTTTCAAAAGCTTTAATTTTCATAAAAGCTTTTAAAAGCCTATGATCAGTTGAGTCTGTCATCGATGCTGTTTCTAGTTGTGGCCAAAGTGCGTGGATGGACGCAGAAACTTTATTTCCAGACTAAGGCTTCAAAGTCTTGAACGAAAGTAATGAGAAAAGCTTATAAATCGCGATCTCCACTGATACGTCACCGCGATCTCTTCGCTTCTTTATCCACAAACAAATAATTACCCGGCGAAAGACATAAACAAATCGTAAATTAAAACAAACGAGAACCCGTCTATTCGCACATGTTTCTGAAAGAGCCAGCCGCAACACCAAAACAGAAGAAGAGAAGCAAAGATGTTTGAATCCAAAAGAATGTGTTAGAGTGGCACGGACAACACAGGTTTTTGGGAGTGCGGAACCAATTTGAGAGTAAAGATTTGTCGACGAAATATACAAATGCTGCTTCAGTATACCTCAAGTCGTCTTGGAAAGCAGTCGCGCAAGTCGGAGATCGCGTCGATTACGTGACGCTACAAGAATTCGGTTCGGAAGTTCAAATCAATTGGCTGTACCGTTGCGTGACTATTCACCAGCCCTTACCCGCGCTAATTCAACGGTCAAAATGTCAAGGTCGACATGGATGCAGCAGAGCTACAAAGAAAACTATTCGAAAGACCCAAACCAGGCTGCGGTGCTTCTTGACTCACTTACACACCGAAACCTCTCCGACTTTCGGTATGCACTGGAAGTCATGAAATGTGACCCAAACCTGCTTGACGTGTCGTCAGGAATGTCTGTGTTTCAGAGCGTTCTGCAGACCCCCAGATCCGCGGATTTTATTAAACTTTGCATCAGTCACGGCGGAAACTTTTACAAGGTAACGAGAAGACCTTTTATTTGTTATTCCAATTCTTGACTATTTGTTTACGCTTATCTAGAAAAGTTCGAGCAATCGCTACCCTATTCACTACGCAATCAAATCCATGTGTAAAGAGAATATCGAAATGTTCCTGAAAAATTGCGATCCGTCGAAAGTGAATTTGAAGTTTGGCGGGCAGAACTGTTTACACTTGCTGATCACGGCGCTGGCCAATTCTAATTATACGGAGATAAGTGAATGCATAAAGCTGCTATTGACACACGGCTGTAATCCAAACATGCCGAACAATGCCTTGAAGACGCCGTTCTACTTGCTATTGAAGAAGCAAACAGACCTAGACGACCAAGGGGCACTGATGAATTACTTCTTGGAGAATTGTGAAATCGACTTTCACACTTACAAGGGTCAAGAGATGGCGAAGATGATGCAAACACAGAATCCTGATTTCGAAGTGCCGCGATCAACGATCAAGGTCATCAACTTCGAATTTTTAATAACACTGCTTGACAATCGCAGGGAACTGGAATTTGAAATTTATTTTAAAGCATTCAAAGACGAGGTGGGCGAAAATTTCACCGATCAATGCTTGCGATTTCTTGAGATTGCCGTCGCGAATGGCATGAAAGACTCGGTCGATTTTCTGCTTGATAAACGAGTCGATGTGAACGAGCGTTCGAGTGAAGCGAAATATTTAAAACCGCCGGCGTTTCTCGCGTGTTCCAACGGATATTTTAAAATTCTCGAGCTGCTGTTGAAGAGACCTGAGTTGAAGTTCCACTACGAAAAGGACACGACAAAGTACACGCTACTGCACGAAATCTGCCAGAACTTTGCCACCAAGACCAAGGATAACGCAAACGTCGACTTTCAAAAGTGTTTCGACTCGGTGTTGAAAGATTCGCGCTGTGACCCGAATGCAGAAGACGATCTTGGTTGCAGCCCATTGCACTACACGGTGCGCTACAAAAACGACACTGCGACAATCGCGTTGCTAAAGAAAGGCGCGTATATCAACGAAGAAAGCAATTTCGGGAAAACCCCGATCGACGAGATCGCGCGAAGCACTTTTGAGAAGTTTCTCAACGAGTGCATAACGACCAACATCCGAAGTGACAAGAAAATTCAGGAGATTCAAATCGACTACAGCTTTCTTATTGCACCGAATCGTAACCGAGAGGTTGACAGCGCAGACAAAGACGGTTTCTGCAAGGAAATTTCGTCGCTGAAAAGGATCTGCGACAACGAAGAACTTAGAAGTCTGGTTAACCATCCGGTGCTGTCAAGCTTCCTGTTCCTGAAATGGTCCAAACTTAGCTTCCTTTTTTACACAAATCTTCTGATGTTCTCGATCTTCATGGTGGCATTCATAATATACATTGTTCTGTGCCAGACTTTGTCGGAAGAGTTGCGACATGAAAGCGTCGTGTACAAAATCTTTGAGAAGGTTTCCTTCGTCAGCATTTGGCTGTTGATGATCCGTGAACTCTTCCAGTGCATTTTAAGCTTCAAACATTACTTTTTGAACCTAATGAATTGGTTTGAAATGTGCTTGATTGTGTTGTCGTGGGTTGTGTATACGTCGATCGCGAATTTCCGTGATGACGATCAACGAATCCTTCGAGCGGTTCTGATTCTCGGCGCTGCTTTTGAGTTCCTGCAAATCGTTGGCACTTTGCCGTTCCTTTCGGTTTCGACACACATGGTGATCCTTAAACGAGTGTCAATCACGTTCCTAAAGTCCATCGCGTTGTATTCGATTTTACTGCTTTCGTTTGGACTTTCTTTCTTCATGCTTTTTGGAGAAGATTCCAGCCAACTCGAGCACTCGGCAGTGAAAACAAAAAGAAGCGCCGAAAACGAAACCAATTGTTGCAATACGTGCGGGGGCGATGAAGACGACGGTGCTTTCAAAAACTTTAAAAGCCCGGGAATATCCATTTTGAGAGTTTTTGTGATGCTGACAGGTGAATTCGATGCAACGGATATGAAACTCGAGGGCAGTGCAATTTGTATCATCTTCACCCTCTTCGTGTTCCTTGTCACGATCGTCCTTTTCAACTTGTTAAATGCCCTGGCAGTGTCAGACACTCAAGCAATCAAGTCGAAGGGTGAAACCATCGACCTTATTCAACGCATCCACGTTCTCGACAGCTACGAACGGATCATTTTCAACAGAAACTCCAAAATGACATCGCAAGCAGGTCCGTGGCTGCGATCGTTCATCAGTTTGTTTCCGCACATCATCCCCAACGGAAAAATTATAATCAGACCAAGTCGAAACAATGAGATTTTGACGTTTAGACCCAACGCAACTACGAGAAACTTGAACACGAGTCTTGACCAACTCGAAGCGATCAGTCATCGAAGCTTCAGAAGGATAACAATCAACGAGCAACTGTTGGCAAAGCTTCAAAAATATTCCAAAATGTCAGCTAGCATCATGAAGAGAGTTCGCAATATTTTAACCGAAAGGGAAGAAAGAAAAACTCTCGAGTCTTACGAGCGGAAAATGCGAGAAGACATTGCCAGCATCAGAAGTCAAATGGACAGTCAAAGTCGGCTCATCAACGAGTTGTTGTCAAAGCACAAGCATCATGCTTGAATGTTTGGGCGTTGCAAGGCCAAGAACTTCTTTGATTAGATTCATGTCTGAGAAGATTTAACCTAAAAAAGACTAAAAACATTTTTAGATCATTATTAAGCATGACAAATAGTTAAATAAACATTTGATAACCATTTTAAGCTTTGTTTTCGGAATTTGAACTAAGTAAATTGAGCGTTATTG
>JPYR01000003.1:78333-128922 GCA_000775305.1 Belgica antarctica
GGATTAGATTCATGTCAGAAACGTCAAGATTTAACCTAAAAAAGACTACAAACATTTGTAGATCATTATTAAGCATGACAAATAGTTAAATAAACATTTGAAACCATTTTAAGCTTTGTTTTCGGAATTTGAACTAAGTAAATTGAGCGTTATTGAGGTGACGCACGATACGGACGGCCCCAACAACTAATGTTACCAGCCGTATGGTCCCCCGAAAACCTTTGAGCTCATTCTAGTTCTATTTATTACATAATAAACATCTCTCTAGAACCTGTCGGATTATTAGTCAATGCATTAGCCTTCCAGAGAATTCTTGAGTTATCAACTTATCTCTTGCAAAGACAGTGAAATGCGCAATCATAATTGTTAACGGTTTTCAGATTTGAATTGTTGCGCAATTTTTCAATAACAATTTCAATTTCAGCAATCGACGACGACACGGGAGAATTAAAATAAAATTGCCAGTGAAGACATAAAATCTCTAAAACAGTTACAAGTATTCAGAACACAGGTAAGCAGTGGCACAGCACGAAATTAATGTTCAAAACTCCTTAATTTCGGGAAAAATTGCCGGAAAATCTGAGAAAAACAATCGAAAATTCTAGAAGGTCGGAATTTCATAATTTTTCATCTCGGTTTCAAGAAAAGAAAATAAAAAAACGTCAATATGTTGTCACGACTTGCTTGCTCGAAGAGTTTCATCACCCCGAGCCTTCTTAAAAGCGCAATTCAGAATGTCCCACGCCGTCAAGTGCTGCGAACCTTCGCTGAAGAATCCAAGTTCAAGACCAGATCTGAAAGAATCGGCGAGAAAATGTCGCTGAAGGAACGTGCGATGGCACCAGCAGGTAAGACGCAATTCACGATTTCCAACAAAATTTATCTAAAAATACAATGAATTTCAGGCCC
Source organism: Belgica antarctica (assembly GCA_000775305.1). NCBI lineage: Eukaryota > Metazoa > Arthropoda > Insecta > Diptera > Chironomidae > Belgica > Belgica antarctica. Next base: position 79,243 of record JPYR01000003.1, read on the forward strand.
TAACGCATTTGCTATCGGCAAAGGCGCACTTGTTGGTGGATCAGCTCTGGGAATCGGCGCTTTGTGCTTTTACGGTCTTGGAATGGGCTCCGGTACCAACACCCTGCAAAACTCACAGTAAGTTACACGATTTCTTCGTAATGATGCAATTCTCAAACGAAATGTCCTTTTAGTTTGTGGCCGCAATATGTTAAACAGCGAATCCAGGACACCTACATGTATTTCGGAGCTTCAGTCGGTATCGCAGCCGGAAGCGCCATGGCCGTTTTCCGCAGTCCAACCTTAATGAACCTTGTCGCTCGCTCAGGCTGGATGGCAATGATTGGCACCATGGCACTTGTAAGTTTCAATCAAATAGGTGATAATTAACGACTAATGTCTTTGAAACTTTCTTGTAGATGATCGGATCTGGAATGGTCGCTCGCTCGATCCCATACTCTCCAGGTTTTGGCACCAAGCAGCTGGCATGGATGACTCACTCTGCAATCTTGGGAGCCGTCATCGCACCGCTTGCTTTTGTCGGTGGCCCAATTTTGATCCGCGCTGCATGGTATACAGTTGGTGTTGTTGGAGGCTTGTCGACCATCGCAGTTTGTGCTCCATCTGAGAAGTTCCTGACGATGGGCGGTCCGCTTGCTATGGGCCTTGGAGTCGTCTTCGCTTCATCGTTAGCTGGAATGTTCTTCCCTGCCACAACTGCATTGGGTGCGGGCCTTGCCTCTATCAGTCTCTACGGTGGCTTGCTGCTGTTTTCCGGATTCCTTCTCTACGACACGCAAAAGATCGTCAAGAGCGCCGAAAACACTCCGCCCTACGGTGGACACGTCTTCGATCCAGTCAACCACTCGATTTCCATTTTTCTCGATACGATGAACATCTTTATCCGCCTAGTGATGATTCTTTCAGGCGGTGGCAACCGACGAAAGTAAACCGATATTCATTAAAGTAATTCAAAAAATTAGTACTTTTAAGGCTGTTAAAACTTTATCCCTGATAAGGAAGGAATGAACCAAGGTTCGATCAAGAAAAAAAAAACAGAAATAAATAAATCAAGAATTTAGCTTTCAGTTTGAAATGTTTCAATATTCCAGTCATTCCAATCGAATCTTGAATCTGAACAACTTTCACAATGGTACACCGCCGTCAGTGACGTTTCGAGTCATAAAACCATCCGTATTGCTAACTTCTCACGCAAGTTTAAGTTTCCCTCACGACAACAAATCTTCAGGGATTTTTGAGCAATTACCGAAGGAGACGTCACTGAGTGACAGACCCCGAAGAGAAAAACTCGAAAAATCATTTTGATAACATTTAATTTCAAATCTCGCGTTAAACCTTCGATCTCTGATCGAAAAGTTGCTGATTAGGTGCTACGAGTGCAGACAAAAGTGAGTGTGATCGAGTGAAGTCGCTGGTCCAGTCGGAAAGTCTCAAAATTGTTGAATGTTTACTGCAATGAATCATCGAGTTGTCGAAAAAAGATTGTTCCACTTAATTAGTAACTCGAGTCAGTCTTGCATGAAACTGAGCCCGAGTTTGAAGTCGAACCTGCAATCAGCCTTCAATTAAAGTCGAAAGCAAGTCGTTTTTCAAGAAATTTGTAATACGCAGTAGAGTTGATAAGGATTCGACGTTCCATTGTTCCATCGGAGCAAAACGGCGACTTCTTATCACCCGTTTCGCCGAGGCACTTAGTAGTCAAATGAGTTTCCACGATGAACGAAGCAATTTTCAGTCTTTCCGACCGTCTTCGATCCGGACTCGGGGATACAATCGATAGAAGTAGTATCGATTGCCATCTCGCTATTTGTTATGCAGGTCAAGCCCGACTTAATCATCGCATTTTCGTTTCAGTTGCGGCGATGACATCCACAGCTGCTCCCTACAGCTACGGCTATATTTTCAAATACATCATAATCGGCGACATGGGTGTCGGGAAGAGTTGCCTGTTACATCAGTTCACTGAGAAGAAGTTTATGGCATCTTGTCCACACACGATTGGCGTTGAGTTCGGCACGAGGATCATAGAAGTCGACAAGCAGAAAATCAAGCTCCAGATTTGGGACGTGAGTAGAGTGGTGGAACCAGCTTTGATCGCGATATTACCGAATTCTTCTTTTTAGACTGCTGGTCAGGAAAGATTCAGGGCGGTAACAAGAAGTTATTATCGTGGCGCTGCTGGCTGCTTGATGGTCTATGACATCACAAGACGTTCGACTTACAACCATCTCAGTTCGTGGCTCACGGACACCAAGAACCTGACGAATCCATCGACTGTGATATTTCTGATTGGAAACAAGAGCGATCTCGAATCGACTCGCGAGGTCACGTACGAAGAGGCTAAGAAGTTCGCTGACGAGAATGGCCTCATGTTCGCCGAAACGAGTGCAATGACTGGCCAGAATGTCGAGGAAGCTTTCTTAGAAACAGCACGCAAGATTTACCAGAGTGTCCAGGACGGCCGATTGGACTTAAACTCGGCTGAGAGCGGCGTTCAGCAGAAGCAGCAGCAGCGTCAGGGCCGTGCATCACTAACTGATGATACTCAGAGCAACAAAGAGAATTGCTCGTGTTAATTTTAAGAGCCACGTTGGTGAGATGAACGATTTTTACATTAATTTCCGTGAGAGTTGTGCAATGCCATGAACGACTGGTCAGGGTGGATCAATAAATGACACTGAGAAGTTTTTGAGAAACAAGTGAAGCAGGTCCAACAGCCCTTCTTTGTCCATCATTTATGGTGACCGAGTAACCCTTCCAAAACATTCTAGAAAACCAGAAGTCTATGGCAAAGCAGAACTTCATCAGTTTTCCCCGTCACACCCCCTGAACAAGTCCACGCCAAAACCTAATTGTTAATTTAATTCATAAGCAACAAGATGAATGATATTTTTTAATGGAATAATTTTGTTAAGCGGAATGTGATTTCATTCAGTATTTTCCTCCAACACCCACTACATCGCACCGCCATCCCCCTTAGAATCAGCCCTCTCTTCTGCTGCGAGACTCACCAAATCGAAATGAAAGTTGAAAATTACCACGTGAACTGTTTCCCTTGTAGATTGAACCGAAGAACAATGAAAGATCTTTAACGTTAGATGATTTCTTAGGGGCGATCGCCTCAAATTGTCTTGAAGATAGTTAAAACAAATTATTGGAATAATCAAATTTTATGTAAAAAGGATTCATATATTAAAGCGCATTTTAATCCAAGACAAAAATTGAACTTTTTATGACAAATAAATATCGAACAAAGATCACTTTTATTGTACAATTGCATATTGAGCATTGAAATCAGTCGATTTTTGATGATAACAAAGCGAATAGCGAAAGAATTTTGAATGTTCCTGTGAAATTTGTTCACATTTGATTCAACAAACGACCCAATTCCGGGCTTTGTCTGATGAATCAACAAGTAGCGACTTCATACTTGATACACTCATGGAACACTAGCATACATTCTGATTATTACGATGTTCGCGATAGCTTGACCAATTTAACAGTAATTCGCTTCGGATAAACAATGTGCCCACTTGGAGACAGCTTTTTATCTCGGATTTCATGTTCAGTGCTGTCTGGGTGTGCAAATGTTAGCGATGACGTCTCTTGAACCTCCTTTGTCACCCCACAAAGGAACCGCTGTAAAAACTAAAATAAAATTGAATAAAGAATTTATCGAACGTCAATCCTGCGGCTTCTTTTCTTATTGCTTTTTATTTTCTGCTATTGAATTTACTTTAATCATAAGCCGAGAGAAGTTAAGCATCGAGATTTAACTTTATTTCTTCATTTTCTTGCATCATTTTCAAGACCATGTTTGGCGGCAACCTGTTTTAAAATAATTTTCAATTCATCTGCCCACTAGGGACAGCTCTAGAACACACTAGTCAGCTGTAAAACATTCGAGCTTGGCCTGCGAATACCTCGAGACGTCGTAAATGGAATGAAATAATATCACAATAAATTCAATAGAAAACTTAATCGCAGTAAAAGTGTCGCTTTAGAAGCTGAAGGAATGGTTGTCGGCCTGTTCTTATGATTTCTTGGTGTTGTTGCTGTTCTTTGCCTTCTCGTTGTGGTATCTAAGATAATCCTGGTAGAGCCGGCGCGCTTGGCTGAGAACTTTAATAACGTTATGCTTGCGGACCATCTTGTCGAAGTGGATTGCCATCTCGTTGTAGTCCATCCCGTTGCGCATGATGTAATCACGGTGCTGGAGCAGCAAAGTCAAGCAAAGGAACATGAGGAATGGATTACCGTTGCCAAAATCGAGCGGTGGTGGCAGTTCTAGTCGATTCGATGACATGTCTTCGTTGGTTGGCGTGATTTCTGACTGTTGCGTGTTTGAAATCTCGCGATCATCGGCCACAGCTGTCAGTTCCGACGCTTCTTCGCACGAATTCATCATCGCTGGCTGGGTATTTTTTTCCGGGCTAGCCTGATCAGTGGCGCCGAGCTGCTTGATTTGTTCGAAAAATGGATTCGTAGCGTTCAATCGAAGGTTCCACTTCTCGTCGCTGTCTTCCGAATCGCTTTCCGGTTCAACGGTCGAGTTGCGATTCGATCTTTGGCTTTCACATTTCATGCGCAACAAGCGAATCGGTGTCACAGATTTTTTGCCGTGCGACATCTCGATGATTTCACCGTCGTATTCGATCTCGGTCTGCTCGTCGGGTGTTGTCGCATTGACTGGAGATCCTTGCGTATTCGATTTCAGACAGTCACTCGAAGCATGCAGCGGATTCTCCCAGATGAACACGTCGTTGTTGGTGCTGCTGGCGACACTGAAGCGGTTAACGTCCAAATAATCGTTCTTCGGCGGCCGCATTTTGACTGGTTCCATCGATTGCCCAGTGTCAACTTCAATTGCGTCGATTGATGACATCTGCTGGTCTAGCTTGATGTATGGAGGCTTGTCGGGACTTGGTTCCGCAGGAGCTTCTTCTTTCACCTGCTGATAATTTTGCCCGAAGACCTGTCGATTGAGATTGTCCAATTCCATTTTCAGTCCGCGCGTCACGGAAGTCGTCATTGGGTAATATTCTTGTGAGTCGTCCGGGCTCGGATCGACGGCGGGCTTATTTTCATAGTTGCTATCTACTGTAGTCGGTTCCACTTCAGCTGTTTCTTCGCTGTTGCTTCGTTTCGCAAAGGTAAAAAATTCGCTGAAGTTCTTGACCAGCTTGACTTCGTGGCCGGGTCCTTGCAGTGGATCGAAATCTTCTTCAAGCTTCTCGATGGTGTTCATTATGCCGATCTTACTGGCCGCAAGCTTCTCTTTGAGCTCTCTCAACGTTTCGGTAATTGAGTTTCCACGAGTGATTGTCTTCATCTCTGTTGAGTTGTCGGAGCCGGTCGGCAGGTCAGCGTCGGTGCTATCGGAGTACAAAAACGGATTTTTCTCTTCGGAGGTATCTTCAATTGACGAGTCAGTCTTTGGGTCAGCTGCAGCGTCTTCTTCGGGAGGCGAGTCATCGCTAGTAACGATTTTCTCCATCATAAGCAACAGCTTTGATTCATCCAAGCTTTGGTGTGCTTTCTTGATGTTGTTTCGGTGACTTTCACTGTTTGTCTCGTCAAGACTCTGATTGAGTCGTTTGGTGACGTCGAGTTTAGAGATCGAAATAGCCGAGTTCTGCCTTCGCAATGCGCAGATCTTCGTGTAGGGATTCTCCGCGATCAGGGTAGCGAAAGCGTCAGTGGGTGAAAGCGGCGGTGGAAGTTCCACCTTTACCACCTCGAATTCCTTCTCGAAAAGCTTTAATTCCTTCTCGGGCTGATCAATCGGTAGTGAAGCCCACAATATCTCGAGCATTCGCATAGAATCCTCGAAACAAAACTCGCGCTTCATCTCCAGCAGCAGCCATCGGTAGCAAAACAGCAGATCGTCCGCTTGGTGGTGCTTTAAATAATTGTAAAATTCGCAGTCATAGAACTGCAGTGCTTCGGAGAGATGTGCAAACTTCTTCGTCATTGCAATTCCATCGATCATAAAATTGTATTTCATGCGGCTCATCAATCCACAAAAGCAAATGTAGGCTTGCGCTTCATCACACATCGTGACCAGAAGCGGCGATGCCATGTCTAAAAAGATAACATTGAGATATAATCATTGGAACCAGCGTTCAACTAACCTGACATTCCCTGGCAGTAGCTCACCGAGGGATGGTTCAAAGCATAAGTCGTAAGTACGTTGAATAAAGCTCCGATATTTTGATTATCATCGTTGCCAGCGTAGAACGAGTGGTGCCTGTCCGTCCGGAGAACGTCTTTTCGCACCATGCTGGTCACGTAAGCCAGTTCGCCACTCACGGCAGCACCTTGCTCCATAACCGCCGTTCTCCAGGTCTCCCTGAGGGCATAATACTCGATGGATTTCTTTTTGATGTAGTCCATCCGCTCCTTTCCGGTCAAACCCGATGGATAAACGTTCAGAATATGTTTCCAGACCACTCGCCTTAGGCTCGGGTCGATTCCGCCTGAGAAAATCACTTTCCTGAGCTCCTTTTGGTGGATAATTTGTCCAACGGAGTCGCAGTAGTATCGAAACTCGTTGTCAGATAGAGGTGGCCGTTGAATCTGACTCAGCATCGGGTCATCGACGAAGTTCAGCGCCCTCGTAACAATCGATAACGTTTTCTCCATTTGGTTCATGATGAGCCCCGGGAGTTTATTCTGAACGTACTTTTGACCTGCACCGATTGACTGCTGGATGTTGATGTTCATTGCCGTGAGGGTCGATGCAGCCGCCGAGTTGTTGTCCCAGTCGGGCTGTTCGCTGAAAGGTTTCACATCGATCTGAAGGTTCAACGTTGGCTCCGAATTTGTTGCTATCGAATAATTGTGAGCGCTAAAAGAGAAACGCAGGTTAGCCAATGCCAGCACAACGGTCAACAAACTCACCGTAAAAAAGCTGCGTCCAAGTCCCAGTCACTAAAAATGATCAGATTCTCTTCTGCCTTTGTGTTCGGGTTGATAGTTTTGTACGAGATTCCGAAATCGTTCTTGATCTCGAAGGCTTTGGCCAGGATTGAGTACAGAACCTCCAGCGAGGTGATCTGCGGGTCGACACTGAACTTGCGCCATTCTTCAGCAGCTCCTTTTTCGTTTTTCTGAGACATCAATAATGAATAATTGAGCGAAAACGTTACTTTGGGGGAAATTCTAGGAAATCCGGGCCTCTCACCTTCACTTTGACGCGAACAGCTTGGGATCTCGATCCGTACATGATGGCTGGCGATAACTGACACTTGCTGCTTAGGATCCGCGAGAGAAGAACATTTTTTTCAAGAGAAAACAAAATTTTCTGCTTGTCCTTCTTTCACTCTGCCAAGTCAAGGGGATGTAACTTCGGTGATGAATCTTGGCCAGAGCTCCGAACCAGTCAGACAGCCTTCGTTGCATTCCCCTCGACACGAATGCTGTCATTGTGCAAAGAAATTCATTACAAGTCAAACTTTTGTTAAAGGCGGACGTGTTTTCTCGCGGGTTTCAGTCCATAAAAATTAATTACTTAGTGGAAAAGCAATCGAATCTCGGTAGAAACGTTCGGTCGGACCTAGGATACGTACTGAGTTAGTTAGCGCGGCCAGCAGTGCAGCACAACAGTTCGAGACTGATTTTTTTATCAGACCTTAGAGAAATTTTTAAGAAATCTTTTTACTTTTGAAGATTAGTGACCAAATCTGTCGTAGTGAAGCCGAAGCAGGCTTTTTAAATCACCCATCGATGTAGTGCCCGTCACATTCCAGAAAAGATCCATCTTTATCAGTGCGAAAAATCGATACTTTGGGTGTTGAATGTGAATTTGTGTCTCCCGTCGAGAGGCTGTAGTGAATCGTCGTCTACAATTGAGGATAAATAAACACTGAGAGTGGACGCAATCGACTTGGAATAACGCAATAATGGAGTTGATCTAAAGATAAGCCAGCGAACGAACCAGCCGAGCGAAAAGTGTAAGTAGGTGAACTTTTGATTTCGTTTCTTGCTCTTTAAAAACGGAGCTGTGATTAAAAATAAGAAAAGTGCGCTCTTCTTACCCATTTCCCAGCTGAACTTTCACAAACAAACTTCTTCGCGCTCGCGAGTGACAAAACGTGCGGAATCTGAGTGCGAGATGAAGCCAGGTTCGGCTTGGCGCTTGCAAAACGATACCTTTACTACCCGAGTGTTTTGGGTCAGGTTGTAAAGTCTTCAGGTCTCTAAATATTTTGAGCATTTGAACAAAACGTCGCTTGTAAACGAGACGAATGTGAGTGCCGAGTCAATAAACAGCTCCAAGCGTTCGAGAGCTGTTAATAAAGCTGTTTCTTCGGCGAAACTTTAAAGCGAAACTCTTTTAGACACATTCCTAAACTATTAATTGCGTTCATCAAGACTGAAAGACAACAGCGGAGAAGAAACGAAAGAAATTTTATTCTCGAAGCTGACAGAAGAGAAAAAAGTCATTTGCTTTGTTGCTGCGTGTATCATTTTTCAATCAAGTCCATCGACGCAAGTGACGTTGTAATTAGAGGCTGGCTGGACGTTCAGGAGGGTCGCGGTGGGATTGGCACAGGTCAACGAGGATAAACAAGCCGCCCCCAAGATGCGACAATTAAAGAAAGTGTGAGAGCGAAGTTTAAAGCTTGATTGGTGACGGGGTTTGAGGAACAGGTGGACGATGATTGGTCTTCCTAATGAAGACTAAAAGTTGCCCAAACCTAAAACTCGTCAAATTAGTTTCAAAAGCACACAAATTTCAATCAGCAGCTCCCACTACAGTCCATTCACAGGCCTCCTCCCTCACCGTCAATGTGGTTAGGCTTCCAATCGGTCGTCATTAACATCAGCCACGTCGAGCCATGTCAATATTGTAAATGTAAACAATCAAGTGTTCACTTCTTAGAACTACTACATCGATGCAGGTATTGATTACGAGTTGCGTATGTGCGGTTGGAGCTTCTAATTCCACCCGAAGCATGCGACATTTAAAAATACGACATGAAAACCCTTTCCGTACAATTTTGAACCCGTTAACCAATTTTCTTCAAATTTCGTTCTCGTTTTAATTCTATTTACTGCTTCCATAGACGAGCGACACAAGAAGTGCGTCATGTGCGAGCCGAGAGAGAAGAAAAGAAATCATTTGAAGTCTATTTTTATGCGTGTGCATCGTGTCTCCATGGTCGCGAGCATTTAAATGTGCGTGAACACAAATTGTTCTCAACTGAAATAACTTTATTATGAATCCATTTCCGGTTTACCCGAAAACAGAATTCAAATTACAAGTTTGTGTGTCTCCAAAGCGGCAAAGAAGTGTTGTGTAAGCTCAACAAATGCAGTTCCGTGTGTTTGTCTTTCCTCATTCCATTCTCAGAGCGTGGTTTTACAATTTTCAAGGGGCTGGGTGCATAAATTGGTGATTATCTGAGTTTGGGAGCGTACCCGCTGCCAATTTTCTCAGTCACCGTATCAAAGCGGCCTTAATTTGACGAAAACTTATGGACGACTTTAATTGAGGGTTCGCATGGAACGTGTGAAACCCCTTCGAACTCCTTTCACATCCATCTTATTGCCCTCAGGCCTGCCGAACTGCAATTAAACATATCGCTTGCCGCGGAGGGGAGATAAAGCGAAGCAAACTTTATCAATAAACGTTAAATTGTGGGTGACTTTCTCATGGTAACATCAAAGCGCTCGGCAGCGTTGTTCAACTTGATGCCTATCTCGTTGTCATGTTGTGACGAAATGAATCGAAATGGAAACTCCCTCGTGCATGTTTGCACATATTAAAGACGACAAGAAGTAATAAATTGGAAAATAAACATCGCAAGGGCTTAGGAGCGAGTTTCGGGGGGAACAATCAAACAATCGTTTGATAGAACTTATTTTTCGCTGCTTCCAAGCAACACATTGTTGATAGGCTTGAGAAAAGGTTCTGGGAATCCATAAAGTTCGAAGTCACGCTGCTTGAATTCGTAATTTTATCGATGGGCGTCCGTGAAGCCATTAATAGCACCTGTTGAGAGAGATTTGTGAACGAAATGTAATTAAACATCCGGGGATTTATGAGGTTTAGTGGAAGATGTTGAAGAGTGACGTCATTTATAAAGGTAACAGGGAGTTAAGGGTAATAACCTAGGTTTTGTAGCATATTTTCTAGTTTTTTTAATGCCAAAATCAGCTAAGGTTGCGGGTCATTTGCCTTTTGGCAGAGACTGTGCTCAACCCACGTTACTTCACAGATTTTCATCCACAAAGGCTGTCAAAACCTCAGAAAGTGCATTCACTCATAAAATTTTCGCCTTATTCACTCACCATCGCCCCTTCTCTCATTCAACCACTTCAAAAACTTCACAAAATCAATTTGCAAACTTCCGTCACGCAATTCCCATACAGTTCCTGTAAGCTGATTAAAACACGATCACTCAAAGTTCGGCGAACCTTTGGTAATTACGCAAACAGATATAATTCGTCCCCTTCTCGCTCACATACCCACCAAATTGTATCACGACAATCATAACCAGTTTCTCTATCTTCGTTGCGTAATCATCATTTCCGCAAAAATAGTAAAATACGGCTAATGTCGAGTCAATTGAGAATAAATTGGAAATGGAAATGTTAACGGTGAACGGAGCAAACGAGCAAACGCATGAAGACGGAGGCAATTATTGCAATTTCTGTTGAAGAAGCTATTTTGGCAAGATTACGCTTAATGATGCTTTATGGGGAAATGGGAGAAATATCGACGCGAAACTATTTCAAGCTACGTGAAGACTGCAGTGCACGTAACACACGAAGAATCCGACTTCGCTTTGCATATGAAAAACAACATTTTCTGCCTTTTTTGGTTCACCGAAGCAGAAACAATTCTGAGTCAGGGCTGCAAGACTGCGGTGCAATGTACACCCATCGTCATTATTGTTATTGCGCCACTCAACCGATGCAAGTTGTGTTCCGATGCTAGAGCTCCAGTTTACACAGTTTCGTTGATTTGAGCCGACTTCCACAACTGGCCCAGTTTCAGCGATCGAGTTGTGCAACCGCCAAGAATTTCGCAGATATTTTGGTTTGATAGGACTTTACTATGCATACGACAGTTTCAGTCGTAGCGTTGGCGAGCTTTCTTGATAAGAAACTGTGATTAACTTAATTCTTTTTGTTTGACGGACTTCATATGTTTCGAGTCACAGCAAGTCTGCAGTGATGAGCACTCTGAAACGATGTCAAACATCTTCGCGTTTGTTTAAAATAATTCCTTGTTGCACCACGCTTGCATTTTGGCTGATTCACAGGTGTAACTAACGGTGTCCTACGAATTAAAAATTTATTTAAAGCATGTTCTCGAGCAAATTTGAGGATTGCTCGATGACGTCAAACTTTCCTACCTCTGGTCAGTTGTATATTCTTCAACGAAGAGATTGCAGTCGTCTGGCCTTCCACAAACAGAAGCAATAAAAATTGATAATTTTTTAAAATCGACTGATTGATTCGACTTGTAAATTCAAAGTAAGGTGCTAATCAAACTGCACAGAAGTTACCTTATCGAGTGTCCTAGAAATTACTTCAGAATTGACCTTTGACTTGTATCGCTCAGACTTTGCTTCGGGACAAGCTTTTCCACTCGATTTCTATGTTTTGCTCAATTTCCCGAGTAAAATCTCGGGTTAAATCGCACAGCACATCACGCTGGGCACAAATGATGTCTAACTGTGCCGCTCTTTAAACGATCGGTTTCCACTCTGACGAAATTTAAAAACACAGCCAGTAAAAGCGGCAATAAACGAGAAAGAAAATTATGAAAAAACGCTTTTTAAGATATTCCGAGCGCGCGCAAATGGAAGCGTAGAAATGACCCAAATATTGCATTTGTGATTATCAATGAAATTTCACAAATGCGTTCACCTCAAAGGGAAATCTTGATCACTTAAAATGTGGCCTCGATAATTGCCTGTTGGCTTTTAGGCGGGAGTGGAGTTGAAGTTGTTTCAGCGGGAGCTGAGTTCGTGCGTTTGGAAAGTGAAGTTTTAAGCGATTTCCAGAGTTTAGAATCTTGTGACGTCACTCAGGACTGCCCAAGTCATCTCCAAACACACGAAATTGCTTTTAGATTTCGATAATTTTTATTTCCTAGTCATTCCGACCCTAAAAGCAAAAGAAAGTCATTCAAACGGCTTCTTGAGTTGCATAAACAAAAACATCCCAGAGAAAAGAGAAAAGTTTTTGGCTAAACACTTGTTTATCTCATGTTCAAGACGATAATTAAGATGGACCCTCTTCTGCGACGCTCGAGATCGCACATTTCTTTAGTTTCTGCCTTCTCGGCTATCTCAGCAATCGCAACAGATGTTTTCCCACACACAACATGAATGCGAAGCACAATAAATTATGCTGAAATTCTTTTTACGTCTCCGGTCCGATTGGAGGGCAAACACACATTAAACGTTTTTATTTGAGAATTAAAGAAAAACACGTAAAAATGCAAAATTGAAAGCCGAGTCTCAAGTTTATTTGTATTAAAACGGATTCTAAACAAACATTTCATTTCCTTGATATGGGAGTGACTCGGGCGGGCATCAAAGTCACGAACAGAACATTTGGTGGATTCGTCTGCTGCCTTTAACGACACACCACAGCGTCTGTGTGTCTTTCAGCGAGTGTAATGAGCGAACATTAAAACTATTTTCGCCGATTTTAGTGCGCGCTAACTTTTCATTGAGAACAAAGTATCTCCTTGGGATGTTCAAGCGATCACCGTCATCAGAATTCCATTGTGACACGATGCACAAAATCAAGATAAGCGACGAGATGCGCTGCGCCTCCTTCGCAAGCAATTGATGTCAATTTATTTAAATTGAGTTTTTCCCTTTTTCGTTGCGTTGTTGTCAAATCTCTGTAGACTGTCTTTAGACATCAAACAAAGTTCGCTTATCTTATCTTAGCTTATCTTAAAGTCATAAAAGCTCATTACGATGTTTAGATTGGATTTCAGCTCGCAATGACTCGCCCAAATTGCGCAATAAAACGCTGAATTTTTGCTGCTCGTCGAAAACGGCAGTCAAAAGTGTGAAGCTAATTAAAAAGTCGTGAATTTCAAAACTGGCCAGTAGTCAGGCGCGATGTTTGAATAAATAATTATAGTCTCGGATGAAGTTTTTAATAATCGCCCAATGATTCCATCGCCAAATCCATGTTCGTTCATGGCACCGGCTCAAAAAGTGTTCGTTTTGAACTTGCGAGTGTTCTTTTCAATGCTATGCCGTGCACCAAACGCTGGCACCCAGGCCAACGAAGTTTACACTCGAATTACTCATCATTGCTTCTCGATTTGTTTGAGGGTGGATGAAAAACGACCGGTCGATGCCGGCTGATAAATATTTGATCAGATTCCATAATTGGAATTAATTTGTTACAGCGAACCATCTGACGCTGGCTTTCTGTGTCTGACTGTAATGCAACTCGACAACAGATTAATGGGATATTTTCTTCATCACGCCGGAGACAAGAAAAGCATTCTTAATATCAGATGAAATTTATTTGTTTAACGATCTGAAAAAGAGAGACGCAGAAGAAGAAATGAGATTTCTTTCTAGAATCAATAAATTTTAAATTATTTAAATTATGAGATTTCATCTTTTGATGGGGAAAATCCAGAGGGGACGTCAGTGATGGTGTTCAAAGAAAATGTGATTGAAGTTCTTTCGCTTCTTCTTGTAGAAATGCATCTTAGCAAGAAAAGTGCAGTCAATATGCTTCTTATAAGGAACTTGGTCAATGCCAACCTATAGGGATGGTCTGAAAGTGACGTCAAGGGCTTTCTAGAACCATTTTCGTCCAACAATTGAAGTTTTCTCTCTAAAAATAGTAAATCCACTTTAAAAATGCATTAATCAATCATTCTCCTTGCTTGCCATCCAATCACCGCCAACGCACACATCACTCGCTAACACCCCCATCAACTCCACTCTCCTTCCTTGTCGTCGAAAGAATCTGATATGTCGCATAGAATGCCACAACCAGTTGAAAGAGATGACTAAGAAGAAAATATCAAATGAAAATAAATTTAATTGAATTATTGATAAATTTTTCTGTTCGGCGGATGGCGGTCGAACTGTAACTAGCCGACAATAAATCAGAGAAGAAACTAGTTTAAGCGATTTGATTTACCCGCTCGCTTGAATGCGCTTTAGCGGTTGCGCGTCTTAATCACGAGTGATTTATTCAAGTGAACGGCAAAAAGTGCATCATTGGGCAAGAAGTGCAAGCACTTGAAGGGAATTTATTGAGCGAAATTAATTATGATCACCCGATGTGCGGCTGGAGTGATTAGTTTCCTTTGTCGACGCAGTTCTTCGTCGTTCTTTGCCGTTTCTACTATTTAATTGCAGTGCGTTGCACTTGGCATTTGCATTTGCCACTTCTGGATGGCCGTTTCCAGTGGAAGTTACGCGGAAGTATTTCTGGTTTCACGGCCGATCCATAAGTGTTCGCATAATTGTTCTTGACGTGCGAACGTTTGGCGTCTTAATTCGGATGAAATTTAGCGAACACTAAGTTTGAAAGCCTCGATTGCCAGCTTACTGTATCCCGACAATCCAATCTCGCTTCTAATTAAATTTATCCGCGTTTTAACATGTCTGGTAGAATAAAAATCTCTTTAAAGTGCCTTTGATTAACGCACGTCAAGCTATTCTGGACGAACGAACGCAAAAACATGGAGGGAAAATGATTTTTTTGAATCCGCAGGGAGTTTTTCGTCAATCCCGGCGAGAGATTTCATTAAAATGCAAATACGTCATTGATGTAAAGCGTGCACAATTTGTCATCATCACATGTAACGAACGGGAACTGAAGCGAAGCATAGAATTTAATCCCAAGTGGAAAGGGTTGAGATGCGAACGTCGCTGGGCCTAGACACGGGAAATATTTGATTTTAATTGGAACGGGAAGATCCGGCGCCCTTAAAATCAATCACTTTTCAAGTTTTTTGCCAGCGACCTTTGTCTAGCCACCGAGTATCCCCTGAATCTGCCATGTGTTCAACTCAATTCCCATGGATCGTCGCTCAGTCTATCAAGCCGTTTCCTCGCTGTCTCATTCGCTTCATGACTTTGAGCTGCTTGAATGTCGAATGAATCATAATATTTCCATAATCCAAACAAAAAAGCCTTCGCAGCGCTTCTTTCTGCTGCATAAACAGCACCGAGATGATGTTTTCATGCTTGTAGACGGGGAGAAAGAAAAACTTTTCATAATTGTCGAACTTTTTTCTCATCAAGAAAGTTTCTCTGATGTGTTTATCTCGTCGTATGAAGTCTGTGTTTATTGAAAGAAAGAAAAAAACGAGGTTGATCTAGATTCTTGATTAATGTTTGCGGTTTGAAGTCGACAAGAGAAGTGAAAAAAGTATTTGTTTGAATGATTAAGTCGTGTCGCTCCTGAATCATAATTCAAATTGACACAGCGCGATGTTTCTTTGTTGGCATTTCGCTTTTAAAACTGCGTTCGGTGTGCAGGCTTGTAACTGTGCAGAGACAATGCAGCGTCAAACATGTGAAAATAAAGAAAGAAAGAGTTGAAAAAAATTAAAATAAACTCTGGCAGTTTTCTGTTGAGGAAACGTTTAGTTATGCTAAAAACTACTTTCGTTTGGGGTGTGTGCGGTGGTGATGTGTTCACAAGTTTCTAACAACGCTTGTTGACGCATTGAAGGTTCGGTAACCTATGTGACATTTAAAAGTCGCTGTTCAACCCCTTGTTTGACACCAATCAAAACATCTTAGACACCTAAAGCCGGTAATCAAAATCCAACCCTACCTTGAACTCTCATAACCCATTCAGCACTCAAAACAAAGCATAATCAATCAAATTCGCTTGTCATTCTTCACCCAAGTCCCCCGTTTCCACTCAGAATGACTTTGAACACTGCCGTAACTTTCATTTCCCCAGACACCATTCACGAACCTCGCCTTCCAGATATTTTTATATACTTGCATGTTGTGCCGTTTTCTTTCGAGCTAGGGCGTGAAGCCCAAGTTGCACATCATGAAAGTCAATAAAATCGGCTTCGCTTTTGCCGTACAAATGTTAAAAGCCAAAAA
This sequence comes from Belgica antarctica, assembly GCA_000775305.1. Classification (NCBI taxonomy): domain Eukaryota; kingdom Metazoa; phylum Arthropoda; class Insecta; order Diptera; family Chironomidae; genus Belgica; species Belgica antarctica. The sequence goes on from JPYR01000003.1 coordinate 95,325, forward strand.
TTGAAATTGATAAATTTTGATGCTGAGCTTCATTTGTTCGGAGTCTTTTCTCTTTCGAATTGTCTGAAAACATTATTGAGCGAAGAAAAAACCATTTATCGACATTGAACATAAAATGAAATTCACATAAACATTATGCGCATGCATGCAATGCTATCTTTATGCAGTCAACTCAACGATTCTTTTCGTTTCTCTTCTCGCATTCACGTCTTGATCAAGGGAACTCGTTTGTATCTAGCAAATAAGTCGACGACGACTTGACTTGTGGACATTTAAGCGCGGACTTAAGCTCGTAAAGTTCAATTGAGGGAATTTATTAGTGACCAGTTGCGTAGATCGCCAACTTACGATGTCATCAAATACAATGTCCAAGCTCTGGTTCCGTTAACGAGACTGTCGCCGCGGAATTCCATCGTTACTATTGATTCTTATCGCGGTGAACATGCCAACAGCATAAATTCTCCGTCCGAGGCCTCGCTCGGCGGGTGAACCAGGAAAATGTAAACAGGCGTTTATCGAGCGCTTATTGAACTTGACTCGGAGCAACTTCCTCTGTAACATAAATAAAGGCTATAAACGTCTTCACGCCGAGAAAGAAACAAGAAACCTGATTGGCAGCGATGGCAGAGAAACCTGTTGACTGACGATAATGATAAAACAAACTCTTCGGGTCTTGAACTGCTGCTTTCATTCGGTATCAATAACCTTGAGTGGAAGTCATGGGATATGGTTAATGCCTCGGCTTGAACACCCGAGAAGGAAGCTGCAAACGACTTAAGAAGATTCTCGCACTATTGAGTCATTAACTTTGGGTTTGACTCGCACCGTGTGTGCATGCCTTGCGGTGGACAAAGAAGCTGTGCTGGCTGAAATTAATCCAGTGTTATGCAAGTCACTCCGATAAACCGGCCTGCAATTAGACTCCGAATTGTCTCGGAACGTGAATTTATTGCCGCCGCGACTAAGCCTGCATCAAAACATGTTCCCAGTTAGTGTCGGAATCCAAATTAAAGCTTACGAGTTCGATGTAAAGCTTTGTCATTTAAGACCGTGATTAGAAACAGCGTTTGTGATGTGTTCCCATCGCCACAACGTCAGCTAATCTCAGCGCTTTATCCAATTTGTAATCATGGGACATGCTCCACGACCGTGAGACAATGAAAAACAAACGAAGACGTCCATAATTTTCACCTCTCGCTCGTTATCGACCGCTTAATGTGTGACTTGAGCTTCTTCTCCCGATGATGTCCGCGTGCTAATACCCGAAGATTTCTCTTTCACTAATGCCCCCGAAAGTCTACACAATAAATTTTGGGATTATCGACGGAAACCAAACCGAACAAGACGAAGAAGCCGCAAGTTTATGATTTTCTTTTCTGTGTTCGGAAATTAAACGGGGAAGCGAATGGAAAATAATTAAAATCAACATGCAACTGTGCAACATGAGAAAGATGTTGGGTGCGAGAGAAAAGATTCCAAAGAAAGGCAAATGGGCAATAAAATTAAATACACTGTTCGGGGAAGGCGCGCGCGGTGTGGATTATGAGTTGTGTATTTGCTGTGTACGCACCACGAAAAGACGCTTGCCAAGCCAGTAAATTAAATTTCCACTGCCATTTATAGGATTCCGCGGCTGCCAGAAACAATAAGTCCCGTTTCTTAATCGACACGATAATTGCCGTTGCAAAGAATTGCTTTTCATTGATCACCACACACTGGCAGTTAGTTTTATGGAAGTTTATTGGAAATTCTTCGTTGGGCAGCGCACAGAAGCAGAATGGAAGTGATAAAACTGTAATGGCAATGATTCGAGTTAATGAAGAACCGTTCTTTCATGGGCCAACTAATGGCCCGGTCGGCTTCATAACTTGAAGATGATGCGCATGATCTTTCTAATGAAAGATAATTGCACCAGGTTCTGGCTAGATCAGCTTGTGAGATCATTCCGCTTGAGATTTATCCGACGAGAGTCAACTGATTAACCTCATGCCATGACTCATGCTTCTTTTCATCCGCTATAAATCAGTTCGCTGATTAATTGCCACTCATTAAATTCAGTTTTAATTGAACAAGCGGTACAGCCTTCCCGAATCAGCATTAAGGGATTTGGCGGGTGTACGAAAATGATGTTAGAAATATTGTTGGTCTAATTAAATGACTTTGAACGCTTAAATTGGTTAAAACGTTTTGACGTTGAAGCTTCCAGACACAACAAACCTTGATCAATTATGATAATTTCAGCTTTTTTAGCTTGATGAAGCTTTGTGAAGACTTTTAAATTACTTAGGATGGTGAAACTCATTGAAACTTTCATTAAATTCGTCGTCATTGCCGCTCGTCCCATCATCAAAGGCTTACGATACAAAACATCGAGCTTCCAACACCCGTTTGACCTACTCACACGTGCGCCCTTTGCCTAAGCTTTTCCATCATAACAAGAACAGCGCGCAAAAGCTGATCTCACAAAAGCAAAATGTTAATTGAAATAAACCCGAAATAAACAACTTCAGATAATGCTGTCGTCATTGAATGAGTTTGACTCGTTGGAGTGATTAATGAATTCAACAGATGAAACCCAGAAGGCGTACTCGTATTCATGTTCTTCTGATTTAATCGATTCGATTCACGTCTCTTGGGTCTTTCACCTTATGTACACACATCTAGCGAATCAAAGGCTTTTCTTGTCGCATTCTCATTGCTATTTATAAAAACAACATCGCGAATCCAGTTTGTCTAGATCTCTGCGCGCAAAAATCTTCGCATTAAGCGGTACTTATTTTAAATTTTTTCGAAAAATGCAAGACGATTCGTAATCCTAATGCACACAGTTTCCTATTCGAGAAGGAATGAATATTAAGTGTCCATTAAGAACTTGTTCCAAGTGCTGGTTTCTTAAAATGATCTATTGTATTACGGAATTAAACTCATTTCGCGATTAATTTATTAGCGCGCGCTGCGCCGGGGAAGAAAAACCAAGGTAAAATTATGGAAAATGTTTGCTCGTAATTCTCTTATGCCATTGACTTTCAGTTAGTCCGAATCACATGGCGATTGCGACCATTCCGTGTAAACATTGAATGTTGCCATGTGTGTACACTGTGTGATCCGAGACTAGGTCCATTAAGCGGTTGAAATGTTTGTGAACCTTTGCATTGTGCATAGAGATGTTTGAAAACGTAGGATTCGTACGTTGATGACGTCATTATTGCTCTTAAATCAGCTCAAATCATCCATACAACTATTTTATAGCACAAACCACATTTAAGTTGTTAAAATGCCATCAATTATGACGCCACTTTCAAATGTTTCTCTGAACTCTGCCTTTGCGCTGCTTCCAAAACGCCACAACCAACGACATTCAAACGACCGAGATGGCAGCAAACTTCAATACTCTGTCTAGAAATGGAACAAAAAATGTTGCCAAAAAGCTTTAAGTGTGTCACCGGAGAAACGAAAAAATCAATATTCATGCTTGGTGATGATTGTCGTGAAGAAATTTGCTTTCGGATGGAAAATGACGGCAGAGGAAGAGCGAAGTTTTGTTCCAAATAAAATTCATATAAATAGCGCGGAGGAAGAGAGAAAGAGAAGCAATTTTTTGCGGAGGCACCACGCCGAACGAAACCTTTCAATGTCAATGAATAATGAAGCTATAAATTCGCCAATTCGCAATGGGAGAGTTACGCTAAGTGATTAATCATCACCGCTGTAATAAATTTTCTCGTTATGAGGATGCGGATCATCGCCTTGTTGCCAATCAACCCGTTTTGCCTGGTAAATGGCTCCAAACCCGACTTCTGCTCTATCACATCCCGTAAATTCATCGGATAATCTCATCGAGGAATTGGCGATGAAAGGAAGTTGAGAGGGGAGAAAGGGAGCTTGTAAAATGACTTCCTTCGTTTCTTTAAGAACTGCACGTAACTGCTGTGCAGTAAAAAGGCGACAGCAAATTCAATAAATGGAATGGAAAGGCCTCGGGTCGTGTGTAATGCTTGTTTTTTGTGGATCATGGCGGGGAAGAAGAAAAGTGTCAATGAACTGATAGAATTGGGAAATGTTGGCTGTGATATAACTTGGGAAGGAAAGATTTTAATGGCCGTGCGATTTTTAATAAAGTGAAAGATGGCCTTAAGAGTTGGAAATGAAATTTATATAAAATGTTCAACAAAACTGTTCGACTCCTAATGAGTTATTGCCTAGACTTGTTAATATTTTTGTTCACAAACCCCGAAGTTATTACTGCTTCACAACCTTTAAAATCCCTCCCATCTTACAGTTTATTTATACGATTTTATTTTGCATAAAAATAAACTGCGAACGACTCGTAAAAAAGACGCGTGGTTCGATCAGGAAACAAGACAAGATTCGGATAAGAGAGAAAGAACGAACAAGAAGTTTCCGTCCGTTTCTCTCTTCTTGGCACAGCGTATCGGTGAAGTGAATTAAAATGTAATTACGGCGGATAATAAAAACTCAGCTCCAATAACACCGGATCATGTCACTGCTGATTTTTGCATAAATTTTTGCCGTTTACGGTCAATACATGGCATTCTGACATGTTCAGCTTTATGATGTGCCTGGCTAATGCTTGATTCCCGTTTAATTAACTGAAATTTATTCATGTTTGCAGTTTGAAACCGCCACCACCATCCCATTGTCGCGGTGAACGTGCAGAAATTTCTGTTTCGCCAATTCGTTGTCACCTTCGTCAGTCTTTTCATTAACGAGCCGTTAATTGGCGAAGTAAAAATTATTATTTTCAGTACAAATAGTGATTCGCCCATGAAGTTGAGGCTATTGTACGGACCTAGCACGGCTTGGGGCCAATTAAGCGCGGTCCACTGCATCTTCAAGGTCTTTCTTCTCTCTTGAGGTTGGGTGCATGTCTTAACTGAACCATAAATTTAAAATACATCGCTTTATGCAATCGGACCCGCCTCAAGGGAGATTTTTGCGAAACGTCCGCTTCACGAGTAAATTGATTTCATTAACTGTAAAAGATATCTCGCCAACGATAAACGTTAATTTAAGAGCCCCCCGCTTGACAGCGTTCTTACGAAACAGCAAGCCAGGATCTTCAAGGGATTACGGCGTGTTGAACTCCTAATCAATCAATGTAAGTCAGCAATCCGCGGCTTACTGGCTGAAGTGTTATGCAAGCCACTCGCAAAACAACAGACTCGGCAAAAAATCGGGTTTGTAAAGACGAAAAGAAAAGCAAATTGTGAATAATAAATTCATGTGGCCGCGCGACTCTTGATATGAACTTCTTTCTTCTTTCTTTTCACAAGAAACTCATTCGCCAAACTCTTTCATTATGTCTCGGCCGATATCTCTTTTTATGATAGCTCATTATGCAATCTCGCAGGAGAGAGATGCAAAGTAAGTCTCTCTCGGTCGCGCCTGCGAGTGGCTCGGACAGCGTCATATCTCAATCGTAAGGTTGAACACGAGCAAATAATAGGCGAGAGAAAACAATATTTTGATTAGCGAATAAAGCGACAAAAAATATTTGTGCTAGGAGCATTCGTCAGTGATGTCGATTGCTGGATCTGCAAGATAACCACAACAAAGCCTTCCTTCTCATCCACAAAGTGACATCACCAATCGATTACCCGCATGGTGAAAGTTTCGAAAAGCTTTGCAAAGAGATTTCTGCACTTTAACGATTCGCGATGGTTAAGCGATGGGACATGAGACGGAAAGAACTGTGAAAATAGAAATAATGGCTACAAAGCAGCGATGAAAAAATATTTACAAAGCTTGAAAGCGGCGGAGTCGAGAAAAACATAAACAATAATTTGTTTTAATAAATTGGCATTTTCACGGTTTCACCTCCGCGCGCGCAACTCGCTGATTAATGGCCGAACGGTGGAAGTCTGAACAGAAAGAGGTGTTTTCCGAGTCTTGCCCCGAGATTCTCCTGCGATATTTTTAATTAATCGTGAAAATTCAAGTTTGCCACCATGACAAGGTGAAAAATTAGACTGAGAAAAAAGAATTCTTCATGGGTGGCTTAATCGCGACCGTAAATTAAAGTCGAATGCAGCACTGAACATAATCATAAACATTTTCTTTAACGTTTCATGACAATTTGGAAGCTAAAAAAGCGCTGCGATTCGAATCTCGTTTGGATTCGACTCCAAGAACGGCTATTAGCCGCGATTAGACACCGATAGCACGCGAAAAAATTCCACCTCTCGACTGGGCTTGGCTTTTTCCATTAAAACATACTCGTCGATACCTATCGACTCGGTTTTTTGGGTTAACGCCGCTGTAAAAATGGTTAAAAGTCATGGAATCAACAACATTTAATCTCTTCAGAAGCAATTTCACACAGCGCTATTCAATTTTCGATTGAACGAAGTAAATAATTCGCGGTCTGGGAGATCAAATTAGAAACGTGAACGGTTTTCGCACGAGATTTTGAGTTGGTTTTTGTTGTGCGAATGATAGAAGTGGGTCAATGGAGTTTAGATGATTCTGAAGATATTTGAAGCTTCAATCTGAACAAGCTCCGAGTCCTTGTACTTTGAAATCAGTTTGCAATTTGATCAACAAATCTCTCCTTTTTGCAGTTGTGGTCAAGAAATGTAAATCTGGATCAAAATCATTAGTTTCGTTCTGGATTTGCTTGCTTTGACCCAAATACGTTATCGATTATCCTCTTTTCTCGATGATTATTAGCTTGAAACGTTCTATCTCGGTTGCATAAATGTAAAAAAATTAACGTCTGATCATCGCGTTTGCTAAGAATTGGCGTCTGCTAACTGCAGAATCAGCTTTGCCTTATTTCCTATCGCACTTTGGCGGTTCGCATGTGCACTGGGATGTTTTAATTGAATTAGGTGCGTTTGTTTCGGTTTAACACTGAAAGTGTTGATGCAGTTGCATGAACAAGGTGAATGAATAATTCGTACTTTTTTTTACTTCGAAGCAGTGGGAAAAGACTTCAAATTGCACACAAGAATTTTAATTAAGATAACTCAAGTCAAATTCTTCTTAAATGCATGAAGCGCAGACTTTTTATTAAAACTTTAAACAAAAATTTTTCACTTGAAATTTGACCTGATTCCAGCAGAACAAAGTCTAAGATACTCAACAAAAACCTTCAAAGCAATGATACAGCTTCAAAGTCGTTGCAAATCCCCAAAAGACTCGCTCTTCAATCTCATCAATTTCCCATTGTGCGCCAGTTCTTCGCCTTTTCTCTCCACCCATTAGCGAAATTACTCGAAATCACTCGAAAACGTTCAAGAATCCAATCGCCCGATGTAGCGCACTCCATCGGAAGCAATTACAGACAATTCAATATTTGAAAGTTGCTAGCAGCAACTGCTGAGTTCATGAAAAACACTCGTAGACGAAAGTTATTAATTGATACTCGGTAATTCTTTCTCGGGAAACATTGATAACAAAGCGAAGAAAAGCACTTGATTCGTGACCAGAAGCAAAAATATTGCAAACTTTCGCTTTTCCTCGCTTTCAAATCGCGCGCCAAGCACGTGAGCTCCAATTGGGTGCGAGCGTTGATCAGAATTAATTGCAGGATGCTTTTCTCGATAGTTTTCGGTTGTGTTTTCGCAAGGCGTTGCCGGTTAGTTGCGCCATGCCCCGGTTCACTGACTTCGGCCTTTTCAATCCGAAAAAGAGAAGACGAGGTGAAATTGCAATTTTCAAGAGGAAGTTTGCAAATACGATAATGCATAATCGAGAAAAAGGTTGAAAGCTCAATGATCTTCGTTAAGCGTGGCGAACAGCGAGAGTCACTTAAAGACGTTTTCAATTATACGATGCTGATGAGCGGTTCAACTCAGAAAAAAGAGAACTGGAACAATGCGTGGAACGATCAACTGTCTCGGGGAAACATTCGTGAAAAATTACTTAATTCTTGATGAGAAAAGCCGGCGAAAAAAGCAAAGGAAGTTTAAAGAGACTGGGACAATGTGAAGTGCATTTAAATCTGTTGAGTGTTTTGGATATAGAGTAGAAGTGAGCAGTTGAAGGTGATTAGGTCAAGGAAACTTGAGAAAACTGAGTCAAAGGAGGTTGTTCTCGTGTCTATCGTTGGATTTTGACTTAAGAAACATTTTTCGCTAGCTTCATTCACAAGACTATCACACTCTAAAGTAACTGAACACTAGTTACAAGATCAAATTTAAAAGAACATCATTTGTGCTGCTTAATTTTTCAAAAAAAAATACTTCCTCGACCTCCTTCTCTACCCTTTCACTTGTAAATGCTTTGATGAGGTCTCCGTCTGCCTTCGTTTGATGACTCTTCATTCAACAACTTCCCCAACAATGACAAGAATGCCTCTCGAGATACTAAAATATTTATCGTTTGCGGTTGAACAAGTCGCACAACTTTCCTGCTTTGTTTTCTTATAAAGCTTTAAAGTCTTTTTAACATAAAATGCCAAAATATTTTGCTTCTCACTCTGCTTGGAGCTGAAAATCTGTAATTTAATATTTTCTTTTGTTCCCAGCCCGTCTGCGGATATAAAACTGAGTTTCATTAATTCCTTTATCTCTCGGTCCGACGACGCGACAGAGACTTTTATTGTCCATGGAAATAACTTGGAAGGGAAAAGACGGGCGGATCGGGTTGCTGGCAGGTTCATCGAGCCGTGTTGCATTTCTCCGACTTCTTCAATTTCTGACGGCATGCGAAACAAGTTCCACGTCAATTTGCAATTCTTAATGCTTTTGCTGGCGCTTTATGCCACTCTCGACTCGGCCGTTGACAACAAATTGCAATTTAGAGCTATAAAATTGTTAATGCCAATGTTATTGCACCAGCAGTGGGCTTGAATGCAACTTGAATCTCAGATTATGCACGAAGTAAGAGGATAAATAAATTCGGAGAACCCCAACGAATTGCGGAAACGTGCAATTTTTTTAGCCAAGTGCAACTGGAAAATTACAATCATTAACTCGCCGTATTTGCGATAGTTTTTCATTCCCACTGCCAATTTGGCTGTGCTGCTCCAAATTAAAGATTTTATTGTTGCATAATGCCAGCCTACAGCCGCTACCGGTGCTCCCCTACCTGGCAATTAAACGAAAGCTTGTAAATGCCATCACTTTGAAGCCTTTTTCCACTCAAATAGCAAAATTGGCAATTACAGTTCGACTCAGAGCGAATTTCAGAGCGAGAAATGATTAATAAAAGTAGAAATGTTGCCAATTAATACCCACGATGGCTTTCACTTGAGCGGTGTGCTTGTCCGGCGGGCATTATCAGCGCGATCAACCAACTCTTTCGCTTCGAGGAGTTATTTGTTATGACGCAAGCGATTTGACTATAAGATCTTGATAAGAAGTGGCAGGGCCTTTGGGAGTTGGTAAACACTGTCAATCACATTGTTCAACGGGCTTTCCGCTCTCTAGCCACCCCAAAAAAGACTCGTTCATCCATTCAGTTCATTAAATCACCCCGCGAAGCGACAAGTGTCCTACAAAACGGCCAACGGAACAATCAGTCTCAGCGAATCTGCAAACTCACCCGAGAAATTCCCCAATTAATCATTCACGACTTGGCTCGTGCGACGTTATGGCTCGAAGCATAGTGAAAAGCGGTATCGATTTTCCCTTCCGAGCAAAACAATAACAAGCAACTCGAATGTCAAGTCACTCGATCGCTTTGAACTCGAATGAAAACATCGAGAGAGAAGGAAAATAATTATGAATCCCTTCACCCAATTTGCTCGACGCTTGGTGATAGCTCGAAATCGGATATCGAAATGGTGCTAGGGTGGAACATCGACACCACAACTGTTTTTCTTGACATCTTAATCCGACGTCTTAATTCCAAAAAATGAAGCAGCCACTGAGATTAGCCAGCATGAAAGTGTTTTTTGATTATTTCATTCGACACTCGAGCTTTGCTTTAATTAAAAGGCGTCGAACGCACGGAACACGACAAGTGAACGGCACAGTTATGCTTTCAAACGCATGCTGACAGGTGTTTTATTGCTTTCTTGTGCTTTGACTTAGTAGGGGACACACTTAAAAAACAGTTCTCTAGCCCTGACTGTCACCGTTCCCTTCACTGTTCACTTTCCATCGCAAAAATCACTGTGAAACTTTGTTTTGATAGGTTTTGTTGATATGCCTTTGTTCAGTTCACAAGCGGGGGAGAACATTTTTCAAATTTATTGGTTCACTCTCCCGAAAGGGGAAACTATTTGTGTAAATAGCAAATGCGCCAAAATTTATGACGAAAGCAAACAAATATCGGAGATTATTTTCACCTCCGGTGCGGAGTTCGAAATTGAAATGCAGCCGTATGTGCTTTGATGTTCTTTCAGGGAGACTTCGAGGGAGAAAAATCGATAACGAGAGTGAAACAAATAAAAAAGCTTGCAGCTTTTGGGTTGAAATTTTAAGGTGCTACTTGGAGGGTGGAAGCGGGTGGTTGTAGGTGACATCATGGTTCCTTTATGTTTGCAAACAGCTTTTCCAAGTCATTGGGCATAGAAATTTCTAAAAAGTTGTTCCCTGTCAGAGCCCAACCTAGGAGTTATCCAATGAACACCCTTTTCATCTTCCCCTTTGAAGAAAATCTCATTCCAGCTGTTACAAACCACATAATCCCCCCACTTCTCGTCAAATAAAACTCATAATCGTCTTCATGTCTACAAAGTACTTTGCTTGTTCACTTCTCCCCACCCAGACAACCTGATTTGTTTACTTCCATTTCAATCGCAGGATGTTTACTTACAATTGGAGTTACTAGTTTTTATGCAACATTCAATCAAGTGGCAAATAAATGTAGAGAGTAATTACGAGAAATTGAATAAGATGAATTTTTATTGTTTAATTCAAGCTTCCACATTTAAGCAGTCGTAGCGAGCGAAGCTTTTTCTTCATTTTCGAAGTTGCTGTGAATTATTCGACGCTCGTTCTCTGTCAAGTGAAGTTTGTCACGTAATTCATTGTAAGAAATTTCACCGCACGAGTTTTGATTGAAATATTCCGCGAGAAATTGTGTCGGGTGAAGAGAAGCATCGAAGAGTGCCATTGAACGATGTCAAATTGTGTTGAATTATTGAAATTCAGTCGCTGAGGTGTCGCGGTCGGCCTACAAAGCCTTGTGTGTGAAAATTCCGACCTGTTTCCAATTGTGCAATAGATTCAAAGGCACGTAAATCGCCCAAACAGCAAACGAAAAAGTGTAAAATCGAGGATCGCCCACTCACCAACTCGAGTTCTTTTTAATTGAAGGCAAAACGAAACAAATCCGAAGCAAATAAAACTGTTCTCGTTGCTTTTAAGGTTCACGATTGAAGTTCAACATTGATTCATGACTTGTGATAAAGGCAGAGCTGAGGGTTCAGCGATAGGAACCAAAACAAAACGAAACGAAATGCCGAGAGTTCGACGTTCTTTGTGAATCACTGGAGCGATAAAATGCCCAAAAAACTGTCTCAGCATAAGCGATCATTACTCTTTGTCTCGGTGTCATGTTATCTTATTCATTCATTGGCCCAGACTGATGGGAAATTTGGCAACGCTAGAACCGCTAACTGTTCGTCGTGACATATAAAACTTTGTCACATGTGTTTTCGAAGATGAGTACGAACGAATGAAGACCAAGCCCATCGGGTGCCGATGATTAATGGCGAACACAAAAAGTGTCGCAATTAATCTACACATGTGCGGTCACTCGGCAGCTGTTACAAATGCCTCGACAATTCACGCCACGAGTCAAACTTGCACATTTGCATTGAAATTAATAACAACAAATGATAGCGGTGGCCTTGATCGTCATTTTTATACACTGTTCGCGGTTTTGTTTGCTTGTTTGATGTTCCACATCAAGTGTCGGGTGCTAAACTATCGCAAATAAACGCACACCAAGTCGATGCAGCGAATTAATCGCGTTATTCACTGCTCAAATATTGTGTTTACAACTTTTCGCTAGTTTTTCTTCTGTTTTCTGAAAAGAACTCACTCGTCATGACACATTCAGCCGTAAGTCGTGCGAACGAGTGGATGAATTAAGTGTTACAAACAAAGATCTTTCTCTGGGCTCACGTAAATCTTAATTATAGAAAACGTTGATCTGTAAGCGAAAATTGATTGCACGAAAGATTTTTGGCGTGTCTCGATTGACCTCGGCCGCGTTTTGGGGCACAAGCGCTGCCTCTGAGTCATTAATTATTGAGTAAACAGAAAAAAGTGCGAGAATTTAAAGAATTTTTGATGGTCAGAGTGTCTGGAAGTGGGTGTTGGATGCCTAAACAGTGTAAATACCGGTAGATGGGAAGTTTTGTCGTGTCTTTTTCAAGTGGTGACCAAGTCCCAGTCACTCAATCTTCCAAACAATGTCATTTGTTTAATTAATGGAACTCATTTTGAAGATTTTTATGCAAATTTATTCGCCTCGGCTCGTTTTAGCGGAGAAGAATTTCAACTACGCAGTGTTTTAAGGGAAGCGTTGACGACGTTGCCGTCGAGCAAGCACTTTACTGTGTTGCTCACGCGCTCACCCCGATTGGAATGTATCAATTAACCAATTCAGTCTCTTTATTTGTGCCTTAAAAGAGACATTTCAATATAAACGCCGCTGTTTGCCAGCCAATTTGTTGTGCAGCCTAATTTTCTTCATCGACGACACAATGGCACGATAGCTGAATATCGGGCCGATGCGACGCCTTAATCATGTTTACATTTTCTGCTTTGTATGTCATGTAAAGCAGGAAAGCAGGCGCTTTCAATGGCAAGGCGGAAAAGCACGTCTGGGACAAAGAAAACCGAATTTTGTGATGAGAAAAGTTTATTTTTTTTACTTCAATTTTTACGCGCTCGGCCACAATTCCCGTAATGGCGACTTGAGTGGTGGTGAATTCACCGGCGCGGTTCATTATCAAGCATAAATCTGGCATAAATCTTTATGGTTTCAAATTTTAAATTGAAGATTTCTAACATTTTCTCGGTATTTAAGTTCCAAAGGCTTTAACAACTCTCGATTTCTTTGGGAAACTTTTCTTCTTCCGGTCCGGAAGGTCATTATGTGTAAATATCGACAGTACTTTCAACCTAAACGAAAGCATTTCACAAAGTATTTGTAAGGATTCACATACGACACAAGCTATGAATCATTGGAAAGGCTAGGAAATTACAAAACTGTTTTGTTGGGGGCGGTTCATGACCAAGGATATTTAAATCGATTTAAGTACATATCTGCAGCCGTGGACAAGCTTAACTCCACTTAAGCGACTTTAAAGCCGTCTACAATTAAGATTTCCACAGTGCAACACAGGAAAACTGCCATTTAATCAGTCCAAGAAAATTCAATTACGCGCATTTTCCTTCATTCTCTCATAATCCACAAACTCGCCGTGTTGATTCCTTCTTTTGACTTTGTTTTTAACGTCTTTCTTCTTGTCGTTTACAGATAACACAGTTAGATGATGGCGGAACGGATTAGAACGATAAGCGTCGGCGACTGTGAGTCAGACATCGGCATCAATGACGTGTTCTCGAGCAGCATTCACTCTGAGCCATCACTGATGAACACGTCACAGATTTCGACGTCGTCGCAAGATTCGCAGCGCGGCATTATGTCAAAGTCACCGCACAATCTGCCGTCAAAGAGAGTGAGTTGTTGCGTTGATTTGTCGTTTCCTTTTTGCTGATTGATTTGTAAATTGATTTTTTAGGTCGGAACTTCGTCGTGCCGGTTTCCTAAACTCGAAGAATGCGCACATTTCCACTACGAGCGGGTACAACTTGGGCAGATATTGATACGCCTCATCGACGACAAGCCCGAAGTCATCAGTTCAGGAAACTCCACTCAGGGCGATAATCCACTGCCACAACATTGGTTCATCATTAAAGTGTCGGCCGGTCGCTCGGATCCATTTCTCATCAAGCGGTCGCTCCAAAACCTCAAGATGCTGGATGAAATGCTGCACCACTGCGTCTACGACCGGCGAATCAGCGATTTGCAAGATTTGAGTTTCGTGAGTGAGTCGACTGACGACGAAGAGCTCGAGGACATCGTTTCCATCTACCTTTCGCGTTTATCCAATATCGCCAGCGACGCAATGACCTGCGGGCCTGTTTTGACGTGGCTTCAGTTGGACAACAAGGGCAGACGTCTTCCAGTGGCAGACTCGGATACGATGCTGACCATCAACACCCCGGCTGTCGGCGCTGCATATGGAATCCGACGTTACGTCGCTCAGGCCTGCGATGAAATCTCAATCGAGGTCGGAGACATGATAAGTGTGATTGACATGCCATCGCCCGCAGAGTCGATTTGGTGGCGTGGCAAGAAAAATCACTTCCAGAAGAACCAATACGAGGTTGGCTTCTTCCCACAGAACTGCGTTGCCACGATTGGTGAGAAAGTTCCTCGACACATGCCGCTTCCAGCACCGCTCGTTGGCTCGCTAGCCTTGTCACCCTCAAAGCCGGTTCTCAGAAAGCACGGCAAGTTGATCACATTCTTCCGAAGCTTTATTCTCGCACGTCCATCACGACGACGTCTTAAGCAAAGCGGAATTTACAAGGAACGAGTCTTCAGCTGCGACTTGGGCGAGCATTTGATGAACAGCGGTCAAGACATTCCAATGGTGTTGAAGTGCTGCGCAGAGTTTATCGAGCAATTCGGAATCGTCGATGGCGTTTATCGCTTGTCCGGCATCACGTCGAACATCCAGAAGCTTCGACGGGCCTTCGACGAAGAGAGAATCCCTGACCTGACCCAGCCTGACATCAAACAGGACATTCATGCCGTCACGTCGCTTCTTAAAATGTACTTCCGTGAACTGCCAAATCCCCTTTGCACTTACCAGCTTTACGACAATTTCGTCGAAGCGATTCAGGCGCGAAATGACGTTGAAGACTCGCGTCTCAAAATGATTAAGCAGACCGTACGAAAATTGCCGCCCCCGCACTATCGAACACTCAGGTATCTCGCATGTCATCTTTACCGTATTGCGAAGCACTCGGCAAACACCGGAATGACTGAGCGAAATATTGCAATTGTGTGGGCGCCGAATTTGCTGAGAAGTCCGGCTTTAGAGTCGGGCGGTGTTGCTGCACTTCGCGGTGTCGGGGTTCAAGCAGTCGTTACCGAATATCTCATCGTCAACTCCGAATCGATTTTCGACGATGCTAACGACGACTTTGACTACTACAACTCATCGCAGCCACATTCGTTCAGTGACTCAAGCAGTCTTCAGATTGAGGCGCGTGACGCGAGCCTGTCAATGATCGAAAGGCCAAAGAGCTTGGGCATTGGCCCACCGAAGCTGATCAGCCTTGAAGAAGCGCAAATCCGCAAAAATCTCCGCGAGAGTGAAAAGGCCATGCCGATGATCCCGACATCAACGCACAACGCTTGCAGCTCGTACATCGAGGTCGGCGGTGGACCTGCCAGCCTTCCCGACAAGTACCACACCGTTCTGCCGGTGCCAAGGTTTGTAGAAACACTTTTACACTAGAAAATGTCTTTGGTGATGGGTCGATTGGAGTTAGATTAACGGTTGCGCTACTGATGACTTGAATAAAAATCCAAATGAATCCCAAGATGACTAACTCGTGTCTTCACTTTCAGAAGCTGGAACAAACGAAAAACGAATTCTTGGAAATCTATCTTCCAGCGGGGCGACCGCCGCTCCAACAACAACATCAAGTCAAAGTTCATCTCGAACCCCATCGCCAAAGAAACTTCCACAAAAAACGAAATTAAAGAGACGCAACAGGAACTTCCCGTGATTGTATCTGCTGGAAATAGCAATAACAGTAGCTTCAAGGAGAAAACGAAGTTGACAAAGAGTGAGTTTTATCGAACCTCCTTTAAAAGTATAAAAAATAAATTTTAAAATCTATTTTAGGCGCTGACACACTAGACACCGGTTCAAAGTCACTGCAACCTGAAGTGATTTGCCAGCGATCATGTTCAATCGATAGCTTACGCACGGCTGGTCACAGCAGATCAGTTTCACACGATTCCTACTTCGACTTGCTGCAGTCACCGTTACGTGGCGGCGCGACAACGTGTCCATCTCGGGAATTGTCAGAGCTGGGGTTGAATTTCGATCGCGAAGAACCAGAAATGAAAATCTTCAGCGAAAGTGAAAGTCTTGTCAGCAGCCCGAAGGTCGCTAAAGAATCAGTTCCAAGGAGACAGCATCGTGCACGACCCGAAGAGTATTCTAGCACGGCCAACAGCGTCAACCCGAGTCCTAAGAAGCAGCCAAGGTTGAACTTGTCTTCACCGAGTGAACTCAAGACTTGGGCGACAATCATCAACGAAGTGGCCAATGAAAGTGGCAAGAACGAAGAATCGTCGTCACGCAAGCGATACAAGCTGGAAGACCAGCTTTCGGACATTCAGTTTATCGATTGCAACACACCGGAACATTCAGTCACGACCACGACTCTCGCAGCAAGCGCCAACACAGGCTACACAATTTACACACAAATCCAGATCCACAACCCGCCGTCACTTTTCGATCGCCAGGAACAGCACAAGACGATCATCGACACAAACAGCACACCTTTGCGACAAGAAAGCGAACGTTACAGCTACCCAGTCACTCAGTACACGAGCTACGGTCCTAAAAAGGAAGAACGGTTCAGTTATCCAATCGCCTTCTCGAAGGAAGATGACAACGTCCACCAGATGAACATTAGCGATAGCCCGCCGATGTCGAACAAGAAGTCATCCATGAACACTTCCACACACAGTCAAAACGGGCACGACGTGCAGCGAAGTGCTTCCGAGGTTTTCAACAAGAGCGAGATGTCAAAGTCAACTTTGAGTTCAGTGACATCGCAGTCGCCAGTCAAGTCACCTGGCTACTCACTCTTGATCGGATCCACGGCAAGTTCAGTCAGCCCATCTCCGATCAACACTCCGGTGTATGACATGGACATCTGCCATCACTACGAACCAATCGACTTCCCGTCGAAATCAAGCGCGCACGTTATCGTGATGCAAACGAATGAGGAAAAAAAGCAAGCGAAGAAGGAACTGTCGCTAGACCTGAACAAAGCTAGCAGGATTAACGTGACCTCTTCGCCAAGCTCACCTCAAAATCTCACCGCGTCTGATAAGACGGAAGCCGGAAACACTAGTCAGTCGGTGACGCCGAGCGAGATCGGGTATCAAAATCTGTTCAATCGGCAGGTCTCAGTGACTCCCGAAATTGAAGATTCCCATGGGTTCTCGATTAAACCGACGATTGTGCACGTCACAGCTAAACCAATCGCGGCAGACAAACTGTCGCCGATCAAGTCAACCATCAGCATCACGTACAATTTGAAGTCTCCGTCAAGTGCAAAGAGTGACTCGAGTCAGCAGCAGTTCTTCAACGAAGATTTTCAAAAAGAAGACGTCGAGGGCAAGGACGGACTGCTGGAGACGTCTTTCGACGAATCAATGGTCTACGAACAAGTGAAGTTCTTTAGGAACGCAGTTGAACACGTGAACGACCTTGTCGATGAGAAAAATGAAGACAAAACTGATGTTCTTAACAAAGATGAAGCCGACGCTGAAGAACAGTACGAAATTGTTTTCAAAAACGACGCTAAATTGATGCCGGATGTGCAAATGCACGACGAAGTCGACAAACCAGAGTACGACCAAGAACTTGACACCCAAGACAGCCTTGAGTTTGACCAAAATTTCTCGCTGTACGAGAACGTCAATGTCAAAAGACCTGCAAAGGTCTACGAAAACGTGCAGATGCCGTCATCGTTAAACTCGTCGCCAGTTCGACAACCAAAAGTGTCGTTTGACAAAAACTACGCAATCGACGACTTGGATCGCGAGATTGAGTCACAGAAGTTGGTTGAGAAGTCGTCGCCAACTGGAAGCATCAACGTCCGCAAGCTTGCGACGAAATTTGAGACCAGCCCAGTTGATGTGCAGCCGCCATTTGACTTCTCAAAGTCGCCTTCGCACCGCAAACCAGAAGTTCAGATGCGCAAGAATAATAGAAACGCGGATTTGTACGCAATAACTCGTAGTCTGGATGAAAACGCATTCATCCGTGAGTTCGGCTCGGCCAGAAAGTTCGAAGAGTTCAACAAGAGCATCAACGAGATCGCCGACTTGACCAGCTTGAGCAGCGTGTCCAACCGCCGCAAGTCGCAAGACTATTCAAAACCAAAGAGCTTGAATCAGCCGAAGAAGTTGCCGGGCTTCTGTTCGCACATTCCAGAAAAGCACGAAAACTGTCGACGATCTATTGGCGACCCCGATGGCGGTGGTCACAAGCTGAAGCTGAACATCGGCGACGGAAACGAGTATGTTCAAAGCCAAAGAAGCCCTTCGGTCGTGTCGGAACGAATGCCGCTGCAGTCATTCAACGTGCGTATCACTCCAACGACCGAGAACAGAATTTCTCTGATCCAAAACAACTTCGAAGACAAGAAGACAGCATCGGACGACGAAAAAAGTACTTCGACCACAAGTCTGACGAGTCTGAAGGTGCTAAAATTGGATCGTGAGAGAATCGAGAAGATCAAGGAAGAACGACGCCACCAGCTCAACGAAAAGTACCGGAGCGAGTCGTTTCGCAACTTGAACAACAACATCAAACTAACGAAGCCGAAATCGAAGCAAGAAATCAACATTGACGACTTTAACGACGAAATCGGCATCAGCGGGCAACGCTTCAAGTCAAAAAGCCGCAATGAGCTTGACTTGGAACAGCCCTACAGTCTCATCACCACATCGTCTTCAACCAACAATCTCACGTCAAACAACCGCGTTCGCCGAATCAGCGACGAGAAGAACCAAAACGATTTGGATTCAGGAAGCGACGATCAGGTTGTCATAAGAAATAAAGACGTCGACGCAGATGCGACCGAACTGTGTGATAGCAAGTTTGAGAACAAGACCAGGCCGAAATTCGAAAAACGAAGCTTTGAGCTGAACCGGGAGCGCAACAGCTCGAGTGGCAGCTTGAGGTACAGCCAGAGTTCTAGCCAGTAAGTAGATCGAAGGGAATTTTGTGCTTCTTAAAGGTTGTTAAAAAGAGCTTAGAAAGATAACAAGATAAGACACTACTTCTTATCTCAAAAAGCTTTTCTTGATAGATCGAACGATTTTTCTAACGAAATTCATCTATTTTTCTCCCCCAGAAGCGACCGATATTCACCCCAAATCTCCATCAAAGACGTTGCAGCCATTTTCGAGTCACGATCATCACAGCAGAAGACAAATTAATTTTATTATGTTCGCGTTTTGTTATCTAAATTATCGTGTGAAGTGTAAATTTATGTATGAAGAAATACTCACCACAACTTGATAGTCACTTATTGATACCGCGCATTGCGTAGGTGTGTAAATATTTTCAGTTCACTTCATAGCTTTAATTGTTTCCGTAAGAATATTGAATTTTATTTGCAAGGTGAGACTTTGTTGCACAAGACCTTGCAGTCTAGTTTTAAGGATTGAGAATAAATTATTGAACGCTGACGCTGATTTAGAAAGATTTTTGCTTTGAGCTTGAATAAGACGGCGCAAAGTGCCACAGAATGAAATCATTTCATTCACAAATCGACCAAACAGCTAGGAAATAACGGGCCGACAAAGCCCAGCGTGACAATTGGGTGATAAACTGATGAAAATGAGACGGAACGCGCCAAAAGAAATTACTTTAGTGGGAAAACAAACTTTTTGACGAGATATTTCGATGCCAAAAAAAAAAGTAAAAAATTTCCGTAAAAATATCTTGAAGTGCTAAAAATATTTTCACGATCGCTTAAAAATAGCCGCAAACAGAGGAAAATGTGTGGAATTCTTGACGACAGCCGGAGACCGATGGGTGATTTGGAATCTTTTCAAGAAATTCAATCGCGAATGAGTCAGCGACGAGTGAGAGTGGGATTGGTCGACAATAAACATTGACGGCTTGTTCCATTTTTCTTCCTCGAAACGAAAAATTGTCTTTAAAACACTTCTTGAAACAGAGAAAATATGTTATAAACGTATTCAACAGCTGGGGTCGGTCGTGAGTGACGTCATGAAATATGTTTTGAAGGTAGAGAACCTTTTAAAAGCTTAACTCAGCAATCCTAAGCATCTGTATCACCTCAAAATCATCAAAAAATGTAACTTCATCCCACCACATGACGTCACTCAAGACCCCACGACGAAAATCCAAAAGGATATTTTATAACAAAAAATCTCAACCCGTACTCATAAAAACTAAAGAGTTAAACTTCTACTATCACAAGAATCTTCAACTTCCCGAGTTCACTCCAGTTCTTTTCACGCGAACACTTTGTTAATATTTATTTGTGAAAATTAATTGAAACTCGTTTTGAAGGATACGTAAAGTAATTAGGTTGCTTATTTTTATGTTGCGATGCGACTGATGCATGTCGCTGATGTTTATCTTCTTTGGCCACTTGTTTAATTGAATCTTATGCAAAGCGTATGCAGTTGTGTGAAAACAAATTTCGTTTTTATTTTTCATGTTTTCATTTAGTGTAGTAAGCTTGAACAAAACAGACACGAGATGTTTTGAATAATTTTGTGTGTAGATATGATTTTATTTTACAAATTTAATAAAACTACAAAGAATAATTTAAACAAAAACTTATTTTAATCAGCCTTGTTTTAGTTTTTTTTACAGCTGGATATTTTTCGTAACTTCTAATACAATTTGATTAAAAAATTAGCAACCTAGTGACTGGTAACAGCGTGATCTATGCTAATGAAAACACCCGCACCATGACATATCCTTTGTTGCTTCTTTCAAGGTGTTTTTCATCCACTCGAAATTGCTTTGTTCGCTTCGATTCATGCTGCGATTTATCGACACTTGTCGCATGCCGACAACTTTTTCTCCCTTTTTGAACTCACCGACTTCCTTCGACCGAGTTGATGCCGAGTAATTAAGAACTATTATCTCGAAGGGTAATTTAATCATGTTCGGAAGTGATTCGATTACCAAAAGAACGGAAAAGTTTGCCGAAAAAAGGCGACAAACTCGAAGGCGGAGATCGAACGCCGCTTCTTGATGTGACCGTGAAGGGCGGCTTGAATGTTAGTTGATTGTTATGTCATTCAATAAACCACCATGCATCATCAGGACCCAATAAAAATACAAATTGGAGACATGTGCTTAACACCGTGGTTATAGAAAAAATAATTCTACTGATTCTTCTATGAAATTGCTGCGAAAATATGTCCTTTTAGTTACGTAAGAGTCTAGCTTGTTTATTATCTCATAAAACCATGAGTTAGCCTTTTCTCGTGTTAGAAAGTTAGCTTTTTTTTCTGGGTTTTTATACCAGTCGATCATCTTCTCCAAGAGCAAAGCATACGCAACGTTGACTTCAAAGTCACGAAACCATGTTTTCGACGAAACCATCTTTTTTTTAATCAATTTCGTCATTTCCACTTCATTAGGGGTCTTCACGATTCTTAATATTTTCAAATATTTTTTCATGTTTTTTTTAACAAACTTGAAAGGAATCTCATCTAAGTTTAACTGCTCAACATTTTCAACAAAAAAATTATTTGAAGCTTTAAACTCAACGTCACGAAGCGTCTTAAATGTTACGTCAATCTCTTCAATTTTTTTTTTGAGACCTGTTTTTAACGCTCTTGAGATGAATTTGGCATACTCATCATCATCTGCATTGCTGTTTTCGCCTTCATCAATGAAATTATTTTGAAATTTTAGATATTTTTCGTCTGGCACAGGTTCTAACACATGTTTTGATAAAAACTTTCTGTAATCTTTGATTACAGGAGTACTGCCATCCAATGCATTTTTTTTGTCAGTCTGCGTTTTATAGTTTTTAATCATATTGTTTGCAAGTGTTTCAACAACTTGAGAACTGTTTAATTCACTTTTAACTTTCTTCAAAAACTCACTTTCTACTGTTTTAAGTTTATAGACTTTTGTTTTCTCCATTTTTAAAAAACGACAATCATCAACCTCATCAAATGGCTGTTTGATGTCATCTTTTAAGTCAATATTGGTTGCAATCAAAACTTCAATCTTGGCAAGGGTGAAAGTTTTGTTCCTAATGATTTTACAGTATGATTTGAAATACTTTCGTAAAGAAAAGTCGCCTTCTTTCTTATTTGTAGGTCCTTTTGGATCTAATAAATCATTCTCCGAAATGGTGAGTTTGCCATTAAGCCTGGATTTACATTGAAGCAGCAGAGCGTTTGGGAATTGGCCGTCTTTTTTATCTCCATACAATAAAACTACGTCATCCAACAGTTCAGCTTCCGTCCATTCGGAGGACAACTCGAAGTCAACATTCATCTCACATGCATGTAAAAGCGACCACATTAAAAGCTTCACTTGGTATATTAATCCATGAAAAGTTCCAACTGCACCCTGCGTTTTCTTATCGTAGCAGCCTTCAGTTGAAGTTCCATGGTTATCAGACATTGCGTTAAAATGTCTTTATTTCGGTTGAAACGCGAATAATCTAATTTCACAAGCTGAGTTTTGATAAAAGCCTTCACACAGAAACCTAATTGCAAACTGGTAACTCTGTGGGATGGCAGAGCTTTTATATGAAAGTTTTTTTTATCGGCTCTTGTGATAAGAACTTTATTTGTGTGAAACTTATTGATTTAAGTCTTGATATGCGAAAATACCTTAGCTGGAAACCAAAATTACTCAATTACTAATACTAACGTTCGTTTAATATTTTGTGTTTTTTTGTTCGAAATCAATTTTCCGTGTTTATTGGAAATTTTGGCGTCAAGTTATAAATTTTCTACAAAAATATGTAGCTTCACAAAAGCTGAAAATTTTAAAATAGAAAAATCATATTAAAATTATCAAAAACTTACATCCACGGTATTGTTGTTTAAAATAATCCCCCTTCGGAAGTAGCTTCTAATCTCCGGATAAGGTTGAGTTCCTGTTTTCAGCCAAACCAACCGATTAGATAAAATTTATCAAATCGGCTTTGAACCTTTGTGTGACTTTGGTGATATGATGCTTTGTGTGATTGGTGAATCATCATTGTTCATAATAGACATTCAGCAAGCTGGCATCAAAATCAAAATAATCTGAAAGCGATATAATACCTGGCGGCAGACCTCTCCAATTACAAACATTAATTCCGTGTAATTTCCACGCTCAAACCTTCATGTAAAATACATTTTCAGCTCTAATCGCTTACCAACAATTTTCTTTTTATGGAAAACGTTGTGGGCGGAGCTTCCGAAATGTTCTCCCCTCTGCTGCAAAAACATTCAAAGATGGCATCGCGGCAGACAGCAAAAAACATTTCGTCGTCCAAACTCAAAATAAAACCTTTTGAATTTAATCTGCAAGCAGAACTTTTTATTTTTCTAATTTTTGGTTCAATCAAACAGAAATTCGTCCCCGTCGCAACGTGTTCCCGCCGAGGTTCAACAAAGCATCCCATCTCCGACGATGTCCACCTCACTTTCGTCGTCGGAATTCTCACTCATCGAGTCTTTCTCGCTTCCGCTGCTGGAATTCTTCATTAAAACGGAATTCGTCGAGTAATTCTGCAGAATGCAATTTAAATTTGACTTTGATGAAGAATCTTCGTTGTTTGCTTTGTAAGCGGTGAAGGAAGACTTCTCCGATGGATTCAATCGTTGCTGGTTGGTATTGTCTGTTGCATCTTTAGAGAAATGTCAAAGAAAATTGAATTTTAATGAAATTACTAAAATTTTCTTATGAATTAATTGACTTTGTGTACCTTGCACATTACTGGATGCGACAGCATCTTTCCGTCGAAGTTGCTTCTTGTGCTTCATTCTTCGGTTCTGTGGATGTGGAAGTTGCAAAAAAGTACTTTGAAACTGAATTTCCGGCAGTCATACCTGGAACCAAGTTTTCACTTGTGTCTCAGACAGCCCCAAAGCTGTCGCAAGCTCCACTCGCTCTGGCGTCGAAAGATATCTAGATAGAAACATTATTTTAAGTGGTCTTTAAGTCAACAACTGTTCAACAAACCTTTGAGCTTCGAACCGCTTTTCCAACCCCGTCAACTGCGGATCGCTGAAGACAGTTCTCGCCTTCCGTCTCCGGCAGTGTCTCAATGCACTCATCCCCATGCCGATGCCCAGAATCTCGGGCATGTGGCAACCGTTGCCTGGAAAGCCCGAAAAAAGCCCTGCCGAGAAAATACATTTGCGTTAATTCAATTTTTTCCATTTTGATGGGAAACTTTTAAAATTTCAACTCAAACGATAAACTTTTAAATTTCATTAAACTAACTTTTGTGTCGATGAAAATAATTTACAGCTTTTATATAAGTTTAAAGCAGTGTTAATTACCTTGCGATAAAAAATAAGGATCGACACATTTGTATCCACTGGCCGAAGGTGTGAGATAAGCGCCGATTGCCATTTGCAGGTAATTTGGATCCGCATACGGTCCGGTTGTGTACATCATTGGTGCACCGTTGTTGGGAAGGCTGGAAAGTGCAGGTCCGTGTGCTGGATTGAACTGACTGTTGTTGGCGTTTGATAATTGCTGGTGCTTTTCGGGTTGCTTTGGAAGTCTGCAAAAAGAGACAAGAACACATTCTAAAGTTTTAAGATTTAAACTCGATTTTACAATTTTATATTCTATGCGACCACATGCTGGTAATCTAGTTTTCTCCAAACTATATCATCTTTGATACAATCATCTTTGAAATCACGTTGAACTAACGTTTAAATTCACTAAATTCCATTTTAATTCTGAATGTTCCGGTCAAGTTTAACATTTTTCTGAACGTGAACAGCGAATTTCAAGACGAGAAGATTTTCGTAAGCTTGACCTGGTTTCAAAAGGATTTCCGGGTATTCTTCTTGTTTGTGAACTGCTTCTGGAAAGTTTTGGCATGCGAAAAAGAGTCCAGAGTTCATACAGTAGTTTGCGCCATCCTTTCCTTTGATTGTATTGTCAGAAACGTCAGTCAGTGCTGGGCAGTCCATAAACATCGCGTCACCTTCTCTGTCGTTCAACTTAATCGAATCGGTATCCGCGTGACACTTGAAAAATTCGATTTCCTTATCAGTCAGCTTAGTTCGCAAGTACTCGAGTGTCAAGTGCTCAATCGAGTCCGATTTAAACTTTTCGTCATCATTTTTTTCTATTTGAGGTGTGCCTTTGGGAAACTCAGCGCAAGTTGCCAATTGAAACGTCTTTTGATTCGAGTAAATCTCCAGAACTCGACCCGACGGCGGATGAACGATTCTTGAAATCATTTTTATGTCTTTGTTGGTTTCGTTGCATTCTTGATCAGATAAATCGACACCAGCAGCGATGTATTGACATTCAAAGGCACCTTCAGAACTTTCCAACACTTCAGCAACAGATTTTCTTGCTGTCAAATCAAAATTCGTTGACTCGACGCCTTCAGTCGAGTTTTCAAAAAATCCGTCGCTGTCTTTGACGCAAAATTCCATCGAATCGACAGTCACCAGATGTTGCATCAAGCTTTCTTCTCCAGCGTCGTGTGCAGCAAGGTTGAAGTAGAACCGGTGGTTGATGTCAACTGGAGTCACTCGACTTGATCTGGCGGTCGTCTTGATAACTAGCGAGTTGTTCGGTTGAACACTGAACAAAATCTGCACCAAGACAACTCCAGGAAATCGTTCAGTTCCGTCGGTGGTGTGCGATAAAACGACTTCATTTCCGTTCACAAATGAGTCCCAGTTAACTTTGCCAAGTCCAGTAAAACCGCTGATCCAGTGCTGAGTCTTGAAATTCTTCGGAACGCGATGAAATTTTCCTTGCACGCAGAAAGCCGCATTCTTGACGACACCGCAAACTTGGCCATCCACCGAACCAAAATTGAATTTCCGATCCTTCAAGCGATCTTCAAACGATTCGTATCCAAAATGCACGTCTTTCAACTCTCCATCTCGGTCTGGAACCTTGATTTCCACCAAACTTGCACCAAAAGTGATCAAAGACACTTCAAGACGATTCGCCGTCGTCCACTTGAACAGTTCAACATTTTCACAGATTTTCGTCTTTGTATTTTTGAATTTCGCGTAGTTGGTTCGGCATAAAGTCACTTTACCGTCGTCAGTTTGATGCGTGAATGACATTTTACGGGAAATTTGTGTGGAAAATTGAAGGAATTTTGAAGCGACTTTGATAAATAGCACAACAAATTGATGAAGTTTGCAAAGAATTTCCAAAAAAATCCAAATTGCTTCGATTGAAAACACTTTTCTCACCTATCACTCGACAAAATTTTCTTAAACTCTTCTGTTTCACTATTTTTCACTCTATTCTTGGCACAATCGTTATCCCCGTAAACCGAATTCTTGTTCAACTGCTGGCAGTTGTTGTTGTTGATGAAGAGAATGTCTTCGATGCCAAAAGGTGTTTTCACACTGGCGCTGCTGTTGGTGGTGTAGTTGGCCGGTTTTTCCGAATACTGAGCTGACATTTTGCACACTTTGAACCTTGCGCTTCACTTTCACTCCGATCTGCACCGCTTCACATCCGCAAATCGTCTGTTAAATCGCCGTCAGCCGTAAATGGATTTTTATGTTGCCATGCACCATCTACGGAGATCGTCATCAGGGTTGAAATTTGTTGAAGGGATAACGAGGAAAACGATTCAGTTGGCGTGGTGTAAGTGCACAGCATCGTCGGCACATCATGCGCGGAAGAAATCGTCACCGACACACTCACACCCGCGCGTCATCTTTATCACATCTCGAGCATGAATTGCGAGAATTTTCATGTCAACAGCTTCACTCATAATGAGCTGCCATCATCAAGCCTCAGGACTAATTAGCACAACATTCATCGGAGGCGCTCGCAATTTGGAGAAACGAGGAAATGGAAAAATTATGGAAAATTAATTGTGCAATTTGTGCTGCTGATGGGGAACAGCAAACTTGGCCCAGATTTCCACTCGTCGCAAGGGGAAAATTAGGGGACGGACTTGTGTGTGCAGCCAATCACAGCGAGGAAAACAGATTTCATCGATTTTCGGGTGAGTTTGTGACTCGTGAGGGGACTTTAATGAATTAATATGCGAAATGATTTTGCCATCGTCAAACTAATTTGATAAAATGTTGTGATAACAATCGCGCTCTTTAAAATTGAATCAGCATCCGTGCCGGCGAATTAATGTCGTCGCCGCTGTTATCAGTTCACTGCAATCGGTTAATTAAGGAGTCAAACTATGTGTTCACCCTGCCCGTGCCTGCCAGCAAACTCACTTGTAATTGAAGGTAATTACGGCTGCATCATCGTTACTAAGGGCTTAGTCGAGCAACATCCTCCGTTTAGTCTCCGATTTCGGAAATCAAGCGCAATTTGCCGGGATTAAGTGAAATGTGTGATCCTAATTGACTTAATGGCAGCGACTGGTTGAGTCTCGGGTTGTTTATCGGCTTAATTTCTCTCCACTCAGCCCTTAAAAGTCGAACGAAGCGGCGCGAAGCAACGAGAAAAGTTAATCTTGGAATGTAATTCAACCCGCACACGTGACTGGCTGCCGTGGATCTGCGGAAGAATTTCGTGCAGTCGACTTAATTTGATGTTACGGGTAAAATGTCTTTATAACTACTTCGTCTTGATTGTAATCTTTTCGTGAGCGGATGTTCGCCGAGTTAATTGAATGTCGGACGACAACGGTGGAAGGGAAGGGGTTGGTTGGTAAGTAAGTAAATAACAATCACGGGCTGTTTTTACAGTTTTTAAAGTGACGTGGAGGAACTAAAAGGTATATGGGGTGGAAAATTTTGTTTTATCATGTAACTTCGGGAGTTTTTGTAACTGTAACTTGTGTTTTTAATTTTAAATTTGTAATTATTCTTACCGCATTTTATTTCTGCATATTTTTTAATTGAAAATTTCATCTTTAAGCGTCTTTAAATTTTCCAACCAAAACTTGATTTTTTTGGGCCTTCAAGGCTCCTCTTTTGTTGATAAAGTTACAGCCACAATATTCAGCCGAATTTCTTAAGAGTCAACCACGTAAAGCTTGGTCGTTTCATTCACACCACCCGATTTATCGAAACCACCAAGTTTCTTTAAAAACAACTCTAAAAATCCATCAACCCCATCAGCACCTGCTTCGCTTTAACCCAAATTGCTTCGATTGTTCCATTTTCTTCCTTTTGAAGCGCCCTCAACCTGAACAACAACATAATGCTGCTTCAAATTCTCCACGAACTCTTCCCCGGCTGTTGACGTCAGGCAATTGACATCGCTTCATTCAACGCAGGCATATGTCAACCTCTCTCTCCCCATCAATTGATGCCATCTTGAAAACTTCTCCATTCAGTTTTCTTAGAAAACTCCGCCCGGGAAAAGTTTCCCCCCGCCGTAACTCGAGCCAAAAGACGTTGAAAGGAAAACTGATGAAAGCATCGACAAATTGAGCGGAATTGATGAGAATCTGTTGAGAAAATTGGATGTAATGAACGTGATAGATGAATGGAAAATTGATGATTTTCCGCTTGATGAAGGAACGTTCCGTGTGCTAAGTGGATTTCTCTCGATGTGGATCGATAAGAGCTGCAAAGCATCAATCTACCCGACTAATGGAGGGACGGATGGATGGAAGAGATTGAACAAACTGTTAAATTAACAAGCAAAATCTACGCCCACACTTCAGTCGACTTTAATGTTTCGCATTTAATGTTATTATTAACTCGATAAAATCTCATTATTCGATTGAATTGAATCAAAATGAGCGTGCAAGTCAAGCTGTTCTATTGTCGGAGTTATCAAAACAACAAATCTCGTTTTGATTGCGAGGGGCGAAGGTTTGAGCTGCTGGGAAGGGCGGAGATGGTTTTAATTTGTGACATTTATGAGAGAAATTTTCTGGCATTTAGCTTAGAACCCTTTTCAGTTTTGATGTTGATAGAAGCTGAGAACACTTCAAGACAACCAGAACAATGTTTTGAAAATTAAAGGAAAAGTCAATTTAAAGAAATTTTTAGATCATTTAGTCACGTGTCGTGCTGGTTTATTGAACAACACAACAATCAATAATAATTCGAGCAGCCTTTTCTCAAATTGTTCACATCAATAGGCAACGTTCAATCTCCGCCCACGAGTTTATCGCCTTTTTCCGGTAAAGATTCTTTTCGGTTGATTTGATAATTCAATCACTTCCGAGCATGATTAAATTATCATTCACAGCAACAATGACCTGGTGATGTTTGAAAATTAACAATTTCTTCTAAAAATCAATTCACCAATCGAATAGCAATGAAAAATCATGTTCTTAGTATTTTGCGAAACTTTTTAATTGAAAATTCTCTGTTTCGTTGTTGTCAAAACAATGATGATTACTTTTACGTAACCTTATCGTTCAAATTGGCGGTGGCACGAATTAAAACCGGTTTTTGAAGATTTGATAATTTTTATCTTATCGGTTTTCTCAAAACAGGAACTAAACCTTATCCGGAGATTATTGGCTACTTCCGAAGGGGATTTTTTTGATAATTGAAGGAAGTGAAGTGTTGACATTCGATTGAAATCAAACGGAAGTAGTGTGTCACTTAGTCAATGTTGACCAAAATCTTTCACGATGTAAGTTTTCCACTCGTTTAAGTATTTTTTACGTCACTTCCTACTAGTTCTAAGCATCTATTGCGACATGCGAATACTTTTTTCTGGCTTTTTTAAATCACTTATCAGCACTTATCAGCAAAATATAAAGATAAAAGTTTATCGCGAAGCTATATTAGAACCGACAAGTTCAAGAATTGGGTTTAGTAGACGTTCAAGCTACAGCTGAAACAGTCAAAGTAAACTGAAAATAAACAAATACCTGAAGTAGTGATAAAAATTACGATGGAAATTGATACACCCGCGGAATATGACGCGGAACCTTTCGAGAAAACGAAAAGTGGTCTACCTAAAACGATGCACGGGATATTTTACCAGCTGAAGTTGATCATTTGGTATCTCATCCGCTTCCTGAACAAAGGATCCGACTTCCAGCTTTCCTCTGAATGGGATGAAGGCGGTAAATTCAACGACTTAGTGATACGCTGCAGGTGTTTTGAACAAGAAGTTATGCTTTTCATGCAGGCGAAGCACAAAAGCGAGGGAGTGAAGTCAGTCCCATGGTTTTCAAAGAACGAATTCTCCAAATATTTTGCTTCGTATATCGAGATCTTCAAAAATGAGAGATTTGAAAACACAAGCAAGTCTTTCATCCTGACTACTAACATCGACATTACTTCAAGCTCGATGGGAAAAGATTTCAGAGAAATCACAATCGATGAGAACGAACTGATCGTCCCTGAGTCAAGGCAGTACCAGTTCGGTGACAACAACAAATTCAAGTCAGAACTCGTTCAGCATTTTCAAACTTGTAGAGACAGAAAAGTTTCTGATCTGAAAGTTCTTGCCGAAACGTTGGTGCAAAGTCTCAACAGTGAGATATCAACTGCGGACCACGAAATTCTGGTAACATTCAGAAAATTTCTTTGTGAATTCGTTTTGAAAACTGACAAAGACAAACGTTGCTTGAGATTCCAAAAGAAGTTTATCAACGACAGCAATTACGAGAGATTCATGAAACCGTTCCGATCCTGCTTCGTTGAAGAACTTGAAGCAAAAAATATTGCGATTGAACAGCTGACTTCGTTTTATATTCGCACTTCAGACGTTTACTTTGTCCGATCGAATGGAGAACTGAAGGATCGTGAAATTCCAAGTGATCGTGTCAACTCAAAGTACATTGAAAACTTCTTCGCGCGATTTGTATTCATGGTGACACCGAACGAAGAAGAACTCGATCGATCCATTCTGACAGAAATATCGAAAAGTTTCAGCAGAACCAACAGCTTTGTCAACGATACAATCTTGAAGAATGCTGCCGATAAGCTTTTCGTTCAACTTCTGGATTGGTTGAAACGATTGAATGTCATGCAAATCAACAAAATTCATGGAAATGACATTTTGGACAAGATCAAAAGCGATATTTTGGTAGACACCGGGTCATCATCAAGTTTGAACGAAGTTCACAATGAATTGAGGGATTTCCGCCACGAATTTTCTTTCTTAGCCAAAATTGTCATGGATTTGAACGCCAACTTTTTAAACATCGCTTAATATTTTAAATTGAAAATAATTGAAATTACTTATAAAAAATAAGTTTTAAATAAATTTTCAACCCTTAACACACAGAATCTTTAAACATTATGATTTTTCAAAGCATTCTCCGACACGTGTCTCCAATTTGTACTTTTATTGGGTTCTGATGATGCATGGTGGTTTATTGAACAACATAACAATCAACTAACATTCAAGCAGCCCTTCACGAATCGGTCACATCAAGAAGCGGCGTTCGATCTCCGCCTTCGAGTTTGTCGCCTTTTTTCGGCAAACTTTTCCGTTCTTTTGGTAATCGAATCACTTCCGAACATGATTAAATTACCCTTCGAGATAATAGTTCTTAATTACTCGGCATCAACTCGGTCGAAGGAAGTCGGTGAGTTCAAAAAGGGAGAAAAAGTTGTCGGCATGCGACAAGTGTCGATAAATCGCAGCATGAATCGAAGCGAACAAAGCAATTTCGAGTGGATGAAAAACACCTTGAAAGAAGCAACAAAGGATATGTCATGGTGCGGGTGTTTTCATTAGCATAGATCATGTTGTTACTAGTCACCTTTAAATTAAATTATATTTAATTTTAGTATTTTGAAAGTGGATTAAAATTGGAATAGATACTTTTTATGTGTTTCAAAGATCTTACTAAAATTTTTTGACACCTGCACAGGTGACATCTAGACACATTTGTGCGCGATCAGCATAACTCGCGATAATTGCGCTGTAATAGCCCCTTAGAGAAAAGAAGAAAAATCGTGTTGGGAGTGAATTGAAATTCTAAATCGTGGTTTAATTATTTTACAGTTTTTATATTCAATCATTGTTATCGACTTGTTCTTCGTGAAGACATCGAGTTAAAAAATAGTTTCCTAGAGCTCAAAACGAGCGATTTTCTAAGATTGTGATGAATACAGCTGAAATGAGTCATGGTTCGAATCGTGGAACTGAAAGCACCTTGAAGGAGTATTCAAAGAAACAAACAGGCTTAATCGGGACTGAACATGGATTCACTTATCAGTTGAAGTTGCTTATGTGGTTTGAAAAGCGTGCATACGATCTGGTTTATAGTTACAAATTATATTCCGAATGGAAAGAAGCTGGTGTCATCGACGATGTTGTGATGCTCTACACACCCAAAGGAAAGAGCTCAAAGGGGGTGTTCATTCAGGTCAAGTCTAAGTTGCATGACAATAAAATGGTCACGTTCAAGGAATTATTGAGCGAAAACGACAAATCAGACTTCTCCTTGTCTCAATACTTGCAGTCTTACCTCAAAATTATCAAAAACAAGAAATTCAATGGCGAGAAAGGCGAGATTGATAACATATTCGTAATAGCTACAAATGCACGCTTTGAATTTATGAACATTTTAAAAGAATCGGATGCTGAAGATGCACTTTTCAAAATTCCGGGAGTGGATGACGGTGTGCAAGCTGCAAGAGACAGTGAAGAGAATCTGGAAAAATTGCCGGCAGAATGTAAGACAAAATCAGAAGTGAAAATTCTCGCTGAAAACATCGCCGATTGTATCATCAATAAGAAATCGATCGACGGCAGATCTAAAATTGGTTTCCTGAAGTTCCTGTACAATTGTTTTTTTGAGTTTGATAAGCAAACGGACGAACCCAAATATTTCTTAAAAGTGCGCAAAGATGTCTTGGATCGTCATGCAAATGCGCACCCGACAGCTATAAAACTTCTGTCATGCCTCAAGGATGAACTTGAAGAAAAGGAAATAACAATTTCGGCTTCAACACAAATTAAAACTGCGAAAAAAGTATACGATGAACATTTCGAGTGTAATGTTGTGATGAGTGAAGCTGATTATCCCGGCATCTCTGATGTGCTCGACTTTAAAATGTACCAGTTTGATGAAAATGCAGCTCAACAGGAACTTGGAGAACTGACGAAAGCTTTGATGGAAAAACACGAAGCGAACATTCTCGCTAAAAACATCGCCGATTGTATAAGCGTAAAACATCCAAAATTTCTGATAAACGACTCTAAATTCAGAAAATACTTTAAGTTCCTTTTCACGTGCGTTTTCGAATATGATGAAGAAAAGCGGCGTAAGGGCAATTATCCCTTGAAGTTCCGTAGTAATGTCTTGGAAAAAAATAGAAGCTTGGAACCATCAGTCGAAAAACTTATGTCGTGCATTGAAGAGGAGCTTCAAAAACGCAATGAAATGATAAAAGTTAAAACAAGAATTTGGACTTCAAAACCGGTTTATGATATAAAAGTTGCATTTGATAACGATCGGCTGACTGATGCTGACTATCCTGGCATTGCTGATCTCGAACAAGACGTCAAAAAGTTTTTATCTAGAATAAGATTTTTCAGAACACCAAACGAGAAGTCTCTTGACAAGTTGATAAAAAAAATTTTTCTAAACAATGTCGATCGCCTCGACAAGGACAACGTGTACGCAAAATTCTATTTAAGAACATCAGATTGGCTAAAAGGAAATAAAGCAAACTACATCGACCAAGATGAAACGAGAAAAACATTTGAAGAATACGAGAAAAATTTCGAGGAAATCAGAAACTCAATACAAAAAAAAAAAAAAAA